>CM073140.1:22099575-22562075 GCA_037039145.1 Fundulus diaphanus | reverse complement strand
AAAAACACAAATGTGTGCGTATAATAAAAACATCCTATAGGTCAAAGTGGGACAAATTACACAGCATCTGACCGCATGTTGGTACAAACCTCATCAGGAAACTCCTCACTAACCAGAGACATGATCAGTGACGTCTTCCCCACCTTGGCTGCAGGGCAAAAAGAAAGCAATCACTCATTATTTTTATATATATATTTATTTTTTTAAATTACACAACAGCACTCTGACGTTTATACAGACAGGATTGGATGACGGGTGCAGTGATAGGAAACAGATTTACCACATTAAAGGCAAACACTGCCCCCCGTCATTACACTCCGAAAAAGGTTGCGTATCTTTTAAAAGGAGATCTCCATCTCCGTAACTCCCCATAAGACCAGCGGCGAATGCTTGGATTCTTATCTTGGAAATGGAAATTTCCCAGAATAACAGTATGGAGGAGAAAATCACGGAGCAAAGTTAACAATATCAATTTCCCAAAGAACTACTTGAACTGTAATAAATGTCATTGTGTATAGTTTAGGTGCCAGGCACACAGGCTGTCTATGCCAGTAGCATATTTGGTGACACTTGTTGTTTTATGGAACAGGAAATGCTTTAGGAAACTACAGCTACCGTATTTTTCGGACTATAAGGCGCACTTAAAATCCTTAAATCTTCTCAAAAAAACTGATGGTGCACCTTTTAATCCGGTGCGCCTCGTATATGATTATGTGGTACAATGCGCTCAAAAATCTGTTAAAATGTGTAAGTATGACTTTGGTAAGCAAATAATTTGCTAATGAATGAGTATTTGTACCCCTAAAATAAGATAATTAGATATCCTGCACTTGAAATATGATGATGGAGATGGACAGTTCTTATTTTAAGTAAAAAAAAATCTTATTCCATTGGCAAATAGTCTTGTTTACCTGCTCAGATCAAGGAAAGATACACTAATTTCAAGAACATTTTACTTACTTTTAGTTCCCTTTTTGCAGTGAGGAGCGATATTACACACATAGGAAGAATATTTAACGTGCCTTATAATCTGGTGCACTTTATGGTCCGAAAAATATGGTAAGGTGTTTTGTTTTTTTGCCAAAGAGGAAACCAGAAGCAACTTCTTCCAGTAAAACCATGTTGTTGCGATGAAAATAATGAATTTTGTGTTTTTCCACGTACTGTAGAGATCAGTCGCCGCCTGGTCTGTGTCTTTGCAAGAGGCCCAAAGCAGAAAAAAACATCACCTCTGTTTCATACTCGTTTATTTAGCAAAGTCATGTCGACATTCACAAACAACATCGCATTCCCCCCCATAACCTGCAGCCCTACAAGAGTCACATTCGCAGGTCATGCATAATATCTTCATATGCACACAAGCACAAATAAATACCCCCAAATATTTAAACAGTACATAAAAAAAACATTTATTCATTAGATTAATAAAGAGAAACATTTCTAATGTTTTTATGCTTAATTTGCCGAAAATCAACCTTTTTTTATCTCCTATTTCCTGTCATGAGAATGACCATTTTATAGACGTAGATCTAGCGTGAAACGCTAACACTGAATTAATATGCAACGCAGAAACCACAAGTATTGTGCTTGTCGTCCCATTAAATCAAGAAAGTAAGCGATCTAATGCTAAAAGTATGCAAAAAAGTTGGATGTCCCAGGCCGGTGCCTCTCAGACAGCTGGGTATCTCCGACGCTTCGCGTCACACTTCAGTTGTCACGTAGCGTCTGGCGGCCCCGCTCTCAGTAACCGTCCTGCTCGCCAAACGCAGCGGTGAAATATAAATAGTTATGGCGACGTGTCGGCAGAACACACAACAAACCAACCAGGTGGAGTAAAGTTTAGTGGGACGTGATTCGATACCGGCGACGTTCTGGAGGAAGAAAGACCGGTTTCTGACCCGGTAGAGCTAACTACTGCTGGCTTTGCCAAATCAAAGGAAGTCTGTGAGACATTTTTGCAAAGTGCATACACTGATAACAAATCTATAATTTGTATGTAACAGATGTGTTTCTATCTTTAGGTTTAGCTTAGTGCGAGCAATGTGAAAACTGGCCCTTTTAGTTAAGCTTTGTTTGTGCATATAGTGCCAAATTTCAACAAAAATAACCTTAAGACACTTTTCAAGACCAAGCAGATCACATCTATAGCCAGAACCCAAATTATTCCATTTAGTTTTAGACGATACAACACAGTCAAAGTCCGGTTCAGATCAAATTATATCGGGAACAATTCGGTTCTAACCACGGTACACGAAAATCAGGGTTAGATGATCATTAGATGCCATTTGACTAAAAGTTATCCATCTAAGGACGCCCGGCAGCAATCACTGAGCAAGTATGTGGCGACAGTGGAGAGCAACAGCTCACTTTGCTCTCTGCCTTGCCTTTCTCTAAATACAAACTAGATAACTTGGTTTCTGTGACTTTGGTTCTGATTAAACACACAACAACACTGAACATTTAGGTTAGAAGCGTTTGATTTGCTTTTCAAACATAATGATTAAAACTAAAACAAATGTGCAGCTTATTTAACAGCCTAGCAGATATTAGACCTGGCTGTTATTATCCTTGCGAGAAAGTAGAAAAAGAAATTGAGCCCAAAAGAGGAAACAGAACATTTTACTTTTATCAGCTCGACTATGAGCTCATCAGGTCAAATATGTCTGAATGTTTAGTGTCTTGTTCCTCGAATGCATCAAAACTAAGACCTTCATCTATTCTTAGTGTATAACCGCATAACAAACAGCATGTACTTTGATGCACTTGTTTCAGTTTAATGAGAATCAGATAAAGGTCAGGGCTATCCATTCTGATTGATCCGAATCAGCTGGAATCAACAGAAAAGTGAAAATCTGTATCGGCAGGGAACGGCTTGATCGGTGCACCTGTAATAAAAAAGAAGTGGCGCCCAACTCAGAATAGGTGTTACTGGCAGTGAACCTTAGGGATGCCATCTGTGCTCCAATCTGGCTGCAGCACCACATCAAAAACTGATGTTTATTTGTTCTGGCTGGTTGCAGCTTTGAGAATCCTTGTTGATAACGTAAAATTCACGAAAACAGTGCTCACTATTAGGGCTGTATTTCAGGAATCGATTTGATTCTGATTCTTAAGATTGACAATCGATTCTGTTTCATCCAATCTGATCTCAGATTGGACAGCTGGTATTAAAAAAATGCCATCCAACATATATGCAACATATTGATACTAGTATTATATTAACATTCAACAGCAAATTAATAAAGCATTAGTAGTTAATGGCGGCGGTAAGGACAGTGGAAAATGCTTTCTTTCAATTAATCTTTGGTTATATGAATCAGTCTTTAGGAATTAATAAGAAAATCATTTGAGAATAGGAAAATCGCTTATTTTTTTAAACACAGCCCTGCTCACTATGTATTTAGTTCATCTTTATTAACAAAATAGCAAGACCTTACAGCACAACCTTTAGTGTGACATAACCATCATTGAGGATGAGTATTACTTTTAAAACAACCAAAAACGGCCTGTTACCTCGTATTTAAGTGTATATTTACACCAAAAATAACCGATTTGATACCTTAGAACGTGCTTTATTAGACCGCGCAATGTTCAGTTTCCGCAAAAACATGGGAAACTGACTAAGTCAATTCTAGAATTTAAATATATCATTTAAGAAATATTACAACATGCCCCTTTGTTTCACGGCGAAACATTCTCAGCTGCTGTTATGAACATATCCTTCAGTAACTAATGTGACCTTCTGATTGGATAAAAGCACTGTTACAAGTCAATTAACAGCCATCTACTTTCACCACTAAAATTCTGAGAATTCAAAGTTTTTTTCAATACTTCCCATCAACATATCTTTTTTTTAATTAAATCAATGGGATTCTTTTGTGATCTTTGGACAACTTTTCACAGATTCTTCTCTGTTAATTAAGGGACACAAACAGCTAGTCCCAATCCTTTAACCTACATTTAGGATCTTGAGACACTTTAAAATGCTTGTAACGCTATGTAAAATAAAATTGTTTGATAGAAAGTGGACAAAATAATGGCTGATCCATTAGGGTTTATTCAAAAGAGCCACGGTGTATGGTTTAAAAAATAAAAAAAAATGCGTTTAAAATGGTCAGAATGAGGAGAAAATTGACAAATATCGGAAATCTTAAATATATTAGCGATTATACCAAGCAGCATTTCCAGTCCTGATAAGAGTGGATCTCTGAACACTCAGTCAGCACTAAACAACAATAAGCTCCTCAATAATAACTTTTATCTTCATATAGTATAATCCTCAGGGGTTGGATGAGCCCCTCTCAGTTAGCAGGAGCCTGCAGTCAGTCTGCCATATTTACTGACTACGTCCATCTGCCACTTACGTTCCCCGACCAGGAGTATCCTCACGTCCTTCCTCATGATTCAGCTCGCTTCCCTGGGCAGAAAGGACTCTTCACTGTTTCATGGAGTCCTCGGAAAGCCTTCCTCCTCTTCCTCCTTCTCCAGCCGCAGCGGTTTCCTAACGTCGGGCCCTCCCGCTGTCAAACAACCGCCGCCTTTGTAGGACAAAACGGACGGACGCTTCCCAAAGCTCCTCCGCGCTCCCGTCACGCTTTGCGTCACGTCGCAGCGTGTCGATTCGGCAACAACACGATTTAGAAACGTTCCCGGGTCTGGTTTGTGTGTATTTTCATCTCAATCGCGCTCATCTCGGCGCCAGTTGATCGGTTCGCAGTGGAAGCTTTCGGGAGCATGCCCGACCTCCAGCACCGGGCTACTACGGTGAGCCATGAAGGACAAAATTCATCTGAGCTCCCGAGGATGACAAGTTGTTGTGCTGCCCTCTGGCGTCCAGCTTTGGAAATACACCAGGAACGTTTGACCCAGTCCACCAACGACATACAATAATTTACAGATTTTTATTTAGTACTGCCCTGGTCAAGCTCCTCTCAAAGGTGAACCGAGGTTATATGAGGCCCTAATTTGAATTTCCCGCGGAGCCTCTTTCATGAATTGGCTCTCAAAGGTCTAATCCAAACCTGTTGCAAGATATAATACAATTCCGACTCTTACAAATTGATTTAGTGCAGAATCACTGTCTGTGCATTATAAACCAACTTCTACAAGAGCCACCATTTTTACAGTGCTCGTTCTGCACACACCACAAGGGGGCGCCCCCAGATAACTGGTTCTGCATCAAACGACAGCTTTATAAGGCAGATTCTCATGCAACAAAAATCAGAATTGTGATCTAGCTTTCATAATAAAAACTACTTTAAATGCTTAAAAAATGTATGACTGCATACAGAGAAGAAAAATGGTCAAATAAATATTTTTAGGATAGAATTTTCTCATTCTCAATATAAAAATGTACATAAATAGACAAATGCTACCTTTGTGTGTGCCCATTTTATTTCTACCACAGATAGGATAATTTCAAAATAAAAACTAACTTGTAATGATTTTACACAGTATGGTTAAAAAAAAGAGAAAACATATATATAATAATTACAACAAAAAAACTAATGCAGACACTCAGATGTAAACAGTTTCCATTGTTAAACCTGCAAACTAAGATGTGACTTATACTTCAGTAATTGGACAGCTTCTCCAGTGTAAAAAAAATACACACTTAATATGAGTGCTCTTTTATACATTTCATAAAATATTAAACATATTTAGATCTGAATTATTTCTTAGCTGTGACATTTTCTAAGCATGGGACTCAAAACTATGTTTCACTGAAATTTAGGAATGCATTATATTTATAAATATTGCTGCAACCTACATCAGCGTACAACTTCTTACCCATAAAAGCAGGCAAGGAACACCTTATTTAGAAAAAAAAAAGTCATTTATTTTTCCGAGCACAACTTCAAGAAGTAATTTAATTTAATGCATTAATTTTGACGTTATATGCCATATACAAAATAAATATTCTTAGAGTTCTTATTCAAATAATAAGAAACAAAGAAATGCCACATTAGCATGGTAGTTTCGAGCAAGTACCAATACAATATCAAATAATGTCGTTTTTTTTTTTCGTTCTTTTTTTAATCCTATGATTGAGCAACATGCCAGCATGAGCTTATAAACAGGAAGTTATTATTCACTCATGTCTGATTCGGAGCAGTGACAGAGCTTCGCCCATTCAGGTCGTGGTTGCAGTCTTCTAACCCTCCTTCATGCTGTTACGATACTTTGTGGTTCATCTCCTATACCTTATATGGGCTTCAGCTGGAAAACCAAAGGAAAAAGAGAAAAGAGTGGGGGTCAAAAGTTTCAAAATTGGCTTAACAAATCCTGTCTGGGCAGCAACGTGCATGACATCTTGTGAACAAATGCACAACAACACTTTGGTGGAGTGAAATCATTCATAATAAATGAAGGAATTTTCAGAATAGCATCAGCGGAAGCAGGATCTGAATTCATTACCATTCATTTTTATCATTACGACAAACTGGCCTTGTTGGGTTTCCTCATTTGTATCGCCAACCAATGAATTGCGCAAATTTTAGGTGGAACATGCTGCCATCCGGTTAACACAAAAGTGACAGATCAGAGCATTGTATGTGGCAGAGAGGATCTTTTAAAGGGCTGGTCTACTTCTCCACCAAGCAAATGGATGACACTGGAAAACCTTGTTTTTAAATATGTTTCATGTTTCTCTCTCCCTCACAGTCTGTCTAAACCGGTTTCCAAACCATTTATCGTCTACATTTTACAGCACTGATGAAAGCATGGGAGCCTGACCTCAGGACAGGCTCCCATGGGTGTCGGTTGTGAAAGGATATTAGTCAGGGCTCAAAATGACACAATCAAAAATGTGCAACCAAGGGTTAGGACAGATCAATTGAAAATCATTACCGAAAATAAAAAGGAAACCTTAAAAGTTCTGTTATATAACAAACATCTCAGCCTCCTCTCTGTTCAGGATTGAATTTGTGACAAAGAAACACACATTATAGCTTCTAAAACAAGTGCAGTTCTGGTCAAAGGGTTGCAGAGACTCTTTACCTGCAAAAATATGTTAATTTTGAGGTGTTCATGATGTATTTTTGCTGATAATACGTCATACAGCTCCGGTCATTTTTAAGAATAAGACTTTGGTGCACAATTAAGTTTAATGTGGATTTTTTCTAATTCACACAGGCACTAAATTACACATACAGGCTCAAAAATGAACATTGTACATGTTTCAATCCTTTTTGTGTCCATCAATAACACTCTGTTGTGACTCTGCTGGGATATTCAACCATGGATAATTTAAACTGGTTGGTTTCCTGGCAGCTTTAGGCCTAGTCCTTAAACTTTAGGGTTGAGATTGAGAACACTGCAAACGTTTGAAATCATCCAGTTTTATTAACCAGGAAACCAGCGGGGATGTGTTTTTGGGACCATTCTCCTATTGGAACACCTAATCATCTTCAAGTTTTCAACACATTACCCCAAATGTCAACTTGGCGAGGATGCTCAAGGACTAACCTGGAACCCGCACAGGCTCAATCGGATGAACAGCTGGAAGGCGCTGGAGCATAAGCGTCACTTCCACACTGTCCACATGGGGAAGCCAAAAGAAAGGACTTTTTTCAACAGCTAGAAACTGCCTGAAACTTGGACACTTGGAAACATGGGTGTTTCAGCCGGACACCGAACCCAAACTCGTCAAGGCTGGTTTGGGAATAAATAAAAATAGGCTAATGTGAAGCTGACCTCAACTCTACTGGACGTTTTTAAATTATGCTCAAAAAATCCATCCATGGAAGGCAAGCAACCACTTTAAATCAGCTCTACAGAGAAGAGAAGTCAAATATTTAGCCAGAATTATGCCAGAGTCTTTCTAGTGGCTACAACAAAAAAAAAAAAACTGTCATCAAGGTGCAACCTGCTAATAGACAGTAAACCAGACATCATTGAGGTTGTATATATATATATATATATATATATATATATATATATATATATATATATATATATATATATATATATATATATATATATATATATATATATATTCGATCCTGTATGTATGAATTTGACTCCATGCAGATTAGAGGAAATCAATAGTAAATTCAAACTTATGCACCCAATTATGGTTTTAGCCATTGTGTAAATATTACACCCTGGAAAGTAAAGCGTTCAAACTCATAATTAAAAAACAAAAATGAATATAAAGTTCCTGATTATGACGAGTATAAAAAACATCCAACAAGAACTGTGCCTATAAATAAATGGAGCAACAAGGAGGACATTTTAATTCATGATTGAGTGAAATTAGGCATAACGGATCAAAAAGTAGAGCTGAAGAAGTAAAAACTGCACTTTTCTACGGAAAAGGAAAATATGAGAATAAAACAACCTGTTGGCACTTATTAGTGTGTTTCAGCTGCTGCATGGTTCAAGTTCTAGTGAAATTTGCCAGGCATTGCTCAGAAAAATAAAAACACTCAAGAATATTTTTGGAGAAAGAGCTGATATTTAGATGTCTTTTTTTTTTTTTTTTAAAGAAGTTCAAACTTCTCATCCCTCCTTCTGACCCAGTCTGCAACGTTAACTCTGGGACAACCTGCACTGTGCTTCGCAGACACATTTCACACCTCCTCCTCCTCCTCCTCTCACCGGTATAGTCTTGTGGCGACATGGGCCTGGACAGCACCTTTCTGAGGGCGTTGAGCCACTCTTTCTGCTCCCTCTCCTGCTCGCACATGAACACAAACTGCCGCTCAGGCGTCTCCACCATGATGCCGCACTTCCACTTGTTGCCCCGCGCGCTCTTCGGGACACACTCCCTCACGGAGTAGCCGTTGCTCTCTGTGCCGATGAAAATGACCCCCAGCTCCTCTGCATCCTGTTTTAGCAACAACAACAATAGAAAAACAAATAAAAACAAAACATTAGGAATAATTATAATTGTCAGGCCAGATATCCACAGTTATATTTAAGGCCTGGTATTGGAATTTAAAGAAGCGTGGTCCGCACCAGTAGGTCTTTGAAGTAGAGCAGCTTCCTGTTTTGTGAGTCCAAAATAAACCAGCGCTTTTTAAAGGGCTCCTTCTGCTGTTTAAAAATAGATTGTGTTTAATTCAAACACTGCAAGGACACACTCCACTTGGCAGACATTTTCTTACCGCTCAGACAAAGGCAACCAGAGGAAAACAATACAACAGGTATAATTGGTCACATGAGCGTTTCTGCGCGTGAAAGAGGAACAGAAACATTCAAATGTACATCTCGGACCAAATAACGTTCAAAATAGCAGAGGGGGGGGGGTGACTGGATATTAAATGCACCACTGCTAAAAGTCCGAAATATGCAAAAAGCAATCAATTAACCAAAACGCGTAACAACTCCTTTCTCTTTATGACTTACCAGGGGCCCCGTCTTCTCCATGTAGCCCTCCTTTAGGTAATTTCTTGTTATCTTTGGCACCAGCTGACACAAAAAGATAAAAGAATCCTGTTTTTAAATATACAATCAAGGACGAGATTTGCTCTGATTCTTTAATCCGTAAAGCTTGTATTCGTTGGAAGAATAAAGAGTTGTAGATTTGAAAGGAACGACGGTGATAATGGTGAAGGCAACAGACAGGAGCGCGAGCGAGCGTCACCTCTTCGTCGCTTCCAGTCGGGTATGCAGTCTTCAGGTATGCGTAGCGAGCGGCCCGAATGGCGTTGTACCAGACTACTATTTCCTACGGCACAGAAAACGAGCCGCGATTTTCTTTAAAACGCCAAAACAACAACAAGCAGTAAAGGCCTCGGTTTTATGGCACTGCGGCCTCACCTCAGGGCTGTCGTGATACACAAAGAGGTTCCTGGTTTTATCTTCATCTTGGTATGTTATCTGCAGCCCATGAGGATGACCGATCTTCTGTGGCTGGAAGGTGGCGTTCAGGTCCTTGATGGGGATGACCGCTTTAGGGCCTTTGGACTCCTACGTGACAAATATGGTGACATACCTCCGTAAGGCAGGAGACGAGGAAAGTAAATGGACATAAAACGATAAAAGCAATAAAAGCCTGAAGGGTGGCAGCATGGATTTGGATTCAGTCTATGTGTGTCGACACGGTGTAGAACCACCTTTTGCTGCAGTTGCACCTGCCGGTCTTTTGGCGTCTATATTCAAGCTTTGCACTTAAGGAGATGGAACATTTTTGCCCATTCTTCTTTGCAAACTAGCCCAAACTCAACAAGAATGGATGGAGAGCGTCCGTAAACACCAATTTTAGAGTTTTGTAAAATATTTTTGACTGGATTTACATCTGGACTCTGACTGCAACCTTCTAACACCTGGACATGCTTGGATCTAAACCTCTCAGCTGTAGCTCCGGCTGTAGGTTTAGGGTTTTCCTTCCCGGAGATGAACCTCTGCTTCGGTCTCAAGTCTTTTGCAGCCTCTAAGATATTTTTTCATATATATTTAGCTCCATCCATCATCGCGTCAATCCCTGCTGACGAAAAGCATCAACCTAGCATGATGACATCTTTTGGCTTTTCTTGTTGTCGCTCTTCCGTAAAGCCCAGGTTTGCAAACTGCACGGCTAAAAGGAGTCTCATCAACAGAATCAGCTTCTCCCAGCTGTGCTGTGGATCACAGCAGCTCCTCCAGAGTTACCGTGGGCATTTATTTGGCTGACTCTCTAATCACCGCTCTGCTTACACAATCTTTTTAGGTGGATGGCCAAAGCTTGGGATATTGCTTTTTAAGCTAACCCACCCCTAAACCTCTCCACGTCTTTATTCCTGACCCGTCTGCTGTGTTCCTTGATCCTCATGATTCCGTTCGTTCATCAATGTTCTCCAACAAACCTCTGAGGCTTTCACAGAATGGCTGAATTTATACTGAGACTGAATTACACACACGAGGACTCAGTTTACTGCTTATGTGGCTTGTGAAGGGTTGTATTGTATTTAATGTAGAGTCAAAGTCTAGGGCGGGGCGAAGCACTTCAGATTTCTGTTTAAAAAAACAAAAAAAAAACAGAAGTCCTTCTCTTTTTCCCCCGTCACAGTTATGCAGTATTTGTGTTGGTCAAATGAAGTCCCCCCTCAAAATGCATTGAAGCTTGTGGTGAAAAAGTAAACCGTTCCAATGGGTGTGAATACTTTTGAGAGGATTTGAATTCAGCATGTTAGTAAAAAAGAAACAAATAACTTTTGTTTGGATCTTCGTAAGTCTTCGCAGCTGGAAACTCACATCTTCTTTGTTGTAGTACATCAGGGTGAATTCCCGCTCTGACAGCACAAACTTCCTCTTCAGAAACTGCATGTTCCCTTTCCCTTTCTTCCACAGCATTCCTTCGTGGAAACCTGGTAAAGCCAAGAGAAGAAAAAAAAAAAGGTGCAGATGCTTCGTTGCACACAGGGTGAAGACCGGATTAAAGTTTCACCAAACAGCCGCCAGAGAGTGACCAATTAAAACCTCATTGTCGCTGAGTCGTCAATAAAACCTGTTTCTCTGACACAGACGGGGCACGTCTATGAGGAATCACATTCAGCCTAGCTTCGGCACCATAAAGCCTACAGCAGAAGCTTTTTGTTTACAAGTGCGCCTGCGAGCGACCAATATCTCACCTGTGGTGTACGCCAGAGGTGGATACTTGGTTTCTCCTGTGAATTCCATCCTCTGATATTTAGCTCGAATCCACTGGTCCCTCAGGACGCTGCAGGACAAAACAGGAAAACACACGCTTTGCTGTAGTAAAACCACAAAATTCACCTTTAATCCGGCGGCAGGCTTGCGCGCACATTTCACTTCTACAGCGCTGCAGTTGCACTTCTCTGTATTTCTCTGTGATTGCGCCCTGTCAGCAGTCTGTTGTTGTTCACAAAGTAGCAAATACTCCACCACTGAGGCATCAGAGGAGAGCTTCGTCTCGCCGTGCCGATACTTACTTGCAGTCGTTTTCCAGGGGCCGGTAGTAGTACGGTGGAACGGCTTTCTCATACACAACTTGGGCGTTCGCGTTCCCGGTCGACTTCATGAACTTTTCAAGAGCGCGAGAAGGACAACAAGTTAAGGTTTACACAGAGCCACTCTGCTTTTCTTTCTGAATAACTGGGGGGGGGGGGCAGAAGTGGATACATGGTGAGGGGAAGCTCGTACCTCGACTAGATCATCCTCCCAGAAGTCCAGCCGGATGGATTTGACCCGGCTGGAGAGGCTGCGGTGGATCCCGGAGCAGTTCAGACATACAAAAACACCAAGCTTATAGGAAGCCCAGTCTGGCTCTGAGGAGCACAATAAGATATCGTGCGGTTAAAACATTGTGCGGACAAACGTAACGGCTTTACACTCACTAAGATTTCATAATCTGAAAGTTCTATAAAGTAAAAGACATTTTCCTGAGTGTACATCAGTCCAAACTTTTGCACAATGTAACTTATTAGACCAAGAAGTGATAGCTTTATTCGACGGTTGGTTGTGCAAAATTAACCTTGGGTCTCCTCAGAGACTCTACCACCGGCATGTAAGCCTGCGGGGACACGACGGGCTTACAGCAAATGAGCAGAGCTTCGTTTTCTCAGAAGTCACGGCTCAGATCTGGGGAATGTCAGGACACCAGAAGAATTTACTAATTTATGTGTTCAAACGCTGAAGAACAAGTTCACAAATACGCCTCTGTCAGTCTGCCCCAGGGCAGCTGTAGCTACTAACATAGCTCACCACCGTCAGGGTGTGAATGTGTGTGTGAATGGGTGAATGACTGAACTGTAGTGTAAAGCGCTTTGGAGGTCGTCAAGACTAGTTAAGACTAGTTAAAGCGCTATACAAGTACAAACCATTTGTATTTCCAACTTGGGACTTTGGAAAATCAGCGTTACAAGGAAAAGAAACCCACCTGTTCCCGACTCCTCAATAATCAACTGAATGTAGGCCCTCAAATTAAATCTTTCTCATATACACGCTTCACCTCGGGAAGGGATTCAAAATGCGACTCATTAGGATTTCAGACCTGTGTTGATTCAATATGTATATGGGAGACTGTGGCTCACTGGGTCAAGTAGTCCTATCTTAAAGCTGGGTTCTTGATCCCAGCTTTCTCCTGTCACGTGTCAATGTGCCCCTGCCTGGGGAAGGTATTTGCCCCACGTTGCATATCGATCTGTGTGTTGGTTTGTGAGTGTGATTAAAGTGGTTATAGCATTGAGTGCTGAGTGATTGGTAGGCTATGACTAGAAAAGTCCTCGATAAATTCAGTCCACTCACCACTATATGTTACTGCTTATCTATATTTGCTATGTGGTGACAAAATTAAATCAGATTACAAGACTTTTTTTTTTTCTTCAAATAACCAGTTTTCTCATATCCTGACACCCTCCATGCCTCATCTTACCTTTGTAAGGTACAGTATATGCTGAACCCTGACGTCACTGTCCATATATGGCATGGTGGAGCATTTTCCACATGGGGTTTTACAATAATGACAAGAATTCGTCCAAACTCATCAAACTTTTGGATGGGTTTGTGTCCTGGCTTGTTAATCGAGTTTTGTTTGTAGAGAAAAGCTACGTGGCAGACGAAACTGCACAAAAAATAAATAAATAAAAAATTGGCTTGAAGCCTGTTTCAAGTTAAAATGTTGTATTTTAATAACAAAAATCGAATAAATTTGTATTATTACCATCACGGGGTTTTGATGAGATTCGATTACCAAAAACTTTGATATTCTAAAATATTATTTTACACTCAGACTTTAAATTGAACACGGTTTGGTTTCCACATAGTATAGCTACGGTATTTACCCCAGTTTGTTAAAGCCTTTATAACAAAATTGTTTTATAAGTTTTACTTTTAAAAGACTAAGATAGAGAAAACCTGTCTTAGATATATTAGATATAGTAAATCGAGCTAAAAACAGTGATTGAGGCGGGGGAAAAAAGCCATTGGTACACACCAGGCGCGCCGCAGTCAGCGCAGCGGCTGTTCTCCGGCAGCTTCGCCAGTTCCAGTAAGATCCTTTTGTTGCGCTCCTTTGACATGTCGGCACCAAGTGTGGGTCTCTGCTCTCATTCGGCGATCAGTCTTATTCATGGCGGTCACATAGCTGAAGAAGTGGCGTGAGGCGGCTGACAAAACGTCCATATGAAAACTTGCGGACGGATGTTTCGACACACGACCCGGGCGCGCACACACGCCTTCCCTCCTCTGGAGCGCGTCCAGCTGCGGCTGTCTGGTGGTTTTCTAGCTGGAGGTTGGCCCTTTTGTTTCAACCCGCCTCTGAAATTGTTGCTGATCTAAAGTCACATGACAGCTCGATTTGCATTTTAATAATATATCCTTATTGACTCCATTGAAAGACTCAATTTTATTGTAAAAGCGTTCCCTTGATTTTTTTTCACTTTTTGTCCAATTACTTTGATGAGCTTCTATGATTTTCAATGGAATCTGAAAATCTGAAAAGTGTGGTGTGCATTTTATTTCTGCCCGCTTAACTCCGATCCCCACGGCATTGCACATAGGGCACAAACAAAGTCATGAGTTGATGAATGGAAAACAGCCGTTGATTTTTTTTTTTTTCATGCGCGATCAACACACATCCATCCATTTCTGGACCTTGTCTACGCTGTAGTTTGAACCCTGTTTCGTTTTCAGTTCCAGCTGTCAGTCAGGGAGACCGCTCCTCTCCGTCCCATCTACTGAGCGCGCTCAGAGGAGCTGCGGATGCCCCTCGGGAGCGGCTGACAGAGAGAGAAACAGAACCTTTGGAGGTTTTTTACTGTTGTAGATATAAATAAAAAAACAACTAAATAAAACGCAGCAAAGCACCGTTTCACATGCGTTTACTGGATTCACTAACGAAGCAACACTAGACTTCTTTGAGCTAATGAAAACCAGCTCCAATCCTTATCGGTGCCCTGAGAGCAGCTGCGGGCGGCTGTGAAAGTATGTTAATCTAAAATCAGATGTAGAACTATGGCAGACTAAGGATTTTTGGTTTTGATAGATCCCTGTTCATGAATCATCCTCAGGAAAACAAAATGCATGATCATCTGGGTCAGTTTCATCTGTAAAGTCAGACCTTTTTGATGTTTTTTGCATCAAACACCTGCAACGTGAAAACAGCACAAAAAAGGGCTTTTAAACAGCTAATTTTAGGGTGAGTCCTAGTTCTGTGTTACATGCTAGTTACATTTCATTCATTGTACTTTCCTTGTATTAATCCCTCTTAAAATCTGCTGTCTGTTCATTTTCCCAATAGGTAACACAGACCAACAGATACTTTTATCTTGAGGGAGAATATAAAATTTAAAATTGTCTAAAAGTAGCCACCATAAGAGCATTGTTGATGCAAAATTTAAGTTTAACCATGATTTTTATTTCTTCTCTTACTTATAGCAACTATGTTCAAAACACTAAAATTGAGAAGTTATGTTGGTAATCAAGAGAAACACATTGTTCTCTCCGTGTGTATGTGGGGCACCACAAAGCCTTTGCCCTTAGGGAACCTAGATGGCTAGCTCCGTCCCTGCTGATGCCCATTATCCCAATATCCTTCAGAAGTCCACCTGTGTGCAGTTTAATTTTAGTGAAATCAACAAAACAGTTAAGAATAAAGTTGAAAGGATGTTAGGTTAGGAAACAACACCCCAACCATTGGACATCTCGCTATTATTCAAAGAAACCAAGAGGCCACCGAAAACTCTGCAGGAGCTGCAGAGTTTTACCACAATTAACTGTTTATGCAACCCAACAAAACCTATGGGGTCCCAGTAAACATGTAGAAGACCATGCCCTGGATAGACGAGATCATAAATGACTTTTCTGTTGTTTTTTGGTTAAATGAATGGTGCTAAATACACAGCAACCCCAGAGGAAAACCTAGAAGCCACGGAAGATTTTATTTCTGCCCTCTTATCTCTGATAGCACTAAATACACTAAAACAGAGCGGAGCAGTCTCACCGTCCACCTGCAAATCATAAAACCAGTAGAATTTGGCAATGGTGATCAAAGACCAGGCTAAATACCGTAAATAATATGACTTAATACGAATACATGGCATCTCTTTATTCACTGTAACGTGTGTAACTGGTCCCAGGGAAGCAGAGCAGTGAGGACGGAGCATCTTGTTTCCAGACAAGGTGGGGAAAAGCAAAAGGGTGTGCACGACCTGTTTCTATTTGGCACAGAGACACAATTTGCTTGGTTGGGTTGAGCCTTTTATTTGTTTACAAAGAAAACCGACTGAAAACTTTTGTACATATTTAAGGCTGGAGAAGAAAATTATGAAAAAAAACCAACAAACAATCAATGATGAATGTGAAACTCAGGGCCGTCTAATACTAATAAGCTACTCGGCTATAATAAACTGCAAGAACCAAGATCCAAAGTGATAATTTATACACACGGCCTTTACAAATATAGAAGCAGATTGTATTTTACAGATTCATCTCTTAAAACGATGGAAAAACTCATACTTTTAAATGAGTAGCATGTTCTATTGTTAAACGGTTGGCAACAATCCAAAAGACTAATAAATCAAGCTACAAAACACTACTGTACAAAACCCCGCCTTCCAGATGAATTTCATATAAAGCGTTCAAAGCACAAAAAAACATGTCAAATGTGAGGTTATTTAGTTGTGTGCTCTTAATTTCTGGGACTCTCTGCATTTAGAAGTTTCCATATTGATAAAATAAGTGCAAACAGTCCTTTTTGTGAGCAACCAATCTCTAAAAAGCCAAAACGGGCATGTTGCTGCAGCCGTCCACAACCCCCCCCCAGACACCAGAACTCATGCTGCCCTCTACCTTCAGAGAAACCAGAGATGGAGGTTCTTACGTCTATTTATCTGTAGCTCATGTGTAATCAGGACAGAATCTGAGGGGGTTAGGGGAAATCTTCAGCAAGAAACTGCAGAGTGCTCTTCTCAAGCCCCAGGTGGATCGCATCAAGATAGTGCAGGAACCTGGAAGGTGACGCGACACAGTTGCAATGAGGTTATTCTCATATGAAACTGACTTTTTTTGTGCTCGTTTACTGATGGGTCTTCTGTAAACGGGGTTAAACCCACATCCGTCCTGAGCACCTACCTTCTCTTAACCTTTCCTTGCTCCTTCAGCCGCTCTGCTCTGCAGACGGTGCGCATGGCAGGAAGGTAATCCAGAGCAGCTGCCTGCCTGTTGCCAAGAGTGCCGAAGACCTTAGAAGACAGACTCTCCATCACTTCCTTCCTCCGCAGGGCCAACCTGGAAAACAGGACACCTCTAGTCAGTGACATAAAAGCACGTTAGGTGGGTTTCAGAGGCCCGGGTGGCGTAGAGACTCACCGTGGATGAGTGAGTCCTTCCTGAGTGAAGCTGCAACCTTCCCGATGGGTAGCCAGAGGAAGCGTGAGCTCCTCCGCAGCCTCTCTCCTCAGAGCTCCAGCCAGCTGCTGCGCTTTATCCCAGGCGTCGGCCACTGCAGCTCGACACCGGTGGAAGCTCAGAGCCTCCACGGCCGCCTGGATCTCGACGACGCGGCTTCCTGTGGCCCAGCTTTCTCTCCCCGCCTCAATCCTCGACTCGTCGGTCATCCCGTCTTTGATGGCGGCGCTAACCGACGATCGTCTGGGAGCGTCGAGCCCTCCGGGGGGGAAACGAAGGGAGGAATCCACATAGGACATGTTGTCCCAGAAGTCGGCTATGGATCGGAGGCACTGTGAGACGGGGACACTTTTTATTTGCTCCTCCGCAGTCGGCGGCTTCCTGTTCACCCGTTCAGAATCAGCTCTCTCTTTGACTTCTTTCGTGTGAGGGTCCTCCTGCTTCCCGCAGAGAGACGGAAATCCGTCCTCCGAGTCCGAATCAGAGCGCAACCCATCCCTGGTGGACAGCCGCTGCCGTGTTTTATTCCTCTTCATTCTGCTGGACGCTTTGACGGGGCTGCAGCCGTCTGAGCAATCGGCTGAGTCTGCGGCGTGCGGCGGGCCGACGCCAGGGGGCGCCGCGTCCGACCGCGGGGACGGGGACGGTGGCTGCGCCCTCGGACTCTCAGATCGGAGGTCTTGTGATACGGCAGGACAGCGTGTGGGTTTAGAGGTCGATAGCTGTGTGACAGGAAGAGGTAAGAGGTTCTCCATGTTGGAATAAAGCAGATCGACTCCTCGCCGCCTGCTGTCCGTCAGGACCTCCCAGCAAACGGGCGCCTCCAACAAGCTTTCGCTCTGTAGAAACAAAACACCCAGGGTTAAGCATCAAGATGTCCTGAACCAAATTTAATACCACCCGATTTAAATTAGAAGCCAATCAAAGCACCCCGTCATAACGCCAACAACGTTCTTGTACAAAAACCCCAGAATTCAGATCCAGAGCCAGTCAAGTGACAGCATGGGAAATTGGGGGTGTGCGTTCCCGGCTGATTTTCGGGTTACCCTGAGCAGCTGCCAGACGTCTCTGTCGGGCTCGATGTTCAGCAGGCCCAGCTTGCTCTCGGTGCAGCCGGCGTCACAGGGAGGGAGGCTGGACGGGACGGCCGCCCACGCCTCAGCTGCTTCTGGGTCCGGTTTGCTTTCTGCGCAAACAGACAAAGAACATTTATAGATAAATTAAAATCGCATCAAAATAAATAAAGATTTATAAATACACAGTGCCTTGCAAAAGTATTCACACCCCTTGGCATCATTCATACTTTGTTGCCCAACAGCCTGGTATTAAAATGGATCATTTGAGAGACACAACATTTCTACAACTTTGAAGATTAACCCTTTTTTTTTTATTGTGAAACAAATAAATTGGACTAAATAGAAAACTTCAATGTGCAAAACTGTTCACCCTGCTAAAGACAGGACTTTGTAAAACCATCTTTTTCAGCAATTCCAGTTACTTTGGATCAGTCTCTCTGAGCTCGGCCCATCTTGCCACTGGAATCTGTGGCCATTCCTGCGGGTTAAGCTGCTCCGGCTCCTTCGTGTTGGATGTGTTTCTCTTGTGAGCAGCGATTTTCAACACCAACCACAGATTCTCAGTTGGATTGAGGTCCGGGCTTTGACTAGGCCATCACAACACATCTAAATGTTTCCCCTTAAACCACTCGACTGCTGGTTCTGCTCACGACTTTGTCCTGGACTTGTCTGCGGCAATGATTGGTCTTCATGATGCTGCAGCCTCTGGGGCCTTTCAGAGGCGTGTTTATACCGACAGGTCATGTGACACTTAGATTGCACACAAGTGGACTTCATTTCCCCGATTATGGGACTTTTGAAGGCAATTGGCTGCACCAGAACCTTTTAGGGGCTTCATTCAACTTAAGAGTATTTTGTGCAGATCCGTTTAAAGTATAAATTAGAAAGTCAAAGGGCTGAGGGGGGGGAATACTTTTGCCAAGGCACTGCAGACAGCTCTGGTATTCATCTCAGCTCTTTACCATTCAGGCCCGTTTGCACCAGTGGTCTGGGTGAAGGGCGGCTTCCTGCGCTGCGAGCCCAGAACTGCAGCTGTAACAAGCTCTGCCTGATGTCACAGCCGTTGAGTTTGAGCAGGGAGCCGACGTCTGACGGGTGCGTCCTCATGTCCTCGGCCAAACAGAGCAGCTGCAGGTAGCTGCCCGCGTTCGCCTGCAGAGCAGAGCAGAGCAGAGCAGAGCCGGGGCGGTTCGGTTAGCTTTGAGAATCCGCTCCGTCGTGCAGCGGATCTTAACGGGGCTCGAAACCTCTCTACTCACCACTGACGGCTTCTTAAAATGAATCTCCTCAAAGTTTCCATCAAACAAGGCGCTGAAAGTCGGATCTGAAAAAGAGCAGGCGGCGCATAAGAGGATCGTTATCGACGCGCATAGAAATACACGGCGTGGCGAATGAGCCGTCTACTCATACTAACCACTGGTGGTGAGGATGACTGGCCTCTTGGTGGTGCTCATGAATGTCTTGATGGCAGCAAGAAATCCTGAGTCATCGTCAAAAATAACATCCACTTCTTCAAACAGGATGAGCGACGTGGCGCTCTTCTTGCTCTGCTCCTCGCTGCCTTTCTCAGCAGGGGCCGCCGGCCATTTGTTTTTGTTGCTACTGGCCTTCGCGGCTTTCTTGGAAGGAGCTACGAGGGACGGATTGTTGCAGTTTGTGGTTAAAGCGTGACAAAATAAGACAAAGATGAGGGGGAGTAAACACTTTTGCTGTGTACCATTTTAAAAGAAGTGGAAAAGTCCCAGTCATTACCTGCCTGGTCGGCTTTGCCTGGCTCTTTGTCACCCGGCTGAACCGTTTTAAAGAACTTGGCTAACGACGTTGGAGCCAGGCATCCTTTTTTAGCCCTTCTTGGTGACTGAGGATTTTTCCTTGGAGATGACACCACCGTGCGAGGAGAGTTGCCCCTTCCTAAAAGACGAAGGAAGACGGTCATTCCTCCCTTGCTGCACGAAACACTGAGACGCGTACTCGGAGTTATTAGTTTACGGTTCTGGCCGTACTTGGAGAAGATCCGGGCCTGGCTGAGCCGGCGCTGCTGCTCGATCCGTAGCTGGTGAAGTAGGTGGGTTTGTGGGCGTTGACCCCCTGACTGTCCACCTGGTGGGACTGAGTCGCCTCCTTCAGCTGGGACAGGATAAGCCGACCGCTCCGCTGAGATGACGCGTTCACCTCAAACACCTTGCAGAGGACAAGTTAAGAGGAGAGGAAGTAAACGCTGTCGGGAATGTTCGGCCGTTGCTCCTGTTCTTTAGCGAGGAATTTCTACCTTGAAGCCCAGCTCTTGGGCACAAGCATAAACCGCTGCGGTTTTTCCGACTCCAGTGGGCCCCGTGATCAGCACCGTGTTGCATAAAGCGTCGTCCGCATCCTGGTAGTCGTCCTCTCCGCGGTCCCATTCTGAATCTGAACACACAGAGAACAACGTCGTGCGTTGCAAATAAACGCGCGGCAAATGAGCCGAGGAAGCGATCGACCGAAGCCTGCTCTCTCACCGTCGCTGCCCTCTTCTTGTTTCTTATCCTTCTGGTTTTTCCTCTCGTCTCTGTCTGCGCGAAGTTTCCAATCTTTTAGCCAACTAGCGAGAAAAAGAAACAAATCTAAGTAAAGACGCACATCACAAGAACGTTTTACTCCTCACGCAAAAGGGTGCATGGTCTCAGCCCGTTTCACTCTGAAACCCCAAAATAAAAACCGCCTTCAGAAATCCCGTCATTCTTAAAAAGTCTCCATTAGTGTGAAAATAAATCAGCTGTTCTGTGAAGGCCTGGGAGGTTTGCTAGAGAACATTGGTTAACGAACGGCATCGTGAAGACCTAACGATGTGTCACAGATGAACTGTTCAATCAGCTTACAGTTGCCGTAAAATACTATAATGCTGGAGGCTTTAGGATGACACGCGAGGAAAAAAAATCCAGGGCACATAAATCATTTTGTGGGACTCAGTATGACAGTATGTCTAATGCAGGAGCTGCTGGTTGAATTCCTCACCTGTAAAGCCTCCTCACTGCAGGGGTGTTGTCCACGATGTCACCAGAGAGCTGCGGCTGGTACTTATCGGTCCAAAGCAGCTCCTCCTTCGCTGGTTCTACAAAAAGGCAAAAGAATCGGTTTCAGGGGAAAACCGCGGGGGTCCAACACTAATCCTGTTTTACACGCATCCCTGCTCCAACTCAGCCGACCGACTCTGCAGAGGCTAGTTAATGAGGCGTTCGTTTTGATTTAGATGTGTTGAAGCGGGGAAACAGTCACAACGTGCAGATCACCATCACCATTTAGGAGGGAAACAGGACAAACTGCATTAAAGCAAATGTTGTTTTGCAATAAGCTTTAACGCCACATGGTGGCAGCAGAAAACAAGCTGTGCACAGTCCAATCTAATAATAAGGGCTGCTTGTAAGGGACATGGTGCAGGATAGAAATGATAGAATTAGGGCTGAGCGTAGGGCTGGGCGAAAAAAAAAAATGCATATTGATCGATATCGATAATTATTGAAAATATTTAAAACCATATTTTATGTGCAGCTCTGCCTGGACATTTTATGATATTGCTAAATTATTTAATTTTAATAAAGAACACAAACACAGAATTCCAATTAAATCTTTATTTAACCAACTTTTTTAACCATAACAGCATTTTTTTTTAAGAAAAATAACTTAAGAGACCTGAGTTATGTTATTAAATAAAGACTTTATTATTAAATAAAGACCAAAATAAATATACCACATAAATAAATAAATAAAATAGCCTATTTAGGTGGGAATACACTAGTTACTTCTCAGGTTTCATAATTGAGAGGCTGACGCAGGTCCGAGGTTGTGGCGTGTAAGGACACAGGCTGCAGCTCATTTTGCACTGATTCCCTGAACTCGTTGCACAATTTAGGGAGCGCTGTTAGAGAAAAACTTGCGTCCCGGAACTTTATATCGCGGACTTTATACCTCGCGGAGTAGCGAGTAGTTGTTTAAAGCCAGGTTTTTTAACTGCAGACAACAGCAGCATGCCCGCGGTGTCGCGCGGAGCTGCACAGCCCGCGCAGCAGCTCGTGCGGAGTGAGCGGCTTGCGTGATGAAACAAGTTGGTTGCGTTACCAGACTCTGTTTTTACCGGTTCCTTGCAA
Organism: Fundulus diaphanus; assembly: GCA_037039145.1. NCBI lineage: Eukaryota > Metazoa > Chordata > Actinopteri > Cyprinodontiformes > Fundulidae > Fundulus > Fundulus diaphanus. The sequence continues at coordinate 22,539,586 of CM073140.1, read as the reverse complement.
GTTTTACAAATCACTGTGGTTTATTTCTGTCAGACTGGCGAACTAGTAAACCCCCGTTTTGGGACCGTTTCCTCCGCCGCTCCTTGCTGCGACATATTCACATGCTCTGTGTTGTGGTTTGAGAGGGCGGCGCTTTGTGACGACGCGCCTGGGTCCGCGATTACGATTGGTCGAGAGGAAGTAGTGAACTAATATGATAGGCCGAAAGGAAGGAAGGAAAACTGTTTCTATCGAACTATTATCGACCCTATTTTTTCCTATCGCGCCACACGTCTATCGATCGATATATATTGTTATTGAATTATCGTCCAGCCCTAGCTGAACGATTTAGGAAAATAATCTAATTGCGTCTTTTTTTATCTTAATATTGTGATTTTTTTTTCAGTTTCATTTATCATGTCTTTTTAAACATATACGAACAACAAATCAATCTGTTTCATCGCTGTGCAGATTAGGCGCTCAAAGACCCGCTGCGTCTCAACTAGGAGCAGAAATGATTGCGTTCTGCCTACGATATATTCCAACCAAAATTATGATTTGATTTTGACTTTTCTCTGTATTAACCACAAGCAACAAAAATGGCCTCTAGATAAAGACGTTTGTAAACATGGACTATTTAAAACAAGAACTTTTAATGTTTCTATTAATCAGAATATTATTCAAGAAAACAGCTTTTAACTGATTTGGACATCAATCCTTGTTGAACATAAAGTGCAACCAACAACCAAGTCTGTGTATTAAACTGGTTGACCAGTATTTAATCAGCACTTAATGCTATGGTGAGATTCCTTAAAGTTTCTGGTAAAACAGTATTGATTATATAAACTCTAAAACAAGTAATAAAATTAGATTATCTCACTGCTGCGACTCTCTTCCCTTCCATGTCGAGGCAAATCCACGTTAAACATTTTACCGACACCTAAAGGTCTGATCCATTAATCGCTATATAGCCAAAAATTGCAGACCTCTGCGATTTGGAAATTGCGTTTTTTTTAAATTGCGATTACATTGCAAATGCGATTAATTGTGCAGCCCTAGTTAAAATATAAAAAAACATTTTGTCAGACAGTTATGTCTAAGTTTTCTATGTTAGTTTTTTAAATAAAGTCACAGCATCAACCTAGAGAGAGAAGGACTTTCACTACAAACAGCTTTGGAAACTACTTGTTAGCAACTAAATGAAACAAAATGTTATAAAAGTGTTATACTATCAAAATGACAAGCAAATGTAGGTTTTTCAATACACCGTTCTATTTTTCCACCGACGTGACTTGTGACTTGCTAAAAAGGGGCGGCGTGTGAAGCAACGCACCTGTCCTTCCAGTGGCCTCTACCACGGCGAGGTCGTCCACTACGAGGACAGAGTCCTCCTCAGAGGGGACGGGGGCCTTACTTTCCTCCTTATCTGCCTTTATTCTGGATCTCTGAGCTCGTCTGGTACGGCCTCCCCTTCTGGGAGCCTCCTGTTCGGCTGGGGAGACGACCTCCTCTGAATGGTTGGGCTTCTGCTTCTTGGCCACCTTCACGTTATTCTCCCGCTCCTCCTCCTTCCTCTTCCTCTTCCCTCCGACAGTTTCGTCCGGCAGAGGAAGGCGGGAGTCTCCTTTGCTCACAGCTTCTGGCTCTAATAATTTGACACGACAGTAAGTTGGGATAAGTGGCACAACGCTTTTTATCCGCTTCGGTCTACTCTGAAGTCGTTCGTGAAGACTTTTCGGACCATGAGGCGTATTAAATCTTCTTCCCAAATGTGTAATATCAACTCCTTTAACTCTGAGTAAACACCCAGGGGACAAAATGAAACAAAGTAGCCTACACTTTAGTACATTTAGAACATTTAAAAGATTCATGAAATCTTCATTTGATTTTTTTCATAGAGAAAATGAAACAAGTTTGAGAATTGCTGGTTTTAGCATTAAAAAAAAGACAAACGGTGGAGAGTAGGGGCCGACCTGAAGCCGAGAGCGGCTGCTGGAGGTCGGCGCGTCTTTTCTGGAGGCGAGAGAAAAGCATCTGAGCCGGGAAGTGAGGGTTTCTGGAGCAGAACTCCTTCATCAGGAGCTGCCGGTCATCCTCAGAGATTTCAGACCTCCGGAGTGACCCCTAAAAAGAAAAGGTGTTGTTACCCCCGATTCACCAAAAAACCTAAACGAAACCTAGAAATGGGCACGATGAGAATAAACTCAACAGGAGTTGTATCACCACACCTTTCCATTGCAACTCCTGTTGGCCGGTTCTGTCTTTACGCTCAGAGTCCCACTAACAGATGGAGGTGGGGTCTGCGTGTGGCTCCAAAGGTCCTTTAAATGACCCAGCAACGAAGACTCAGGCCACGGCAGCCTCCACAGAGGACAATCTGTCAACACACAGGAGAACAGGCCTTCTGATATGTGCCACGCCTACAGGAGCATACGGTCAGCAGCGGAGAATGGGAATCCTACCATCGGGGGGCTGTGTGGTGTGCGAGACCGGCTGAAAGGATGAAGAGGAGGCGGAGTAGGCCTCCTTGGTGGCAGCGGTCTTTGCCATCTGTTTCCTAAAAGAGTCGGGGAGGCCGCTCTTCAGGAACTCCCTGCGCGCCCTGGACTGCTCGCCGTCCTGAGAGTTTTCTGCTTCTTCACGGCTGCTGTCGTCAAAGATGGAAATCACTGCCGGCACCTTGCGAGCTGACCTGTCCTGGCCCGACGAGGCCGCTTTGAGGCCTGCTGCTCAGAAAACAGAGGCTGGGTTACTGGAAATGTAGGTGAGCAGCTGAGCCGCAGGGCGTGAAAACCAACCTGGGACAGTTCTGGGTTCTTTGCCAGGTGCCGCGGCTTTGCCGAGAACTTCATTCAGGCTGCGCAGGGCCTTCTGGGCTTTAGTCGTTTCCGGCGCGCTCTGAGGAGCGGTGGTCAGGTCCTCGACACAGATAACAGAATCCTGAAAAAACAAGACGGCGAATAAAGCTAAGCCTTATAAAGCTAAGCTAGCCGGACCTTATAAAGCTAAGCTAGCTGGACCTTATAAAGCTAAGCTAGCTGGACCTTATAAAGCTAAGCTAGCCGGACCTTATAAAGCTAAGCTAGCCGGACCTTATAAAGCTAAGCTAGCCGGACCTTATAAAGCTAAGCTAGCCGGACCTTATAAAGCTAAGCTAGCCGGACCTTATAAAGCTAAGATAGCCGGACCTTATAAAGCTAAGCTAGCCGGACCTTATAAAGCTAAGCTAGCTGGACCTTATAAAGCTAAGCTAGCTGGACCTTATAAAGCTAAGCTAGCCGGACCTTATAAAGCTAAGCTAGCCGGACCTTATAAAGCTAAGCTAGCCGGACCTTATAAAGCTAAGCTAGCTGGACCTTATAAAGCTAAGCTAGCTGGACCTTATAAAGCTAAGCTAGCTGGACCTTATAAAGCTAAGCTAGCCGGACCTTATAAAGCTAAGCTAGCTGGACCTTATAAAGCTAAGCTAGCTGGACCTTATAAAGCTAAGCTAGCCGGACCTTATAAAGCTAAGCTAGCCGGACCTTATAAAGCTAAGCTAGCTGGACCTTATAAAGCTAAGCTAGCTGGACCTTATAAAGCTAAGCTAGCTGGACCTTATAAAGCTAAGCTAGCCGGACCTTATAAAGCTAAGCTAGCTGGACCTTATAAAGCTAAGCTAGCCGGACCTTATAAAGCTAAGCTAGCTGGACCTTATAAAGCTAAGCTAGCAGCCTGCACTGCTTGGTAAAAGACAAAAATAAAGACTCCAACACATTTTTCATGTCAAAGGCTCCCTCACTTTTCCAGGCTCAAATTTCCATCATGCTTTCTCCTTTTGGGGATTTATACGTAGGATAAAAATACAACTTAAAAGATCAATTTATACCAAAAACGGCAACAATGGTCAGATTTCAAATGCACCACATGCAAAAACAGCTGTTAGGGAGGGAAGGATACAACTTTCTAAAAGTGTTATAGCAAAATAAAAGGTCTGAAAATACGAATATTTTACACTCTTTTCATCAGTGTGTCCAATATCCCAAATGCAAAGCAATGATTGGACACAATATTTGGAAGAATACTTTGTTTCAAGTGTGAGACATTCCCGCTCTGCATGTCGACGATATTTTAGTCTCAGGGTGGAGAATGAGTCATGATAGAGAAGATCAACTAAAACACGTGGGTTATAACAATCAGCATTATTGCAATTTTTAGCAACAGAATCGCACCAACAGCCCGAGTTGAAAACTCGGAAAAAGGTCCAGGCCCTTCGCTGTCCATTAGAAATACAGAAAGGAAACTTTGAAAGCAGTTAAAATAAATAAACACTAAACCTTTAAAGGAAAGACGCGGTTTTCTCTACAGCCGGAGAACAACGACAGGAGCCCTAATAGTCTCTCAGCGGTGCCCAAATCTTTTACATTTCGTTTTTGGAAAACCAGTTTGTAAATAATCCCCAACAAATAAGGTTCACATCGCGGGCAAGTTCAGTTTATAACGTTAAGCATAAAAGTTTACCTCGTCTTCACAGTAGCTCTTCCTGACGGAGGACTTAGTTCGGGACGACCGCCGCAACGTTTCCTTCTCGGTGGTTTTCTTGCTTTGCTGAATCATTTTGGCCTTCTCCACTAATTTCTTTGCCTGCTGTCTTTTCTTGGACTCGGTTAGCATCTTAAAAGGGAATCAGAGGTACGAATTATTACTCAGTCTCACAAGATCAAGTAAACGCGTTTCATTTCCAACACAGTAAGACGTCGCTTACTTTAGACGCGTTCATGTCGTCGCCACTTTCAGCCTTAGATGCTCGAACCTTTTTCTGAACTCTGCTTAATCTCATTCTTTAGAGGAAAAGAGGAAGAAAAAAACATCTCAGCTGCTTTAGGCGATGCACATCTGTACAGTGAAATACGTGATTCAGTTATGCGTTACCTGATCGGGCTTTCTCTTGCATCTGGCGGACACACCATCTCTGCTACGAAGACGCCGTGTCTGGACCGACGCGTCTTCGGCGTGGACGTGTCTGCGGGGCTGAGCGGAGGTGAAGCAGCGCTCCCGGCCTCCTTTGCTTCCTTCTGTCTCCTGGTTTTCCTCTGAGGAGTGGTCGGGGTGTTTTCAGGTGGCGGCATAGCCCCGGTCTCTCGTCTGGACCTCCTAAGAGCTGGGACTGTGGGAGCTGAGCCTTCTTTCTCATCTCCTGCTTCAACAGCAGTGACCTCGGTTTCTTTGGCGGCTGAGGCAGCAGGAGACGTGTGGGTTGCCTCGCGTTTGCCTTTCGCTTTGTTTCTTCCCCTTTTCCTTTGGGGCGCTTTGCCGTCCTGGGAGCCTTGCTCGCCAGGAGGAAGCAGGGTGTCGCCACCCTCGGCGGCTTTGTCTGCCGCCTCCACGGCCGTCTCTTCGGCCTGCTTCGGTTTGCTTTTGACCGCTTTAGCCTTGGACCCATCCGCAGCGGGCTGCTTGAAGGCAGCCATGAACTGCTTCCTCTCTGCGTCGCTGCACTTTGGAGCGGACTCGCTCTCGATCACGGCCAGCTCCAGGTCCTCCTCCTGAAGGACCACGTTGGACCTCCGTTTGAGGGTCGGCGAGGCAGAGGGAAGCCGGCGCAGGTCGTCTGCGGGAGGAGACGCAGCAGACTCGGCGGGGCCTTTTCTCCGCGTGAAGATCGAGGCCAGCTTTCCGACAGCCTTGACGGCGGCATGTTTGGGTGAAACGGCGTGGACCTCGGCTTGAACGGTGAGGGTTCGGGGCGAGACCTGGGCTGGACCCACGCTGTCGTCGGCTTTAGGGCCGTCCTGCTGCTCGCAGTTTAACTGCTCCGGCTTTTCTGCGCTCTTCCTCTCGTCCCGGTTCTGGCTCCGCACAAACTCCTCAAAGGAGATGGTTACAGTGCTGCTGTTCAGCTGGGAGGCGTCATCCGAGCCGACGTCCATACTGACGTCACAAAGTGACCCCTCCGCTTCCTTCTCCTGCGGCTCTGGGTGCGTCGTCTCTTTTTGCTGCCTCTTCGTAGCTTTTCTCGCCTTTTTAGCCCGTTTTACTTCAACTCTTGGGGATACAGCGTTAGTGTTCAGCTTTGGTTTTAAATCGTCGCTGTTTTCACATTTGGCTTCACTCTCCTGAGGCGAATGCCTCTCCGTTTTCTCGTGACTGACCGTTTTACTGATGTTTTCGGATTCACGTGTCTCTGCACTAAGCTCTGACAACAACGCTGCCGTGTCGGCGCCGAGGGTCCCGTCGCCGCCAGCCGCACCTTTGCTTTCTTGCGTCTCCTCAACAATCAGGCAGCTGCCGTCGTCGGTGCGACCGACGGCTTCAGTCGGCTCCAGTTTCCTCGCAACCCTGCTGGCCTTCCTGCCCCGTTTCTCTGACGGCTTCTTCCCCGCTTCCGTGCCGGCGCGTTTGTCCTCAGGCTCGGGTTTTTGACAGTTTTCCTTGAGGTCCTGCGGTGGACTTGGCTTTCCTTTAGAAGACTGAGCCTTTCGGCTGAAGTAGTCCATGATGTTATTGGAGCGAGGAGGAGAGAAGGGTTTCTCCGCAGGTTTGGGAACGGGGGAGAAATAGTTTGTGATCATCTTGACGACAGGGCTGCCGCCATCTTTGCGAGACTTCTTGCAGGGCTGTGAGAAGAGAAAACGCAAACAAATTGCATCCTCCATTATTTGGCCTGTTGACCTAAAAAAGGAACCGTCCAAACAAATGTTAACAGCTCAAAGCGTTTAGGCATTTAGACATGGGGAGAACAACGTGCCGAAATTCATAGCAGGCACCACTGAGTGGTGTAATGAGTGGAAATGGTGGATTTCAGCCGCCACATTCAGACGCTAGGGTCAGAATTAGATGTAAACAAAGAGGAAGCATGGATCCATCTTTCCTTGTCTCTCCGTTTTACGCTGGTGGTAGTTGTATGATGGTGTGGAGGATGTTTTCTTGCCACATTTATGGTCTCTTAGTACCAACTGAGCCCCATTCAAACATTGGATAACTCACCAAGTCATCTCTAACTGGGTCCTCGGGCGTCACAGTGACTTTTTGTTGTACTTTCGCTACTGTTGAAGATGAGGGTTTTGTTTTAATACTAGAACCAACCGATAAGAAGCTGAACGACTCACAAAAATAAGTTGTTTAATATATAAACATGAATCTTTTAAAAAAAACAAAGACTGGTGTCTGTTGACAGGACATATTCTGGTGCTTCCCCTTTCTGGCAGGTTTGAGGCCTGATATCAAGACGAACTTTCCAAATGCCTCAAAGTATTAAATGCTTCAACAGGTTTAAAATATGCTAGTTTTATTATTTTAACAGCAGCAAGGTAATTACTAAAACAATAGGTTTTGGTGTTTTCCTGCTACTGTTCAGGTAGGACAACCCGAACGGAAAATCCGCTTCTTTTGAACGTCAGAATTTTTTTTGAAATGATGGCATTTCAGACTGAACAGCTGGAAGAAACTTGTTTATTTTTCTTTTATTGCACTTTGAAGAAAGTTGTCTATTTTATATGCAATGCACATCCCATTATTTTGTTTCTTAGGTAAGGGTTTTTTGTGTGTCAGGGTCTATAAAGGAGTTTAAATTTAATCTTATTTTGTCACCAGATAAATGTGTCACCAAGGGGTACACATAAAAATGCACATGTAAATATCGGCCACGTTGTTCTTCCTCCACAAATATTATTCTTATCTATGCTTCTATTATTCTCATAGAACATACATTTGTTGTGCTTGATCTATATATTATATTTCTTTAAGTTTACTTATGTCAACTGTATGTCTGTCTCTGTGTAGCACCTAATCACCAAAGCAAATCTGTCGTACGTGGAAAAATACTACTTGACAATAAAGCTCCTTCTGATTATTTAATAAAAACTATAGAACAATTCTCTTTTAAGTATAATTTAGTCAAGATAAGTGTAGTATCTTCTGTGAAATACAACTCGGGAAAAACTTAATTAAAGATGACTAAATTGTGACTAAAACCAAATTAAATGTGCTGTGAGAATTAACACTTGTAAATTTGCCGTTGTTCAATTACAAAGGATCTCATGTCATTATTTATCACTAAGTAATGTATCAAAGGTATATGAGGTGCTCAACTAGTGGGGAACATTTATACTTCAGCGCAAGTAAAAATCATTTTCTAATGTTATGCCAGCGATAAGGATATAGTGCAATATATGCCAAACACGAAAATAAAACCTATAGTGGAAATAACTTTTCATTTTTTGAGGAATATTAGTAGCTTATATCAGTCAACGGGATCTCCTTTGGGGTTGTGAATCAACAAGTGTAAGGGTTTTGAAATACATCTAAGAATATTATCCATGCTGTATTACAAGAAATAAAATAAAACAATGACAGAGAAACTTATATAATATTATGGTCGATGATGCTGTTTGATGCCATGTTCCTATTGTTACCTGATAGTTAGGATCACAAGTGTTTAGCAGAGTTATTTTGTGGACAGAAATCCGAAAGGTTTGGGAACCGCAGCTTTAAATCTACTGATAAATTTGTCCAAAGAATGATCAAATATTTTTAAAATAAATCCTTGTTGGAAGCCCTGGTTACAAACAAAACTAAAATGAATGTAAAACTGACCTATTAAAACAATGTATTCAATCCTCTGCATAAGAACTTTCTATAAAAACATGGCAATGGTTAATATAACACCAATTCTAACAACAACGACAGCAAGATAGACTTATAATAATTATGTTTCCGTAATATGAGGTGTAACGGATTTATGGGAATCGTGTAAAAATGTTAGTATACTTTTGTAAGCGGTTGTGAGCTGGTTGTCAACAATTTCAGTTTATACTTCTTCTTACTGAATATATAAAGATAATTTGCAGAGACACTAACTTCACTTGTAAGGCTAGTGTAAGCTCAATATATTTCAATTAAATGATTCCTACCTGAGTGTCAAAGTCCTCAATGACAGAAGCCATGGCCACAACACCAGCCATAATTTTAAGAGACCTGAAAGAAAGATTTAGGCTCATTATTACTACACAATAAATAGACATTTATAGAAATCGGTATAGTAATTGATAGCCATTTTAAGTCTACAAAGTACATTTTATTTGTAAAATAGACTGTGATGTTTGTCATCTGTTCCTAGATCTATTTTCATAACATACATGCATATTTGGCTACAGATCACACTTTAATGACCGGAGAATGCTTTATCACTACAGCCCAGTTTAAACATTTTATAATAAAGTCAGACGACGTTAATACAGGGTTGACTAAATAACATGGTAAATGTATTTCTTTACAACTCTAAATGGAAGCTCTGGTTTATAAATGGCGCCCCGAAACCTCACTTGTTTGGTTTTAAGATGATGGCGGATTAATACATCGACAGCAGAAGGCTAAGGAAAAGGCTCACCTATATGTTGAATCCGCAACTTGTTGCAACTTCAGGGGTTTGACGTCTTTATTGCTTCTTTTTTCTCACTACTTTGTGTGTAAATAAAGAGCGACCGTGTCGGTCATAGTTTTCTGTCGTCGGCAGGTTTCACTGGAAAAACAACAAGCTAAGTCTCACAGCAGCCCGGCTCTGCGCGGCTCCAGAAAGTCTGCCGAACATCTCCCAGCAGTCCAGAGGCAGGATGAACCCGAACGAAGCGCGCAGCTCCTCACTTTAATACTTCTGGAGCCGCCACGAACCGAAGCGGTTTTCTTGACATTTTCCACGGCTTCAAAAACGCGCCAGGTTGCTTGCGAGCGAAGGCCGCCAAACGTAAGTTGGCCGCTGACGGAACACTCTTCCGCCAATCAGAGGAGAGAAAAGCAGAACGTCATCTTCTGGCGCGTTTCACTCACAACAAAGATGGCGTCTGATTTGACGGACGATGAATGCCCACAGCGCCCTCTAACGTGGCGCGTGCTAAAAGCGCCTACATTTTTTAAGTAAACGTTATCATATCAATATTTACAGACGTGAGCTCAATACAATAGTGGATGCATGTGGTATATAAAAAGTTGTATAATTATGCTTATTTCAATCATTAGTATGGTACACATTTTCATCATTAAATGTCTAATCCATTAATAAAATCGTCATTCCACCATATATGTCACAAACATTTCTGTTTAATTATGCATGCATTATGTCTTTATTTGTTAAATAATTAACTACAATTTTAATTAATGATTTACACTTTCAATTATTTGTGTACTGATAAAATATTGGCATGTTTACATATATGCTGACACATAATTTATTCCAGTTTAATTCAAATGTTTGACAGAATACTGGTTAGATTGCATCACTTCTGACTTCCGGTTTAGAGATTATTTATTTATTCAATGTACTTATTTCAGTTTTTTAAAGTATAATAAATATTACTACTGATTCGACAATACTTTATGCCTTGCATGGTAACACCTCTTGCCCTTGATACTACTGGACTTGGCTTTCCTTATTTAAAGAACGTTATTTAAAGGTAATTTTAAAGCTTCACTGGACGTGACATATCTGGGGAAAAAATGTTATGGTTTCTCCAACAAGTCAGACGGAGACTCTTGAACAAAACATAAATATTTCAAGCAGTGAACGTGAACCTGCTCGCTGATACAACAGAAGTCAAAGGAACAACTCACATTGTCTTAGTTGATGCGCATGAAAAACCCTCCCTTCATGCTCCGTTTTACATTTAAACCAGGTCTGTAGGTCCCAAATGTGTTAATGTCAAGGGAAAATAATGGATGGTACACCATTTGTCCAACTATGGTAAGTGATCTAATACTAATACTAGAAACTGTTAATAATAATACCTTCGTTTCCCTGTGATGTTTTATATCATTTCTGATTATAAGTCTCTCAATGAAAAGGAAAGCTGAAACATATTTTAAGATGGTAGAAACGTGTTGCAGGAAGTGCTCAGGGTATTATTTAAAAAGACGTGTCTTTAAGTCCCTTCTGTTGAGTGTCAGAGTGAAAGTTGCTTGTGACCAGAGTGATCAAAAAATAGTTACATTAAGTGTAATTAGTTAACTGGGTCATTTTCAGAAGCATTCAATGTAATATGATCAGACTTTTTATTTAGATCATGGACATTCTGTGATTTAAAATAATCTCTCTTTGACTTCATTGTAATTTGTCTCACAGTTGATATAAAATGATTTAGGCAACATATTACAAGTCCTTTTCAGATAATTACATTTTCTCATATATGTTAAACCTCCTGCACCTAATTTAATTTTCCCTGTTTAGGTTTTAGACTGACAATTGGACAAATAGCAAAAGAAGATCTAATCTTTGAGAATGACATTTTAATTATTTACTATTATTTCCCTAACAAATTGCTGATGATATTTACCGAACACGGTCCTAAAAGTTCAATTTTACTAAATGAATTCATACCCAGCCGAGGGAAAAAAGCAGATAAGGGAAATTGTGCACTGGACAGACCCAGTTTAAAAATCCAGCAGCAGACAAGTGACTTGGGGCGGTTTTATTTTTTTAATGTTTAATGTCGTGTTGCCTCTAGTGACTTTTGCATAGTTTTTATTTTATGCACTTTATATGAGATTTCCAATTAAGTTTAATATCTAAAATTAAACATAAAGACTCAACTTCAGACACACTTTCTTCTGAAACTCCATCCATTATTCCAATTTAAAAATAACTTTATAACATCAAACCACTTCTCCAGTTTAACATCTCACAAGCCTTGTTTTTCACAACAATTCAAAATAATTTCACCTACCTCTCTCCAAAAGTGAGGTAGGTGACTAGAATCAATTATTCTGAAAGCATGCTGTGAGTCTGGTGCATTATTACTGTAACAACAACCGACAAAGATGCTCTAAAATGCACTTTAAGTGATAGATTAATGGTTTGGCTTGTCACAGGGAAGAGCACACAGCCAAACCTAGATAACACCACCACTAGAGGCCCCTGTTAGTCTGCTTATTAACCAAAGTCTAACACAAACATGAAGGAGAAAACGGATGAAAAGGTTTGAGGATGTGTCATGATGAATGTGACCAATCTGACTCTACTTATTTATGGTGATGATAGAATAATTTTCACATTGTTGTAAGTTAATAAAGTTATTATATGCTGTATCTATCATATATTGACCACATGCATTGGCACCAATGATTTAAACACTAAAAATATCCAAAAGAATCCAGCCTTTAATATGAGTATAGAGTTACAAAAGAATTGTTTTATCAAAACCCCTGGTGGCACAGTTATCAATATCCCTCACAATCCCCTTAAATAACTAGAACTGAAGCATCTGTTCTATTAATAATTATGTAGGTTTTTTTAAGTTGATCAGAGTTAAACACAATACAAAATCTTGTTCAAGGCACAACTGCTGCTCTCAATAACTATAAGCTGCCACTGACTATGAATGAGAGCCCTTGTTGACGTTGTCACCAAGCACTGTGGGCAGGATTGTAAAGGAAGTAAAAAACATCTTTAAAGGTCCCTGTTAAACAAAATACACCAAAAAGGGGCACAACTGAGTCACAAAGTCTCCATACCAACATTTAGACAGTATATATCCCACAAGATGTTTGCGAGTGATGATGACAAGGGAGAAGCCCTTTCTGTCTTCCCCCCACAAATGTAAACATGGGGTTTTCGTGTGTCTGTTTTAAACAGACAGAGACTTTTGGTAACAAACACTCCAGGTGGAGGACATGTGACGATGTTGTCCCTTTTCTATTCCACTAACCCCTGTGTTAAGACAACATGGGGTCACGAAGTCTTTGAAATATCAGAATTTTAGGTAAAAATCTGACGGTAATCCTTGGGCCTTTTCTGTCTCCAGACCTAAATCCTACAGAAAGCCTGCAGGGTGAGCTGCCGAGAACAGAGGATAAGACAAGACCCAGAAATGATGCTGGCTCTGCATCTGATACAAAATGTTGTATTTGAGTCAAAATGTGACTTGTAGACAGGGAGTTGCTTTTAGTCAGTGTTTCCTTTTGTTCTTTGCAGCAATAACAGCATGCTCACTGTGTCTCTGTTTGCATGTAACACAGGAAGACACAGTGAGCAGTTGAAGAATCTTGAAAAAATAACTTGCTAAAAGCAAAAAAATCTCACCAAGAAGTTTGGGTAATTTCTTTAAGCAGCAAGGAGGCAGCTCATTTCCTGTTGTGTCAACCTTACAAAAGGAAAGTTTTCTATCAAAGTTTTTTTTTTTTTTTTGCATTAATAACCCTGATAATGTTACAGTAGTTTATGTCACAACTGTGCTCTTTTTACGGCCCATCTCTGGACCTGTTCTATTTTTATTTATTTTTTTGATAACTACAATAACTGTTTATCTACTAGGAATGAATATGTGTCACGATTTTCCACCCATTTGCCGAACATTTGCCACAAAGATTGGACATGCTGACTCACAGAAGCGACCTCTGTTCAATTTTGAGAAAAATGAATCTCCAAAACAAGAAGCAGGTGTCATTTTAAAAATTACTTTAATTTATATCTTTAAAATTAAAAACATCTGATTTGCATTCTACCACCTCCAAAGGCACGGTCATACTTATAGCGGACCAAATTCATAAAACACTGCCACTGAACACCTTTTGTTTTGTCTTTTTTTTTTTTTTACTTTTTTGTCCTTCAATTTGTTTTGTACATAAGAAACAACGCACTATAAAAATGACTAAACAGTTTTACTGGTTGAACCACTCTGAATGGTGTAGATCATAAAAAGACGGGAGTGATATGTACTCGGCTGTAGTAGCATTGGACTCCATCTAGTAAGCTAATGTGCTGGTTTGAAAGCTGCCAGTCCCCGTGCACCGCAGCCATTTAAAGACATAGCACTGAAATATTCCCAGAAACGTATGAGATGTTTGAACCGACCGATCCCGAATGAACAGTGTTCAAGAATATGGAGGGTGGAAGCAAAACAAAGCCATTGGCAGGAGGGCTAAAATGCAGCGAGATGAGAAACGGGACGTGCAGGAAAAACAAAAGCTTTCAGATTTCTCACCTCCAACTAAATCCTCTGAACTGAGCAATCCGAATTATTTACACGTTACCTGACGCCTCCATCTCACCACAAAAAAAGTATACTGAAGACTTCAAGAAAGAAGGGGGGGAAAAAATTGTTTTGATCACCTTTTTAAAAAAAAAAAAAAAAAAAAAAAAGACAATAATCAACGTGTGCAAAGAGAGCCTGTCTGTGGTAAAGTCATCAGATATGTTCAAGGGTTGATAACTTAACATACAATCACAAATCAATAAAGCACACAGAAATGCTGCTTACAATGTGAGACAACACAGCACCACACACAGCACGAGAGGTTCACTTAGTGACAACAAAATTCAAAAATGGTGGATAAATATACAGTAGGATATTTCGCTGTTCTTACTCAGGCACAGTCCTCCTAAAACAAACCGAAAATATGAGAAAGAGGAGAGGGGTGGGGGGGGGGGGGGGGGGTGGGGGGGAGCCACAAAGAAAATCGGGTTTGGCACAAGAATGAGGAAAACATTTGAACCAAGCAAGAAAAATAACATCTGAAAGGAAATGAGGCCACAGAGGAACTTATTAGGCAGGATTAAAGCACTTTGAACATAAACGTCACGCATACATACAGTACATCTGTTGTGAAACCATAATAGGAGTCCCAATAAAAACAGCTGTTGCTTTAGTCTTTACAGGTGAGTAGCAGCTGCAGGAGGCACGCAAACAAAAACAAAAACAAAAAAACATAAAACTTGTACGTTTTCTTTACAGGTCGATCGAATCCTCCCAGATGTGTACGAAAATAACTACAGCAACACTTTCCATCACTCACAATCACACAGAACCGTGGAAAAGCTACGTTCAGTCGGTTTTCAGAAACAACAGCTGAGGGTGTCGACGGAGAACCCAAGCACAATAAACGAAGCCACCCCAAATTTAACCCCCCCTCCCCATGTTGTCTTTTGTTTCTATGACAGTTTTTCAGCACAGGGTTGTGTCACGTAGCGCTTCACAGATTAGTAACAACTAGATTTAGCAGCCACTGCTTCTGCTTCGAACCCTCCTCTACATACAAACATTGCAGCATTTCAAGACCACCTACGTATGGCAGTGACAGTTTCAGTTCGGAGGGGAGCGGGCTTTTTTTTTTTCTTCTTTTTGTTTGTTTCAGCTAGGCAACAGGTTGAAATGATTCAAATTAAGCATGCCTGGTTTTAGCTTCTATTTGTTTTTTGTTTTTTTTTTTGTTTTTTTACAGATTCATACAAATAAAAGTTACAATGCTCTGTGTTTGGTTGTGCATTAGGATTCTGGTTTATAAAGCCACACATCCTATTGCAACACCGGAGACTGTGGTGTAACTCAACAGGTGGTTTTTGCCTTCCAGGCAGCAGCAGTGAAAGAGAGTTTGGATTGCATTGCACCCAATTAAAACAGTTTGCAGCGACAATGTTCACACATATCGACAGGATCTACGTATATACAGCTATCAAATGTATAAATTAGTGTGTTTTTTTGTACATCTGTGCGTGGGATGAACAGGTGCTGGTTAGTTGTCAGTCGAGCCCGTGGAGAAGAGGACGCGTTGATCCGTTCTGGCTAACTTGGCTGGAGGTTCCAGAGACTCCTCTCCAAGCACCGCCCCATCAGCGGGGAGGGAGAGCTCCTGGCCTTCTTCCTCACTCTCGTCATCTTCTTCCTCTTCCTCTTCTGTGGATGACAAATGTTGACAGGACATGGCTGTGATTATTGTTTGGAAGACGGCTGTTGTTACTGGTGGTTATGCGGCAGATTGAATGCAGACCTTTGTCGGGATCCAGCTGGTTCAGGCCACGACCTAAACTGGCAAACTGAGAAGCAGGACAAGAGTGAGTGAATAAATACGGGATGGATTTTTGTACTATTTGTTTTTGTGAAGTGCGTGTCAGGTTTCCTACACATTTTTCATGTCAACATTACGGTTTTCTTTCAGACTCAAGCTCCAGAGCTGTCAGTCCCCTTTTAAGCCAATTTTAAGTCATCAAGTCATAAGATTGTGGCAGATATTTCTACATTGGTCAGAGTTTACATATGGAACCCACAAGGATGGATGGATGGATGGATGGATGGACGGATGGATGAACGCATAGATGGATGGATGCACAGTCAGATGGCTGCACAGATGGATGGATGGATGGATAGATGGATGGATGCACAGACAGATGACTGCACGGATGGATAGATGGATGGATGCACAGATAGATGGCTGCACAGCTGGATGGATGGATGGATGGATGCACAGATAGATGGCTGCACGGATGGATGGATGGATGGATGGATGGATGGATGGACGGATGGATGAACGCATAGATGGATGGATGCACAGTCAGATGGCTGCACAGATGGATGGATGGATAGATGGATGGATGCACAGACAGATGACTGCACGGATGGATAGATGGATGGATGCACAGATAGATGGCTGCACAGCTGGATGGATGGATGGATGGATGGATGGATGCACAGATAGATGGCTGCACGGATGGATGGATGGATGGATGCACAGATAGATGGCTGCACGGATGGATGGATGGATGGATGCACAGATAGATGGCTGCACGGATGGATGGATGGATGCATAGACAGATGGCTGCACGGATGGATGGATGGATGGATGCACAGATAGATGGCTGCACGGATGGATGGATGGATGCATAGACAGATGGCTGCACGGATGGATGGATGGATGGATGGATGGATGGATGCACAGATAGATGGCTGCACGGATGGATGGATGGATGGATGGATGGATGGATGGATGGATGGATGGATGCACAGATAGATGGCTGCACGGATGGATGGATGGATGGATGGATGGATGGATGCACAGATAGATGGCTGCATGGATGGATGGATGGATGGATGGATGCATAGACAGATGGCTGCACGGATGGATGGATAGATGGATGGATGCACAGACAGATGGCTGCACGGATGGATGGATGCACAGATAGATGGCTGCACGGATGGATGGATGGATGCACAGACAGATGGCTGCACGGATGGATGGATGGATGGATGGATGCACAGACAGATGACTGCACAGACAGATGACTGCACGGATGGATGGATGGATGGATGGATGGATGGATGGATGGATGGATGGATGCATAGACAGATGGCTGCACGGATGGATGGATAGATGGATGGATGGATGGATGGATGGATGGATGCACAGACAGATGGCTGCACGGATGGATGGATGGATGGATGGATGGATGGATGCATAGACAGATGGCTGCACGGATGGATGGATGGATGCACAGATAGATGGCTGCACGGATGGATGGATGCACAGATAGATGGCTGCACGGATGGATGCATAGACAGATGGCTGCACGGATGGATGGATGCATAGACAGATGGCTGCACGGATGGATGGATGGATGCACAGACAGATGACTGCACGGATGGATAGATGGATGGATGCACAGACACATGGCTGCACGGATGGATGGATGGATGGATGGATGCACAGATAGATGGCTGCACGGATGGATGCATGGATGCATGGATGGATACTACTTTCAGGTAATAGAAAAAAGAATAAACATGAAACTTCAAACATTTTTCCACATTCTTCTTGTCTCATGCTTACACTGGCCTGGAACATTCTCAATAATTATTCCTACTTTCCAGGCTGCATAGGGACCCTGATGTGTGAATTAGTACCTCTCCCATCACAGCGATGGGGGTTTCTCCTTTAGCCTGGGCCACTCTGTGCTCTATAAGGTAGTACATGTATTCGTCATACAGGAGACGGATCAAGTGAAAGGAACCAAAACTGGCCGCACTCCGCAGGGTCAGATCCCTGATCACCATGGAACTGCAGAGCAGGAATGGAGAAAGAAAACGCAATTACACAGAATGCAAATCTCATTTCTGTAACCAAATACAGGATGTGGTGCATCTCTGCACGTTATGTTCTCAACACCCCCTTTTTCTAATTCCTCTTTTTCCATATCCTCAATTCATCTTCTGAACATCACGCACCACAGCCCAGTCCTTACCTGACGAGGCGAAAGGACAACGTGCAACAAGTAGTCACACAAGCAGAAGTGAGGTGGCAGCCATTTATCTCACTTTCATGTCCTTTATTTTAACCATTAAATGAAACCACAGGTGAGACTAAAACCACTTTTATAACTGTCGCACGGGCGATTAAGGTCCTCTAATTGAATTCAGAATTAGTTTATAACACAAGATAACAAGTTTAAATAGAAGTGACATTCTATTCCTCTCTACATCAAAATCTTTTGACTTCTGGGCCACATCGAAGAGGACGGAGTCGAGAAGAGATCAGGAGGCACATGTCATGACAAATGCATCATCTAATTCTTTCACAGCCAATCTAGTCTTTCATTGCTGCATCTATTGCTAAAGAAGACATTTTAGAGGCAGTAAATAACCTTGTTGCACTGCTTTAGTATGGTTACAGAGGAAAAAACCAACATGTTTATGTGTTTCAACACTGATTTGATACTTATTTTGGGCATGATAAGCTAAGAGAGAAGAGACAGGACGCTTTAAGCGTGGAGATTATACAACAGGGGATTCTGCAAACAGTGACGTGTCGATAGTGAAAGGAAGGAGGAGGTTGTTCAAGATCAAAAAGTAGATTTGTCCTCAAAGTCAAAATTAACTGACCGTAATGACTCTAATCTACCTTGTCTGATGATTTCACTCCCGCTAAACTTGGACATCTCAGGTATGAAAAGCCTGTTTGCCGCTATCAAGAGATTTCAACGTTTTAAAACGTTAATGCCTCAAAAGAGCAAAAATCTTCCATCCAAACATTTCTGTGGCTTAATACTGGGGGGCGCGATGCCAGGAAAACGTTTCATTGAGATGCTTTTGCTGAATATCGCAATTCCTGTGACACTGATCACGATAAACCCACATTTTCCGTATTATCCAGCCCCGCTCTCCGTTGTCTCGTCTTTGCAATCATACCTGTAAAAGGACCACTTAAGTAAGAAGAGCTTGGCGGCCTTTGGAAAGGCAGGACTGTGCTGGTAGGGTTTCAGCACCTGGGAGACCACGCCATCAAGCCACACAGCCCACTGCTCTAAAGAGTTCTGCTGCTGCAGGGTCAACTTGAAGTCCTGCTCCAGCCGCTGCACGACGCGGTCTTCACATCTGCACACCCATGACGCCTGCTCCTGCAGAGCGTTAAAGGGACAGCGTTGGAAAGTAAACTGATGTTATAAGGTTAGAAGCATTTCATATCTTGCTTACAGCAGGTATTTCTCTTTGTTTCTTTCTTTTGTGTAAACCCAGCTAAATTGGTCCACAGGGGCTAATGGCTAGTCTGAATAGTGTTCAGACTAAAAAGTGGACTTTTTACTATCTTAAAGCAACTGGCAAAGCATCACAGCAGGTCATATATGAACCATTTTATGAACCTTTAAGCCGTCCTCATGTTTGGATTAGTATATACCAAGAGGCTGATTATTTACATGGGAAATGGGGGGAGGAGAGGGTGCACCACCAATGATCTTCCTGTGTAAAGCATTTACTCAGAACAGAACATGTCTTTCCTGACACAGTAACCGCTCTGATATAAAAGTAAAGGGGTTTAAAACAAATAAAGTAGCATTCACTTCGAGTAAAATAATTTTACACCGCTTTACTTTTACTTAGCATAGCTGCTTTGACCAGAAATGCTTTACATGCTCTGCTCTTAGGATGCAATTCACAAAGGTGCACCGCCCCCTAACTCCATTTGCTGTGTAAACAATGACTATTTTCGGACCACGAGGCGCCGGATTATAAGGAAATTGGGAACCATTTCTTCAGCAAAACAAGTGAAGGATGTGAGCGAGAGGCACCTGAAACGTGTATGCAAACCTAAGCCTTCAATCCAGTTGTAAAATCAGCACCGCATCGGTTTCAACAACCTGCAGAAAAGTTTCTGAGAAACAGAGAAGGGGCTTCCTGGGTTCAAATGTGATCAAAACCGGCTGCGCATCACACCTCCCCAAAACCACAAGCTACAGCAGACATTACCGCTCTCTGCACAGACCTAAAACAAGCGATCCGGCCCCGACACTGACATCCGAGCCGTGCCGCTCAGATCCTCACGGTGCACAAAGTTCAAGGCCTAAAACCAACCTGGACGTTTGCAAAGTCGACTCGGTTGAGGTCGGAGAGCATCTGGTTGATCTGAGCTGTGTTCTGCAGGACAGCGCGGGCTGCCTGGGCAAGGTGGTTCAGACTGGTGTAGCGACGCAGCGTCTGGGCAAAAGCGTTGGCTGATGTTACCTGAGCGCAAGGAAACGACTGGTCAGACGTCACAAACAAGATCATAAGAACAATTCCTCCTGGCAAAACGTTTTTTTAAAGGTAGTTTTCAACTAAACGTACAAAAACCTTCAACTGACACAGGAAATTCTTTTTCTAGTACCTTTCTGAAAATATATTATTGCAGAAAAGGGTTTAGAAATACTAGATCATCTTTTATCCGATCACCCACAACTAAAACATGGTGCTCTTTGTTTAGTGGGAGGCGGTGTCGACCGACTGCACCTTGATGCGGACCATTTCCTCAGGGATGTTCATCATGGCATTGGTCAGCCAGCTCTCAAGGCTCTTGGCAAAGTTACGAATGGCTTGTGTTAAGGCACCTGCAGGCAACAAATAAGGATAAACAAATATAATAACTTAGAAAAGGCCACGATTAATGCAGAGCAACGTAATAGAAAGAGAAATATCAAAAAGATCTAGAGGAAAGTGGAGAGTTTTCCAGAGCAGTAGAGCAGATGAATAGTGCAGGAATCGTTGGGTTCTTCTACCATCAAGGCAGAGCAGCCGCCCAATTGTTTTAAACTGAGGGATAGTTTTTTGAAGGTAAGGGTGATCTTCGCAGAATGACTTGGTTTTAACTTGGCTTTGTTGTTGCTGTAAATACGGTCAAGGAATGATAATGCTACGTTATGCTTACTGGGGATGGGTCTGAGGACGTCGGGGATGAGGATCTCCACCAGGCTCTGGTACAGGCTGTTGTCGCAGTCACGGCTCCAGCGCAGCACCGGTTCGTACTTGCACAGCAACACCAGGCAGGACTTCGGGAGGCGCTTCTCTGACTCATCGTGCCTGCGGAAACGGGGGGGGGGGGGGGGGGGGGGGTTTGTATGAAAACAGTACCGCCGCTGTAGCAGAAATACGATTTGATCCTCTGCCAGAAGGAGAGCAAAAACCCTACACAGCCAATGGGGTGTCTCCAGCTTGACTTTGGCTGAACCTCCAGAAGGTTTTCCACAGCGTCTCTACCAGTGTAAACTGCAGATTGACCATCACATCCAGTATGGCCTGAGGGGAAAAAAACCAAACAAAAACACAGCAACAACATCAGACACGTGTAAAAGCTGATAATAAACGACTCTGCTCTGCCTAAAAGCTGCTGCATTCGGTCATTACCATGTTTGTTTGTTTTTTTCAAAGCTGAAAGTGATCAGATTTAGATGAATGTTCAAGACAAACTCTTGAAAGCTCTATCTTTGAGAAATGAATAGCAATAAATGTACTTTTCATCAACACTGTTAAAAAGTCTTCGTTCTAAAAAATGATATATTCCACCATTAAGGTACTTCTGGGTCACCCTAACCTTTAATAGAGGAGGACGTCGTCTATTTTTTTATACAATATAAGCATTGAAAGGGGTAAAAAAAAAAAGAACCAAAAACAAGATGGAAAAGCCCCTCTCATAAATATTTGGTGTAGAAGCTTTCTGTTACCTCACAGTGTTCTCTGTAAAGCAGCTGAAAGCTCTTTATGTGGTCGAGCTCAATTCCCTCTGGTAGAGACTTCCCGTGGAGGTCGATGTCTGGAAACTCAGGGAGAGCTCGGGAAGCATCTGGAGACCGGACACAAGCATGGATTACCCGGAGACAAATGACATCAAATGCATTATAAATAACATTAATTTAGGTATAACAGTTTGGACACACTGAGATCATCCTATTCGCAGTATCTTAAAACCATCTGGCTTATTTAAACCTAGTAACTGAGAGCGCCCTAAGAGGTGCAGGTTATTAACTCTTTAACCCAATAGATTTCAAAATCTGGACCTCCGTTTCTCATGAATCAGCTGGAAATGTCTGATGGAGGTAAGTGTAGCTACACTGTAGCATAAACTATCAGCAAACTCACCCAGGAACTGCTGGTACTGCTGGACCTGGGTACTGATGTCCACGTGTCCTGATCCCTGCTGCTGCTGTTGCTGCTGGCCCGCTCCTGCTGCCGTCCCGTTGGTCATGCCTTCGACTTTGTGCACAGGCTTCAACCTGCCGGGACCAAGGGCACAGACCGACATCAGCCGTCATCCTCTTAGCGTATCGATAAAAACCGGACGGGAATATTTGGCGTCATACCTTTGTTTCTGAGAGAATGGCTGCTGTCTCATGGCCAGGTGTTGTTGGTCTTCCATGAGGCGGAGAAGAGAGGAGCCGGCCTTGATTCTCAGTCCGTAGTAGTGGTATTTGGAATTACCCCTAACCGGAGCAAAAACCACCATCACTCTCCTGTCTTCTATCAAAGTCACTCACCCACACACAGAGCCTGTTCAGCCCATCCCTTTAACCAATTATGAAGAAATGACTGCAGTGGAGATTTGGATTCAGCCACTGTTGAGTCAATGCTTTGTAAAGCCAGCATCTAGAGACTGAGATTTTTGCCCATTTTTCCTTTGCTAAATTTCTCTTGCGCTATCAGATTGGAAGGAGAGGATCTGTGAGCATCAATTTCACAGTCTTGCCATAGATTCTTAACTGGATTCAGGTCTGGACTTGAGAGGGTTCAACATCAACATGCTTTGCTCAGAAGTTTGTCCTTGAACCTCTGACTGTACGTTTAGGCTCATTGTCCTGCTGGAAGGTGAACCAACCCCCCCCCCCCCCCCCCCCCCCCCGCCGCCCCCCGGTTTCAAGTAGCGAACAGCTTCTGGCAGATTTTGCTTCTGGATAGTCCGGTATTTAGCTCCATCTATCTTCCCACCAACTCAGCCCATCTTCCGTGCCCCTACTGAAGCAAGACATCCCCTTTGCATAAAGCAGCCACCTCCGTGTTTCACTGTGGCAGCGGCCTGTGCAGAGTGACACGCGCTGCCGTGTTAGGCTTAGCCTCTAGGCCACAAAAGTTCACCTTTGGTCTCTCCCTGACCAGAGTACTTTCATCCACATGTTTGCTATGAGCTCAGTGTGGCTTGTGGCCAACACGGTATACTGGCTAGATTTGTGCATGCAAATCAGCTAAAAGTCGTCCTGTCAATAGCTTCTCCCAGCTGAGCCGTGGCTCTCTACAGCTCCTCCAGAGTTGTCCTGGGCCTTTCGGCTGCTTCTCTTAGAAATAAATACCTGCCTGTCCACTTCAGGGGACGCCCATTTGTTCGTGGGACTGCTTTTCATCGTTTTTCTATTTTTTTTTAGATTATACGACAGTGGTTCATGAGCTGTTTAAAGCTTGGTATAATATTCTATAACCTCGCCCGGCTTACAACTATATCCCTGACCTGTCCCCTGTGTTTCTTGGTCTTCACCGTGCTGTTTGGTTACAATTTACTCTAAAAGAGACTGTAACAGAGCAGCTCTATTTAAACTGAGGTTAAATTAAAAAAAGGGGGAATCTATTTGATAATCCTTAATAAAATACAGAGAAACACTTATTACGGTAATTTTTTTAATTTTATTTCCTTGTGCACTACTCGCGTTGGTCTGTCACATAAAATCGCTTGACGAAATGCGAACAAGTTAAACGCTTTTTCACTGCATGTCTCCGCCGTACCTGAGTCTGGGCTACTGGTTGTCTTACCGAGTGCCCAGGCGGCGCGTGCGTAGCCCCATGAACACGGATCGGATGAGTTTCCCAAAGGAAGCAGCGTTGACCGGTTCCAGTTTCTGTTCCTGGCAGTGCAGCAGGTAGTGGCAGTACAGCGTGGAACGCGGCAGACTAACTCCTTCAGCCGTCTCGTAGTTGTCCAGCAACCACTGTACCTGACACAGACGCAATGGAAGAGAGGAGACAAGGAAGACGGCTGGTGCGATTAGAAAAAACCTGAAGTGAATAACCAGCGGGAGAGACGCACCATGTTGGAGTCGATAGAAGGAGCACATGCAGAAAATTGCGTAGCACTAAATCCCGCAAACACAAATCCATTCACATTCACAGCTCGGTCATCCATTCAGGAATGGAAACACAAATACATCTGTTTGCGTGCCGTGGCATACAACTTTGGTATGCAATGAATCAATGACCTGGAAGACTGATGGGATGTCTGCCAACCATGTTTCCTTAATATTCTTATCATATGGGGATCAAAATGATGAATTTGGGATGAGCTGTATTGTTTTGGGGGCATTTTCAAGCAGCTTATAAATGCCCCTCGCCGCATGCACTGCAATGACATGAGAATGATGAGGTCATGGTTCGGTTTTTCTTTCAGGAGGAACATTTTTTTCATGTTTTTGGTGCGGCCAGGGTCCTCGGATTGTTTCTCAGGCGTTCTGATTAGCAAAACTCCACTATGACATCATCATCATCATCGGTGTGCGCCATCTGAAGGGTTGTGTGGATGGGAACGGAACGAGAAGGAACTCCTGCGCTTGGCGCCTCTGCATACCTTTTTGTCTGCCGACGGCACGCTACTCTCCTCGCCCTCTGTAATACTCACAGTGGCTGGGGAGGCGCGGGCGCTGTGTGAGTAGTTCTGACTGTTTCCAGCTGCCCCTCCGTTGCTGCTGCTGCTGCTGCTGTTGCTGCCGCTGCCCAGCATGTAACCCCCCTGGATCACGTAGCTGCCCGCGGCGCCGCCGTTGGTGCCCGCCCCCTCCTCGGACCCGTTGGCAGCGCCCCCGGCGGTCACCGCAGTGGCCCCATCCCCTGCGGCGCTGGTGGGCTGGGCCACAAACATGGAGACCCCCCCCGTGGTGCCGGCAGTCACGGCGACGGTCAGACCCGTGCCGGGGGACGAGGCCTGCGTGCCCGGTGTCGGCTGACCTTCGTAATACTCGCCGGCTGTGCTCTGGGTATAAAGGGGCGTTTCGGTGTAAGAGAAGCTGCTGGAGCGTCTAGGTGAGAGAAAGACAAACAGTTTCAAAACAGTTTTAGAAAGCCCAGCGTGTACGGAGGGAAGAAAAAGAATTCTGTTTTGACGTTTTTGTGCACTGCAAAAACTGAACTAAAAATAAGCAAGATTTTCTTAAATTCAGTGTTTTTTCCTCTATTTGAGCAGGTAAATAAGATGATGTGCCAATGGAATAAGATCTTTGCACTTAAAATAGGAACAACTCCTCTCCGTCATCTTATTTCAAGTGTCATTTATCTAATTATCTTATTTTAGGGGTCAAAATACTGATCCCGTTGGCAGATCATCTTATTTACCTGCTCAAATCAAGGACAAATACATACATTTCAAGAAAATTTCACTTATTTCTAGTTGCCTTTTTGTAGCGTGTTGATTGCTGGACACGGGTCAGTTTCTCACATGGTGCTGGTGGTGTAGTTCGACTCGCCTCCCTCCACATACTGCACTTGGCTAGCGTACACATGCTGCACTGGCACTGAGGCAAGCTGCTGCTGGACCTAAGGGGTGAGCGCGCACACAAAACGTTTCCGTCACCGGGAGCCGGAATTTCCTTTTTGAATATTTTCCATTAGTGGTGAAAACTGCACACGTTACTCAGCTGCAACTGGAATCGCTGCTCGTTCGGCTTTAAAGCAACACTTTCCCTTGTGTCTCCCTAACCTACTTGGTAAACAAACGTCCAGGGCCCACTGTTGTCAGTGTGGCCTCCTGACGCACAGGGCAAACACTCCAGCTCTCCTGTCAGATGATGAAGCTGCAACCCGTCTACTGTACTATCTCTTCCTAACCCGACGACTTCCACTGAAAAGGGGAGCTAAAAGGTCCACAGAGAAGATAAGCCAACCAATACTCAGCCAGAACGTGAGGAAGTTACACATTTCTGACATATTTAAAGAACGGTTTGCTGTCAAGACCAGTTTTTATGTGCTTAGACGTGCGCGTTGTTGACTCACTTCCTGTGTGATATGAACAGGCTGTAGATTGGTGACGCTGAGCTGTGTGCCTGGCTCAGTTTTTGCTATCTGGGAAGTGGCCTGCACCACCGACCTCTGTTGAGACAAAGCTCCCATTAGAGCAGAAGCAATTACAAGAATAAAATAAGGAATGTGTGTGTCTGAGTCCATCTCACCTGTTGGGCCGTCTGCACCTGCTGAACAACCTGTGTGGGAACTCCTGTCTGCACAACAGCTGGAGGTGGGCTAGAATCGGACACACTGTCACTTGAGTGAAGGGAACCCTCTGAAAGACAGACAAATTTCACAGCGTTCCGATTTAAACCGCGTTTCACATTTACACACTTCTTTAAGATTTTTTGCCAATACATCGAATGACAAGCGTGACTTTTTAAATGTGTCTCGAATGATAAACATTCTTGATAAGATATACAATGGTGGAGGAGGAGGAGGAGCACACATTAAACGCAGCACACGCACTCATTCACACCTACACGCCACAGTTTTTCCTTCCATTCGACTTCCCGTTTGAAATGACTGGACACAGCCGGTTTCATCGAGTTTGAACCGTTTCATGAATGACGGCGGCTTTCCAGAAAAGCATCAGTCAGTGACAGAAGGGTAGCATCAGTCGCGGTAATTAAAAGCAGACAATCTAAAAACGTCCAAATTACTTTTCATCCCTCATCACAGGTCGGAGCGATGGAAATAGAATCGACCTATACGAGCCGAAGGCGGATTGTTCTGTCACCAGGTTATTTACAATCTGTTTTCAGTCTGTGTATTGTCGTGGGCCCAGCTCTATTCGCCATCTGATTAGGAGACCTGCAAAAACAGAACTAAAAATAAGTTACATTTTCTTAAAATAAGTGTATTTGTCCTTGATTTGAGCAGGTAAATGAGACTATTTGCCAAAGGAATAAGATTTTTCCACTTAAAATAGGAACAATTCATCTCCATCATCTTATTTCAAGTGCAGGATGTCTAATTATCTTATTTTAGGGGTAAAGATACTCATTCCATTGGCAGATAATCTTATTTAATGGCTCAAATCGAGGACAATAGACTAACTTTAAGAACATTTTACTTGTTTCTAGATCTGTTTTTGCAGTGCCATAATTTAGCCCCTTTCCTGATTCAGCAATATTCAGGGATAAAGGCAACCAAAACCTCCAGGATGGTTGGAACTGGCTGCCTTTTAAATACCCTAAACTGCATATAAGGGAAAAAATGCATACTTCACAATATTTCAGTTTCAGTTGCTACATAATCCAGGATGAAATATCACATTAGAACTTTTTAAAAGTAACACAAAGAACGATTCATTGACTTTGCGTGGCGTCTCCTGATACTAAGTTCAGACTTCACCTGTGACTGTGACAACAATGTACTGAGGAGTGCTTTGAGCATTTCCAGACTGCGTGGGGGAACCCTGGATCTCTGCCGTCACGTACTGCGTTTGAGCCGGCTGCACCTGTGAGGCAGTCTGGGTTTGGCTCCCGGACGCAGGCTTCTGCGAGGCGATGGAGGACGCCTGTTCAGCGGCGGTGGTTTGGCCGGTGGGTGTGACGACGGTGGGGGAAGCCACGGTTGTTTGAATCTCTGCAAGGAACTGGGGAGTGGTTGCAGGGGTGGAGGCAGAGTCAGGCTGACCCGGTGCCACGGTCACAGCAGCCCCCTGGAGCTGGGCTGCTGGTTGCATCTCCCCTACATAGGCTGAGGTGGCCATTTCGAGAGCTGCCAATCAGCCTGAAACAAAGAAGAGCAAGTGGAGAATAAATTTCAGGCCGATCTTGACTAAAAAAAAAAAAAAAAAAAAAACGATACCGTTATTGCATTTAGAAGATTAACTGTGCAGCTGATCAAAATATAAATACAGTGTTACTACCCATAAATATGCACCTAATGATACTTTAGAACAACTTATGTACGTACTTGGAACACCGGGGTTAGCTCTACATTTTCAACTGGGTACAAAATGCAAATGAACGAGTGGGGCTTGTCCAAGAGCAGCGCAGGGGCTGCCCTGTTGGCGGAGCAGCTACTGAAGAGATAAGGGGGAGGAACAGATCGGAACGAGCAGTTTGGTGTATCATTACCTGTAACGTGATCTCCCTCCCTCCCCAAAGCCTTTCGTTTTGTTCTAGCTGTTATGTGAGCCGGGAAAACACCTTTAAACAGTGCCTTACTGTTGCAAATGGTTACATGGCTTTATACAGCCAATCACAACCATTTTTAGAGAGAGTTATCTAGCCTTTAAAATGATATCAGCTGCTCTGCACTTTGATTCCCCCCCCCCCCCTGTTTATTCCTGTGGGGTTCTTTGATGTCTTAGGGTTTTACGTTTCTACGTTTGGGGAGCACTTGTAACTACGGTTCAAATCAGACGTTTACACAAACTCTTCATGAGTAGGAACGTCACAATAATTTGGAGCTTTAAATGATTTCAAGGGTTTTGAATCTTCACAGTGTCAAACTATCTACAGGCTTGAACACAACAGACACACACACACATACACAACACTTTTATTTGAATAAATCTCCCTTAGAAAGTTGCAGAAAAAAGTTGTAACACTAATTTTTGCAACCATGGGCAAACTTTTAGCATAACTCTAGCTGGCTATTTGGCCACTTTTACAGCCAGAAATGGTGAAACTCATTTTAAATTTCTGAAGCATTCAATATAACCGAGGTAAGGACCATTCTGGGGGATTAATGTTAGCCTGATTTGTCCGTTCCTAAACTGGTTTTGGTGTGCACTTGGAGCACCCAGTTGTGGCCAAGTTTCAAGGTGTTGACTTCAGATGAAGTTGAAAAATCTGGGGGTAATTATCTAATTGTTCTACACATTTTGCGCAGAGAAACAGGACCGGAGGCAGCATAACAGGCCCTACGCATGACACTGCCACTACCATGTTCGACAGTTGGTGAAGATTTCTTAGCTTTGAAAGTCTCACGTGACGCGTCCAAACATTCTTCTAGTTATTGTGACCAATCAGCTCAACCTTTGTCTTGTCCAGCCATAAATCTTTGCTGCTTTACGGTTGTCCATTGAGGGCATCTACATATTTTAGTTGAGCCTGAAGGTGTAGATTTTAGACTGTAGTCTCTTTTGGTCACCACTCACTCAGTCCAATAAAATGTAGCCAATTTATGGCTTGAACTTTGTTGGCTTTTGGGTCGAACCTGAACACCCTAACCAAGATCTGCTCATCTACATATGACATTTTGGGGTCCTAAAAGGACAATACTGCCAAAAGGAGATCAAAACTAATCCCAACTTTAACTTAATAAAATGCTATATAGACTATGCTTAGTGTGGCCATAAATGAACTAATTTAAATGAACTATGCCAATTTGTAAAAAGAAAAATGAATGTGGTAAAATATACAGCTAGAATTGAGTCAGGAGCTTATACATGGCTACATAAATCATGTGGTTGAGGTTCAGCTTGCCAAAGAACATTTTACCAATATATTAGTGAGAACATATAAGTTATATATAAATCAGAGACTATGGCCGTTTCTCAATATGCGTTCTTGAGCGGTCTCGTGTGCTCGTGACACGTCATCAGCCTCAGCCCGAGCACTGTTCCAATTGCCTAGAACGCCAGAGCGAGAACGCGCCACATCCCCGGATGTTGTTCTCGCCCCGCCCTCTTTATCGAGCATGCATCAGAACAGACTTGTGCGTTCTTCAGACTGACCGCTTTCCCAGAATGCACCGCGGCAAGATAATTTTTAGGCTTTTTAGAAATTAAAAATGTTGTTTTAAAAAAAAATTTCAATAAGTTTTATTGTGGTGTAGTATATAAATAGTTTTGAATGTTAAAGAAATGGTAAAGAACTGTGCGTCTCATGACGTCACAAGTACGCTTCTGTTCCAATACACCATACGTGCTGCGTGCTCGCGTTCTTGTCAAGTCCGATCTTCCTGTGTTCTCGCCAAGACCGGACTTGACTTGAATTGAGAAACGGCCACTATTTTGCAATGTTGAGTTTGGGTTTATTGAGTGTGGTATAGTAAAAGAAAACAAATTCATAAATAAAGACAAGAAAAAAAGATAAATTAAAATCAAGTAAAAATAGGAACAAAATGTTGACCCTGTTTGAATATGGACAACCCACAATTAATCCAAATGAGTAAACATTATGTCTGTTGCATGCCATGAATTTCTTGAATGATCTAAAAAATAAATAAATAAATAGAAAAAAATCACAGAATTAAAAAGGCATTTATAATGAAAGTGTGTACATTTCTGTCTTGTGCCGTTTGAAAACTATCCTGATGACATCTTTAAAATATGTGGATGAAAAACATATAGCCCACATGTTGCAGTACAGACACAATAAAACTGTAGCTTTTATTGATTGATGGGGGGGATCCCACTAGATATTAGTATAGTTACTGAACGCAGCATGTGGGTTTTCTGCGTGTTGGGGTGGGGAGTGGGTGTTATTGCACCATTGTAAACATGTATCTTCAAGTTAAACGTTCAGATTCCACACGCAGCCCTGTTCCGACTTTTGAACGATCTTTAACTGTTAATAGCGAGGATAAACTGCATTCAGACCAGTCAAACACCTGCATAACGCCCTCCTTCGCCACGCCCCTTACACGTTAAAACGTCTGCCACCTGCCTCTGCCGTCTCAAATTTCACCCACATTTCCTAGATACTGCTCACAAAGCCCAGACACCAGCAAAAACACACATTCTACCATTACACTTCTTTACCAGTCTCGTTTTATCCCTCCGCTGGATAGTACACGTTATCAAACCTGTGTGTGGTGAGTGAGCCGATGTGAGCAACGTGACGTTTTAATACACAACCTAATGGACGTCGTATGCCCAAATAAATACGGATATGGTTCATTTCTACTAATTTGATGCGAAAAGCAAGCGCAGTGACGAGCGCAAGCTTGTCGTGACAGCTTTCTAGCAAGGTAACTCGAGCAGCAAGCTAACTGGTCTCTACAACAACCGCCATTTTGTACCTTTTGCATTTGACATCGCCATAACAACGGCCTGCTTGACTATGCATCTGTGGCTACGCTGTCATGGCAGGCAAGACTCCGTGTCATTCGAAGGAGAAGTGCACACTGACCGTCGCGGTTAACTCGTTACCTGACCGACGGCTAGCTTTAGGCTAACCTCGCTAAGAGGCTGACTCCCGTTATGGCCACTGTAACAACAAGGAAACAGCAAAAGCACAATTCAGGTTGAACCCCCAGAGAGGAAAAAAAATGTCCCGCTTTACCTAGATCTTGACCTCTGGTTCCACGGTCGTTTGCCCCAAAATAAAATATCTTATTTTATTTTTATGGCAAATTCAGTTGTTGTTGTTGATTCTCGTTGCTGGGTTCTTGTCGCCAGGGCTACCGTGGCTATGGCGCTTCGTCCTCACCAGGGCAACTGTTGCTACCCACCCGCTGCCTTGCCTCCCCCTTCTTCACTCTGATTGGCTGAAGCCAACCAAATTTAATTAAAGTCATAGTAGCAGTGGAAAAAAAATACTACATCGCATTCCACGCCCATTTGAGCATTATAACAGTAGACGTAACATTTTATAAGTTAGCCATGGAAGCATAGAGGTTTGCATGGAACGGAAAAGTTGATGTGTATGTATTTTGATTAATAGTGATACTACAGATTCATTGCACGCTTATATTTTTAAAGTGATTTCACAACTCAAATTAAAACAATTTGTCCATGCATAGAATAAATCTTTGTCATTCAGTGAGTAGGCTCAGCATAAACAGTGTTCTGGTCAGTTTCTCACTTCCTTTATATCGTCACCGTCTTGTGAATACAGTCTTTGGTAAGCATCTGAATGAATCTAAATTCACTAGCAGCGGTGCAAGCAATCAATAAGAAACAATACTTAGATTACAAAAATTAATTATTAATGATGAATAGAATAGAATAGAATAGAATAGAATGCAACACAATACAATAGAAATTTCCTGTATTGTCCCACTGTGGGAAAACTGAGGTGTACCAGCAGCATAGTAAATGAAAAATGGAAGCATTTGAAGATACACAAAGGTGAAAATATAAAAGCAAAACAGCAAAAAAAAAAGAATAAGACACCATACACTAACAACACGCTTTACAACACCAGAAAACATACTGTACAGTTTTAAAAATAGCATACTCATATTAAATTAAATGTGGCACTGAGTATAGGGTGATTTAAAGAATGTATAAAACACCCAGATACATTTGTGCATAAAGAAACAAAAGCAGACTATTTAAAAGAATGAAAAACCTGTGCTAATAACAGCAGGGATGTAAAAATGTATCTAGTTAGTTAGGAGCAGTGATGGTTATCAAGTCTAACAGCTGCTGTGAGCAAGGACCCGCCATAACGCTCCAGGGAAGACACATTCTGAGTAAAAATGCAAAAATGTATTACATAACAAGTTGTGAAATAGCTTTTGAACATGCTTAAATTGATTTCTATTTTAAGGAATACAAACTACATATTTTAAGTTGGGAAAATTTTGAAATACATGACAATAAACAGGTATTGTAGAAGTTATGATAGATAAAAAGAGAAATACAGGAGCGTTGT
This sequence comes from Fundulus diaphanus, assembly GCA_037039145.1. Lineage (NCBI taxonomy): Eukaryota > Metazoa > Chordata > Actinopteri > Cyprinodontiformes > Fundulidae > Fundulus > Fundulus diaphanus. Next base: position 22,507,032 of record CM073140.1, on the reverse strand, counting down.
TTTTGTTTGTTCCATTAAAAGCCACTTTTTAACAGTTCTATTTCTGAAAAACTGAAAACTGACAATTATTTCTAGATTCAGACTTAGAGAGGTTTAAATTTTACTCTGTAAAATTAAAAGGGATGCCAAACAAAACATGAGAAATCAATGTATTGGCAAATATTTTATTATATTTTAAGACAATACATTTTTTATACACAATTATAAATCCAAGATTGAATAATCATTTGTAAGCTTGTTAAAAAAACTAATTTATTGATTTAACTATGGATTACATTCTAATAGTGCTGCAATGACCTCCGCGGTGACAAGTTAATAAGTGTCAGGGTGGATGCCCTGCCAAAATGCCATTTAGCTTGCTTTTTATTCTTCCATTAATTACAGATTCACCATTCTTATTGTAATTTCTAAACGAGTGACCTTTGACTGTGTAGGGACAGATAAAAAATGTACTTTATAGTTTTCTGACTCGTGGCAAGACTTCTGTGTTATCTGCTTTATAAATGTCAGCAGTCCTTTCTCAGTCCTTCCTGTTCACCTTTTGGCAAAGGGCTGACAGAAAAGGTAATTTTAATAAAAAAAAAGAAAGTATTCAAAAGTCATATGAGGTGATGAGAAAATCAAAAATGGCAAAGCTAGAATAATAGCACATATGACCGCGATGATCAAAAGCAACAAGTCTGATGCGGAATAAAATATTTTTTCTTCAGACAATGAAATGTTGTAATCAAGACATTTATTTATCTTTTACACCCTGGACAGATCGTCAAATAAACTGACACTGACTACATTGTTTGATAACCAGGACCAATTGCATTGTGCGGCCTTGATTTGGAATCTGTCTGCATGATTTTATTGAACCGACTGTTCATTTGTTTGTTTTGTGTGTTTTTTTTCTTACTTTTGCCTGTTGTGAATCAGCATCAACTGAATTGATTGAATTGTATACAAACTGATTCCTTATATTTATGCGTATGGATGTAGGAGAGGAGATTATCTTTTTAGTGCACCATCACCTGTAAATTATTATTATTAATGTCATAATAAAATAAAATTTCTGATTAACTGTAATATGATCACTTTGATGTGCCACCCGAAGATCGTGAATGGACCCAAGCTGGGCTCCCCTTTAAAAAACTTTCTACAAACAACGCTGCTCTGAAATTAGGCAATTGTGTGTTCTTCTTCTGAATGCATACACAAATGTATGCCAAACAGATGTTATTGCATATTAATATGCCACCAGAATAGTTAGTGATTGGTTGCATTGTTGCTTTCTATCAAATAATTTTTTGTCAAATCTGATTAAGCATTACGCTTTGGGACAGTGAAGGTGATGAATATACGTCCCAAGCTCAAACGTAATTGGATCACAGAGGCTTCTAATGCATTTGTTGATTATACCACCTTTGGTCTGCCTTTTGTTTCCATAAAGGTCTTCCACTATATCACTCTTTCAGATCTCTTTCTCTGTTGGAGGAGGCCTGCATGCGTAGTGTGACACCCTCTCCAATGCATGGCAACAAACTCCTTTATAAGCCATACCTGGATCACCTGCAGAGGCACAGCTCAAGCAAATTGAGACACAGAGTGCAAAAAGAAAAGAAAAAAGAAACTTACATTTTTCTATCTTGCTTCACTTTTTTGGGATACAATGTGGAAAGCAGTGGTAATGGCTGTGTGTCTGCTTGTGGCCGGGGTTGGGGCTCAGCACATGCAAGATCCAACGTACGGGGTGAAGCTCTGCGGCCGAGAGTTTATTCGAGCAGTCATCTTCACTTGCGGAGGCTCACGCTGGAAGCGGTCACTTAGAAGTCAAGGTGAGTCTGCAGAAGCTGCTAAATCTTTATTTTCACCGTTATCGTGATGTTAGGATCTTCTTTGATGATTTCCATGTAACTTGATCTTAATGATTGGTTCAAAGTAACACATTTCTGTGTCAGTTTGCATGATTTCAAGACCAGTGCTGTGTTGAATCAATAACCATGGTGAGCTTCCTGCTTAAATCGGTTAAGAAAAACGTGTTACAAGAATTTTAATTGCAGGAGAACAGTGTCAGGGATGCAATTTTTGGAAAGGTAGTTTAACGGTACTGGTTCAAGCAACATATAAAATATATTAACTACAGATCAGAAAATCTCAGAGTTGTCAAACCTATTATACCAAGTTATGTCCCAGCAAAGGATGCATTTGACAGTCCAGTTACTATCATGGATGCTCTTGTGCTTCTTTTACGACAATAAACATAATAAGCAAGCTATATTGTTCCCACCACCAGATGCTTCAGAAGACCCATTCGCCTCCCATCAGGATGAGTCTTCAGAGAGCTTGACCTCCAACTTTGCAATTGAAAGCCTCCTTCAACGAAGCAAAGACCTCAGCTTCACGCCCAAAACCAACCCCGACGCGGCGTTCAGCAGGTCCACCCGGTCGTTCATCACAGATGAGATTCTTGAGGCGCTCCGTAAAGCCGACCGCAAAGGCCGGGACGTCGTGGTGGGTCTGTCCAACGCCTGCTGCAAGTGGGGCTGCAGCAAAAGTGAGATCAGCTCCCTTTGCTGAGGGCAGATGAATGTTACGTGAGTGCATGTGTTGCAAAAGGTTGTTTTTACATCATCCCATAAAAATGCACACATACACACAGGATTATTGCGTTTCACACATTTGTCAAGAAGCTGAATCTGTTTGGTGTGTTATTATTGTATAAAGCTAAGTTTTCTAAGTTTAAAGATAAATCACAGGAATACTTGTATTTTCTTTTCAGTCCTGGCTAAATAATTGTTGTCTGCAACTTCTGAGAACTTTGTGTTGTGTTTTTTTTCCTTCATAAACAGTATGTGATGTGAAAGGTCTGATTTCATATGTATTCTGAAAGTATTTTGAATTTGTTTCATTAAACAGAATGTGATGTGTGAATTTCAGATTCACAACAACGAGACTGTGTCATAAAACTATAAAACGCCTCACTCACAAACATGTCCATGTGTATTTTTTCTCAGTTACTGAACACAGTAAACGATCACGTTTCTCACATCCACTTTCTTAATAAAACACAAGAGGAAACCACATTGTGGAGTAAATGGTCAACTTTACAAACAAAGATTTCATAGCTAATTAATGCACAATGACCTTAAGTGCAGAATTATGGTGAACAATTTGTTATATAATCACCATAGACATGAGAAAGTAATTTTAAAACCAGTGTTATGTAGTTCTAATTTCTGAACATCAATCTTTTAATGAAAACTTTACCTGCAAATGTACTTCTAGGTACATGTAGATGTGCTGAAACCACTCTGTCAATTCACAGATGCAGAAAAAAAAAAATAAAAAAAAAAATATAATATATATATATATATATATATATATATATATATATATATATATATATATATATATATATATATATAATATATATATATATATATATATATACATATATATATTACGCCTAAAAACAAAATAAAAAATAATCACTATATGTATTGTCACCATGTGTTTCCATGGTGAAATTTCTTTTGGGACAGACAGTATGTACATGGATAACATAACAGACAGACAAGCAGACTTAGTGTTTACAGTTTTTTTTTTATTATAAACATTAAAGAGTGCAAAAATAGTCTTAGGAACTGAAAAGATTTGTATCTGAGTCCAAGAAGTCTATCAGTCCCTTTGTGAATGATGCGAACGAAAAAGAAATGGAAGGTGAAAATGGAAAGTAGTAAAAAAGTGGACTAAACACGTAGCATTATGATTAGCATAGCTGATGATGTTTCATTTTTTATTATTTAGAGTGCCAGTGAAAAGTTTACATTCACCCATTCTGGGTATGAGCGCCACATTAATTTGAAACTTTTACTTATTTTTTTAAAATGTTTTTCTTTCTAGGTGGACTGATGATACATCATACAATGTTAATTGCTTTCAAAACCACAAACCTTCAGCACAAGCTTGAATTTACTGCCAAATTTCCCAACTCCAGGATCAGAATTACTCAAACAAGTTTAACTATATGTACAGACCCTCAAAACTGTTGGGCCAAGTTTCTCTGTTGCACAGAAACAGGGTTTATTTTAGGCATCAACAAGTTCCCTGCCTAATTCTAGCCAGATATTTGACCATTTGGTTGGATTCCTTAGACTTCATTAAAGTTATTTACTTTCCAGGGACATAGATGATTTATACAAGGTCCATAAATAAAAAATTTAAAAAAAGTTAGGGTGGGTTGATGTTAAAGGTATAGGGAACAATTTTCTTTCGGCTTTAAGTTCCGGGGGGATCACCTTATCTATTGGTTGTCCCACGTGCCAATCATTGTGACGCGCTCACCTACCGCCAATGTCCATAAACGTTGCTCACCTGTTCCCCTGTGTATATATACACCTGCCTCAGCCAACTCATACCTGCCAGAACGTCTCGTCTTGTCTTTTGTGATGTGCTCTGCCTCTACCAGTTCCTGTGTGCTCAGCCATTTGGACCCTTCTGCTGTAAGTCGCCTGTGTCTACATGCTGCACAAACTGCCTGTTTCCCCGTGAGTTCCAGCCACTCGCTCTGCCCGTTCTGGTGGTTCCTTGGTCCACGTCGTCTGTTCTGGTCAGCCCCTGCCTTCTTGACTGGTTTGGCCAGTCACTACCTGCATCTGTTCAAGTTTGGTCCAGCCTGCGTCTATTCATCCCTTTCAATAAACCTTTTAAAACGTAACTGTTTGGCTGAATATCGGATTCACCAGCACTATCCATTCCAGGAGCAGAAAGCCGTACTGAATGTTTTGCTAAACTTTATTTAGAACAAGACCAATAGATAGCAGGGACAATATATATATATATATATATATATATATATATATATATATATATATATATATAAAAAAAAAAGTCCTATTTGGAGGTTAGGTTGAGGTAGGACCCAAACGCAGAAACCAAGGCAGGGAGCGGTTATGAGTGAGTTTAATGAAGGAAAAGTTCAAAAACAAATTACAAAAACACTGGAGAACTCAGGAGCAAAAAGCAAAACATAAACCTGAGGTGGAACATGAAGAAGCGATGAGGCAAGGTGGCAGGAGTAGGGGCACAGGAGTAGTAACAGGAAGCAGTGCAGTTGAAACAGTAGAAACCAGCAGGGAGTGGAGAAACGATAGGAGCTTAAGAACTATGAGGAAGGGAGCAGGAACAAAGGCAGGGGTAGATTAGATAATTGAGCACAGGTGTGGAGAAGGAGCTGGGAGAGAAACTGAAGGGAGAGAGAGCTGGTGGCAACAGGGGGCGAGAAAGAGCAACAGAGGAAAGCAGGCAGAATGTAACACAAACACATACAAAAACCCAGAACTGTGTAAACCATGACCAAAAAAATAATACAATGCAATTATAAACAACAGACAAATTATAGAGTCAAAACTAAATTGGCAGGTGAGACTTGGGACAGTTGCAACAGGGGATGGGTGCAACATGTCATTTTTCTGGGGTCAGAAATACGTAAGCTAGACAACGCTCTTACCATAAATGCTCAGTTGGATGCCTCCCTTTGCAGAAAAAAAGCAAGAATATGCAAGAGCTCCTCTTAAAAGAGATTTATTGGGGGGGGGGGGGGAACTTGTTTTTAGGGTATCAAAGTATTTTTGGGGAAGTATATTTGTCATAAATATAAAACAGGCCCAACTCTCACCCATTGAATGCTGGAGATAGGCACCAACACCCCTCGCGACCCCACAAGGGACAAGCGTGACGGAAAATGGATGGATGGATGGATAGATAAAACAGGCCACATAACAGTATTTTTAACATCTTTTCATTTGTGTTTTTCTTAAATATAATACAGTTCATCAGAGACAGGAGGTTTATGTGTGTGTGTCCTTGATCTTGGAGCTGAGTGAGAACTTTTTTTTGTTGCTCATTTTACTAGTAAATTGAGGACTTTGATGTAAAGCAACAAAGTAAAGTAAACAAGTGAGAGTGTGCGCTTTCTCTAAGCCTCTTTACAACCGTGTTTCTACTGTATGTGCTGAGGAGTGGTCTAAAGCAGTGACTGGTCTAATTATGTATAAACGAATATAATAATAAATGCATGTACCTACAATTTACAAAATAATAGTTAATTGGGGGATGCACGGCGATGCAGTGGGCAGCACTGTTGCCTTGCAGCAAGAAGGTCCTGGGTTCAAGTCCTACCCTTGCCCTGGGTCTTTCTGCATGGAGTTTGCATGTTTTCCCTGTGCATGCGTGGTTTCTCTCTCGGTACTCCGGCTTCCAAAAAACATGACTGTTAGGTTAATTGGCCTCTCTAAATTCTCCTTAGGTGTGAGTGTATGTGAGAATGGTTGTTTCTCCTGCGTTGCCCTGCGATAGACTGGCGACCTGTCCAGGGTGTACGCTGCCTCTAACCCATTGACAGCTGGAGATAGGTTTCAGCACCCCTCGCGACCTCACAAGGGATAGGCGTGTTAGAAAATGGATGAATGGATGGAAACATGAATGCATGGAAACACAAATTGTTCCATCCTTTACATGTCACAAATATATATATATAGATAGATAGATAGATAGATAGATAGATAGATATAGATATAGATATATATTGCAATATAATAATAATAATAATAATAATAATAATAATAATAATAATAATAATAATAATAATAACAGTGAAGTATAATGCATTTGTAACATGTTGTAACCACGTTGTGAACCCAGGGGCCCGGGGTCAGTTGCAACAGCTGACTCAGTCATAGCATCAGGATTCTGCCAAATAGGCACACACGCAATAAATACTCATAGATGCAAATTGTGAAAAATGTACTTTCTTAAATCAGCTTTGCTTAATTCTGGAAGGGTGGATATGATATTTACTGTAAATTATATTTAAAAAAAGTTAACAACATGTAATGGGTAGTTGTGTAATAGTGAAGTCACTTTGTTATACTCCAAACAAAACACCCTTATTTTCTAATTTTCAGATTTCTACGTAGAAAAAGGTTTGTCATATCAGTCCAAAATATTCTTGTGTAACAACAATCCAAAGACAGATGATTATTCTTATTTTTTTCAAAAAAGCTCCATGTCCCGTTATGGAGAAGTGGAAATGAATAAAGAGAAATAATGTAAATCCGCCGCTCCTCGGACAGCTTTGTTCCGTCCATTTTTTTTATGGATTAAACCATCGTGCCACCAATTATGTTATAATATTACATTGTTTGATGTAAATGGATCCTCATTTTCCTAGATTAACGGTGAGTTTCCTTCTTTGTGTTTTTATTTCTCACACTTTTTGAATATGTATGTTCCTCTAATGATTTACCAGGGATGAACAAATCTATGTATTTTTCCCAATCCCAGATTCGGGGGATCCTGACTCACATCCCCTCCTCCTGAGATTTCCGCCTGTGGCCGTACCCAGAGCCATCTCTCCATGGCTCTGGCCGTACCGTAAAGCGTGCATCTACTTGGCCGCTGAACGTGACAGTTACTATCGCTCCTACGTCATCGGCAATTCCTGAAATGGGAGGAGCCTGAACCGGTAAACTTTTTCAACTTCGCAGCAACTTTCTTCAGCGTCTGTATCAGGCTCCCTGCCACCGCGAAATGCGTCGTTCCAGTATCTAGCAATGAGGTAAACAATGTTCTCTTATTTAGTAAAACACTTGGTTAACGTAGAGCCTCGGTAGAGAGCGCGCGCCGTCGCTTCCGATGTATTCGGGGGGAAGTGAACGCATCTCGGCGAAGCACATTTTTACCTGACGTGAGGGGCTGCCGTGACTTTCAGCGTGTTATCTGGCTGTCCCAAAACTTTCGCTTCTGCGTGTGAATTTATCTGCTCCTAGTAGAGACAAAGTTGCTGAATGGGAATGTGTTCGTTGTAATTTCCAGAAACTCGAGCTCCAAATAATGTGATGGCCACACCTACGACGTGGTGGCTTCTCCCCGTCTTGCTGGTCACCTCGCCGTGCTGTTGTTCTACCCCAGGTAGGCTTGTTAAGGTTCAACATTTTTACATAACTTGGAGCACCTTATCTATACGGTCCAGCTCCTTCCAAGTAGATGTATCCCAGAAATTAATGCTAGTTTAATGCTAATAATATAAAATTACTTGAGCTGTGATATGTACATCATACTTGTTTTGCTTGCGTTAAAAACACTAGCTCTAATACTTAGGAACTATTATACCATGTGTATTATATATATATATATATATATATATATATATATATATAATAAAATAAGAATAAAAATAATGATCGTGTTTCTGTGATAATATTGATTAAACCTCCTGAAATTGACTATGATTGGGATTGTTTATTATTTGAAGCATTTTCTCATTGTTGCTCCCATGAGATCAATAAATGCTCTCCCAAAAAACGATTGAATGCAATTGTTTTGTGCTATTTTGCTCTATAGTTGCACTCCCCAATGGCATTGCCATTATCAAGCATCCTTTTTGATTGTGGATGTGTTACTAGAGCGGGTCCTGGCTGTGTGCAGTGATGGGTAGCCTTCAAAATTAGTGATGAGTTTTAAAATATTTTTTTTGGTGCCACTTTGATCGTCATCACAGTAAAAGGCAGAAAATATGCGATGATCAAATTTTAAGTCCATACGGCCTTTAGGTTATGTATAATCTGACCCTTTTTTCTCATTTAGACTCTGAATATGACATGATTTTAAAGTGGAAGTGGTCTTACAGGTGGAAGGCACGCATTCAAACTGTAGCTCCCTGCTTCCTGTTAACGCTGTGGCTATACTCTGCCTTCTTGTAATGTCTCGTGTGCAGGTATTGAACTGATTACTGCAAAACGAGCGTAGGCTTATGAGAAATGGGTAAAGGCAACAGGCATGTGTTGAATATAGAAAAAAAAAAAGAAAGAAAGCGTGTGTGTGTGTGTTCTTGAGACAGCCGGATGAGCATGTGAGTGACTAAGACATCCTTTGTATTGTTTTGTGGTTAAAACTCTTCTTTGTTTTTTTTGTTTTGTTTGCTTTAACTTTTCATTCTTCTTTGTTTTTACTTACCAGATCAAATCTCGACACCTATGAGCAGTGCGATAGCCTAGGGGTGTCGTTTTCTTTTCCTTTTTGTCTGTGTAGTGAAAATGACAAGGTGTCGTATTTTATTATGTTAGTGACATAGAAAATGTCACAGGTACTTGGATTTTCTTTTTTTCTCTGACTCATCACACCCCTACAACACCTCACCATGGTCAAAATATTTGTGTATTATGACTCACAAGGATAGTACATCCCTCACCTTTTATTTTATTTTTTGTTTGTGAGATTTTTGCCTGCTTTTCAATAAATCATACAGCCTCTTATGATTAATGTTCTGAGTTTTGGCTGGGTACAAAAGTGGAGTAGTAAAACTAAAACTGATGAACTTTACAAACCTAGAACATTGACGCTTCATTTCATTGAACTAGGACGTTCTCATTAGAACAGCACATGGGTTGTAGCTGATGACTAGTTACTAAACGCAGACAGACTGAGTAATCAGCTTCTTTTTGTTCAGCCGTATCCTGCGTTCATGGAAAATGTCTCGCTTTGTGTTGTGCCTACAATAAGGCACACTTTTCTTAAAGGCAACACCATTGCAAAATGTCCAGTTGGAGTCAGATACTTATGGTGTTGTTTGTGTCTATTGGAAAATGAAATTACTTTTATCCAACATTGTGGAATGGAGTAAAAAGACAAGCTAAGATAAGACTTCCTTTGTTGCCCCGCAATGGGGAAATTCAGGTGTGACAGTGGCAAACACACGGGGCAGTTGCCCACAATTGTTAGCAATGAAAAAGAAGAAAAAAGAACAAACTAGTCTAATCTAGAATTAGCTCTAAACAAACACCAAGAGTAGAAGATAAAAAAAAAGTAAATACCAGAGTGAATAAATAATATTGCACAGTGGAAAATTTGTCATTGGGCCTTTTTTTTTTTTTTTTTAAATATCAGTCATGCTTATTTTCAGAAGAGTCAAAGTATAACAGACTGGGCGTAGATAGCAATTTTCCATCTTCTGCTCATCGTCCTTTGTAGGAAAATATGCCTTAGTAAATGCCACAAACCAGCTGGAGGAACATCAGAGCCCTGTTTGTAATAAATAAAGCCCTTTTAACTGTAAACTGTCCCAAATAGGGATCAGAACCGAAGTAATTGATGGAAAAAGGGGGCCGTGATTCAAACCCTTTAGAAGGTAATATACAGTTAAATTAAAAAGCCAGTTTCTAGCATTTTTGTTATGGCTTCGCATTTCTATAATCCATAGAAATGCTTTTTTTCCCACAAAAGAATAAACTGAGAACCCTTGTGTCAAACATAGGTAGTAAATTGTTTGTTTTTAGGTTACGACGTAGAAGAAAGAGGGAAGGAAGGAGGAGAGGAAATGGTGTCTGTTACCCTGTAGCAATGGAAAAACTTCATGTGGTCACCCGAGTCCTCAAGAGCCAATATCCCGCAACTTTTCAGTGTTTCTCTGCTTGAATATTCTATTCGTGTGTGTTTGAGTCAATAACTGGGCTCCGTAGAACCTGACTGCAAGCTGAAGAGGTAATACGGTTATTTAATTCAGGTTTGTTGGACCAGAGATGCATGTAAAGGTTGCAAGACGCCGGCCCTCATGGACTAGAGGCTAATGCTTTGGAGAAGGAAGTGTAAAGAATATGACTCACCCTTTAAACATTACCTCAGGAGTTTTCCATCAATCTTTTTTTCTTTTTTATTCAACAGCTCAATAATAATTCCATGATAGCTGTGCAGAGTGTACTGTGCACAGAAAAGCCTATTCCACATTATTGGTGGGGAGAATCTGGGCTCCCACGGTTAGAAACGACCACACTAAACATCAACAACGGCAAAAAATAATGTTCTCATTCACTTTATTTATAGAGCACCAATTAATTCTCTTTAGATGTCATCTCCTTGCACTTCACAAGACGGGCAAGTCCAATGTATACCAAACTGTATAAAGTCCAGTCCAGGTTCAGTTCAAACTAGTTTATAAAATCAGATTTGGATCCAAAATATGCTGTTTAGATCAATACAACTTCTAAAACCACACGGTGAGGTTTCTGTGAAAATATAATGGCAAATGGTTAATTTTTTTTTTTAAAGACGTGACAATGGAGAAGAACCACTTGTCTTTTTTTTTGCCATGGTTGTCTTTGTTTAATAATTTCACTTGGGGAAAATCTACGCCAGAACCAGAATGACCGATCATCTTCCTCCAATGTTTGGGGATTGACAGGAAGGAGTTGAAGAAAAAAAAAAGAAAACGGAAACATTGAGCTGTTATCACCAGATTTGCTGGGGGGGGGGGGGGGGGGGGGGGGTTTGTCTTTGGCAAAGCGACCCTTTGATGATATTTCCAGGTACGGGAGGAGCAAATCCCCTCTGCTGAGGTGGAGGAATCATGCCACAGGTTTCAGGCATGCTCTGGAAAACGTTTTATATTGAGACGGAGGACAACATTAGGCCTGCACACATTCATAGCTAATGTCAACTGAACCGATGAGTAACACGTCCTTCATTTGATCCCTCCGATGTGTAACAAAGACAGTAACCTGCAGGCCCTTTGTGTCTGGCAGGAAATAAAATGCACCCTGGCTGATGGACGATAAAGTAATCTCTTTGTCTTTTCCCCAGGTCCCCCCACTCCTCCCTTTAACCTCAACTGCTATAGACCATGTGATCTGAAGGACTGTTCAGTTATAAAATGTGAATGGGAGCCAAAGCCACGCCCTGATATCCCCACTAACTACACCCTCTACTGGAAGCCAAGAAATAAAGAGTAAACACAACTTGGCAAATTTCTGCTCGTAATCTCCCCAAAGACTAAAATATCTTTAAACTCAGACTTTTTTTTTTTTCTCTCTCATGACTTCTCTTGTTTGTTTTTCTCTTTTTGTCAGGGATGAGCATGTGACAAGTAGCAGCAGCTCAGATGGGTTTATCTGTCGTGAAAACTTTGAGAGCCACGGAGGACTCCGCGCTTGGGTCCAGGCTCGGAATGAGTTTGGTTCCGTTACATCTCAGGAAATCGCTTTCGACACTGACAACATCAGTAAGTTAACGCTGAGCTTCAACGCTTCGACGCAGACGGCATCGGAATAAAGCAATGTTTCTGATCAGCCGTGTAAAACTTGTGACTCGTATCTGAGATCAGACGTTTTTGGAGTGTCCAACTTGATCTGCGTCCCTCTGTTTCTCTCCCGAACTCACCAGCCAAGCCGCCACCTCCTACGTTCACGTCGAGCCATCATGATCCGTTAGAGATCCAATGGGAGACCATCTGTGGCAGGCTGCAGCTTAGTGTTGGACCCTGCAACGTTAGATATCATACTGAGGACGACCAACACTGGGTTGAGGTCAGGCGAACATTGCACGTGTTATTCTCTTCTTTATTTATCTTCTTTTTTTTTTTTTTTTTTTTAAATGAATGCTGAAATGTTACCCGTGTTTTCTTCACAGGATGAAGATCATTTCAGTGGCAGCTATGCAATCATGGAGCCTCAGCCCAACACAGTCTATGAATTTCAGGTCCGTTGTCAGTGTGACCCAAGCCTGATGAGTGACTGGAGTGCAAGCTACAGAATAAGAAGCACAGAAGCTGGTGAGTATTTTATTATAGTATTGAGTATTTATCGCCACTGGACAAGAAATATGAACGTGTTTTGTTGTCCTGTGCATGCCTGTTTATATCTAATGCTACCATTAAAACTTTTATTAAAACAAAACAGTTTGTAGGTTATTTTATTTTTGTTGCATGAATGTTTTAATAAATCTTTATATAGTTGGAATACCTGTTTATTAACTTTTTTAAAAGGTGCCACATTTGTGAGGTAAAAATATTCGTGGGTTCAGGAGCATTTTCCAAATTCTGGAGGTAGTTATTGATAAAACCCTGCTCTGGGGGGTACGGTGTTGTCGTTCTGGAGGATATAAGTTTGTCCCCCTAAGAGGGGCGACATGTGCTTGCCACATGGTGCAGAATCTCATCAAAACTCGTCTTTGCGTTGAGATTGCCTCCAATGGTGAAAAGCCTTGTTTTTCCAGTTAAGGGAGAAGCTGAGTGCCACCTTTTGTTCCTCAACCCACAAATGCATTTTTCTTACCAGAGCAGGAACATGTAAAGGGAAACACTACACCAGCTAAGCAACTTGACCAAACACAAACTGACTTACTGTTTGTGCCCAGTATAAAAATATCAGGTCGATATGTTTTGACTCAAACTTTTTTTTTTATTGTTCACAGACAAGTTGTGGCAAATTGAGGTTTGCAGTTATGGATAGGATCAGTATTTACTAAGCGTAAGCATATGTATTGCTCTTAACCAGATGTGCAACAAGTTGAAAATTGAGAAAAGTGAGTTACAAGATACAGAAATTATGTTTGCACTCCCTGATTCGATACCTTGCAGAACCACCTTTCTCTTCAATTCACACTATGAGTTCATTGGAGTTTGTACTAGCCAGCTTGGCAAGACCAAAATCTTTCCCCGCGCTCTTTGCTCATCCTCCGTAAGCGCAGACAGAGCGCATCACTGAACGTCGGTTTTCCAGAATTGCCACAGGTTCTCAGTTGAAGGTCTGGATAAAGGGGGGGCGAAAATAAAAAATGTCATTAGCAAAATTTATTGTCCCCCCCAATTCATAATTATGCACTGTTTTGTTTTTTGTCTGGTACATAAAATTACAATAAAATGCATTGAGGTCTATTACTTTGTCATGAAAAAACGTGAAAAGGTTAAAGGATGAATATTTTAGCACTGTATGCAAATGCGAGTAGAAAGGTGCAGTTTGTTCAAAAGCAGATTAACAGTTGAAACTATTTAGGCTGCTCACCCCTGGGATGCTGAGTAATTAGTCCTTGACGGGCACGCCACTTGAACTACATTTGCTGATTTCTTATGTTTTAGAAAACAATTAAGTCCAAGCATATTATATCCACTCAGTAAAGATTTTAATAACTTATATTTACACGTATCCGTGGGTCATTAGTTTTCGTGTTGCAGGACATTGCTGATCCCTCAAAAAACATCCTTTCCTCAATTTCTGCAATGTGGCAACGCCAAAAAAGTGACTCCGACTGGCATTTAAGCTTTTATGTTATCTCATAAAGTAGATCCTGAACTATTTGCGTGTGCTAAGTGTATAACGTTCCTATTTTATTTGTTTTACATCCCTTCTCTGTGCAGCCCCGGTGGGAGAAGTGGATGCATGGTGGGACTGTGGGCTGCAGCTGCCGAGCTCGGACTGTTTTCTGAACTGGAAGGTAAGCAGAAAGGTGACTTTAAAGGGCTTCTCTCTACAAATGCATATTCAGGACTCGGTACCATCTCCTCGTGTCTGGCTTGTCCAGAATCTTTCTGTTTCTCAGGCGCGAGGACACATTCTGGGATATGAAGTCACAGTTTTCTACAGTAACGGCACCGTACAGCTGATGAATGTGTCCGCAGACGACCCGAACAGTTTCTTTTTGTATGAGGATGGGAAGTGGCGCCTCACTTCTTCTCTGAAGGATGTGTCATCCGTTAGTGTATCAGCCTACAATTCTCTCGGTGCTACAAAAGCTTCTCCTCTGCCTATGCCAACACCAGGTATCTGTACCCTTAGGTCTATGTCCATTCAATCCATTTATTTTCACTTTTGTAAACAGTCAGTTTTTTTGTTAGAAACTAGAAGCAATCCAGAAATTATCTTAAGATTAGGTATAAGTGCTTTTATTTGTTGCATTGTTTCAGAGACACTGCTAACAGTAATTAAAGTCGTATTTGATAAATTAGAATATGGGTTCAGATGAAGCCAGTTTCTCAGATTGAAAGCACATTTTGGAAATAAACTTTAGGCAGGTATTAAACATAATGCTTTTTAAGCCCACATTTCCTTAATCAAAATGTTTTTTATTGGTCTGATGTAATATTCTAAACTTAAATGTTGTTTCTGTTAGCTGTAAGCAGAAACTCATCATAATTAACGGAAATAAAGGTTTGAAAACATCAGCCTGTGTGTAAATAAACTGAGTTCCAGAAACAAATTGACATTTATAATACTCAAAATGATTGAATATCGCTAAATATCAAGTTTAAGATAGAAGCTAAAAGGCATAGTTAATGTTTCCTAATCTCAGATATGTTTCAGGGCTAATGACAAGTTTTGTCTCCTGTCAAGGTAAACAAGAAAACGCTCCAACAATTTACCTTGAGATGACCGAAGAAAACCTCACTGTGTCCTGGAAGCAGCCCGCTGAGTTCTACGACAGCGTCAAACAGTACGTGGTGCAATACAAAGAGTGTCTATCTGGAAACGGATTTGACTGGATCAAAGTGGACAAAAATCAGACAAGGGCCTTTTATAAAGGTATGTTCCACCTGCTGCTCCAGTCCATTCAACTTATTTTGTTGTTGTTTGTTGTGTCTTTATTTTAAAGTTGACTGTAACTTTATTTTTAATTTTTTTTTAATTTTTTAGAACTTAAATTTTATTTAAATTAAGACAGAGCAAACACACAGCATACAACGACAGTAATTAACGGTTTTCAGTGTGAAATTTTACCATAGATTAACCGTCCCAGCATGACATTTTATAATTTCAGCATCATAATTGTGGTCTCAGCTTCAACTGTAATTTTTAATGATTCTTTTACTCCGTGTCTCCATCTACAGGTGCATTTAAGAGGTACACATCATACCAAGTGTCATTGTTTGTAGTGTCAAACTTGAACGAAGTCAGTCAGGTTGCAACAGCCAGAGGATATTCTGCTCAGAGAGGTGTGTGTGCTCATTTATTCTTCCTATGAATCGTCTTGTTACTGAAAAGTGCTATTTACATACTTGTCTTTCCTAAATCCCTTGTCTCTCTATTTTTCCTATATTAAAGGTAATATAAACTCCTAATCTTCATCTCTCTTCCCTCAGTCCCTTCCAAAGTGCCTTCATTCAAGGCGTCCCATATTGCTGGCACTAAGGTGACTCTGTTTTGGGAGCCTTTTCCCTGCTCCAATCAGAGTGGGGTCATCTTGTACTACCAAATAGGAGTGAACACACAAAAAGGTACAAAATAATCCGACATAATGGTCTGAATTTCAATAGAATGCATAACAGAAAACATAGGACAAAGGTTAAAGGGGACACATGCTTTTCAGTTCTTCCTTTTCATATTGAAATCATTCAGTTGTGGTCTATATAAAGCAGAGCTGCAATGCTTTGATCTGAATTCCTCTCATGAAGAAAATCTTTTAAGAAATGGAAATGCTTTAAGATTATAAGAAAACATGATGCTTTTGAAAGAAAACAAATATTCCAATGTGGTATGTGAGGATTCCAAATTAAGATAAAAGCGTTGATAGCAAACACAGTTCAATTTCAATTCAATTTTATTTATATAGCGCCAATTCATGAAACATGTCATCTCGAGGCACTTTACAAAGTCAAATTCAATCATAATATACAGATTGGTCAAATATTTCCTATATAAGGGAACCAGTTGATTGCTTCAAAGTCCTGACAAGCAGCATTCACTCCTGGAGGAGCGTAGAGCTACAGGGAGAGTCGTCAGCATTGTACATGGCTTTGCAGCAATCCCTCATACTGAGCAAGCATGAAGCGACAGTGGAAAGGAAAACTCCCCATTAACAGGAAGGAAAAACCTCCAGCAGAGCCGGGCTCAGTATGAACGGTCATCTGCCTCGACCGACTGGGGGTTACAGAAGACAGAGCAGAGACACAACAAGAGAGACAAAAAGCACAGAAGCACACATTGATCTAGTAATCTGTTCTACATTAGATGGTAATAGTCGGTGATCTGTCCTCCCTGGATGATTTCACAGTCAACAGAACGTCAGACCAGGTGTACCTACTATGAAGAAAAAAGAGAGAGAACAAAAAGTTAAAAGCTGAAATGACGACAGTCATTTCAATGTAATACAATGCAAAACTGGAGAACAGTAGAAATCAGTAGAGTGAGAAAAATAGATCCTGATGTCCTCCAGTAGCCTAAGCCTATAGCAGCATAACTATAGAGGTAGCTCAGGGTAACATGAGCCACTCTAACTATAAGCTTTGTCAAAGAGGAAAGTTTTAAGATTAGTCTTAAAAGTAGACAGGGTGTCTGCCTCACGGACCAAAACTGGGAGTTGGTTCCACAGGAGAGGAGCCTGATAGCTAAAGGATCTGCCTCCCATTCTACTTTAGAGACTCTAGGAACCACCAGCAGACCTGCAGTCTGAGAGCGAAGTGCTCTGTTAGGAACATACGGGTAATCAGAGCTCTGATATATGATGGAGCTTGATTATTAAGGGCTTTATACGTTAGAAGAAGAATTTTAAATAATTCTATTCTTGATTTAACAGGAAGCCAATGAAGGGAAGCTAAAATTGGAGAAATATGATCCCTCTTGTTGATTTTCATCAGAACTCTTGCTGCAGCATTTTGGATCAGCTGAAGACTTTGAACTGCATTTTGTGGACTTCCTGATAGTAAAGAATTACAATAGTCCAGCCTTGAAGTAACAAATGCATGGACTAGTTTTTCAGCATCACTCCTGGACAGAATGTTTCTAATTTTGGCAATATTCCTGAGGTGAAAAAAGGAAACTCTGGAAACCTGTTCCCTACAGAACAAAGTAGGGAAGCTAAATAGAGAAGTGGATATAAAAGAATAAAAATTGCAAGCAAGGAAATATCTGAGAAATATAAAGAAATAGAATATATAAAGAAAAGAAAATATTTCATAAAAAATGTATATACACTCCTGATCAAAATCTTAAGACCAGTCAAAAAATTGCAAGAATTTGCATTTTGCACTATTGGATCTTAAGAAGGTTCTAAGTAGAGCTTCACAATGTTAAAAGGACAAATCAGTGCAAGAGACAAGAACATTTGAGCAGGGAATTGTCTGAAAACTGCATTTACACTCAAACATGATTTTTTCAGCTGATCAAAAGTTTAAGACCATAGTCTTTAAAAGCCAAAAGCTGTGCAAACATCTGGATTCCATGTCATTTTCTGTGAAGTCTTTACACTGTCAAGACCTCCTGATGGCAAAAGCAAAAAAGCTCACTGACTTTGAACGTGGTAGGATTGTTGAGCTGCATAAGCAAGGCCTCTCACAACGTGCCATCGCTGCTGAGGTTGGACGCAGTAAGACAGTCATTTTGCATTTTTTAAATGATCCTGAGGGTTATGGAACAAAAAAGTCAAGTGGTAGACCCCAAAAAATTTCACCAGCTCTGAGCCGCAGGATCCGATTGGCTGTCCGTCAAGACACGGGACGATCCTCTACCCAAATTAAGGCCATTACTGGTGCTGACTGCAGCCCAATAACCATCAGACGGCATCTGCGAGAGAAGGGCTTCAGAAACAAAAAACGTCTTCAAAGGCCACGTCTTCTTCAACGCCACAGAATTGCCCGTTTGGACTTTGCAAGGATGCACCAAACATGGGACATTGAAAGGTGGAAGAAAGTTGTCTTCTCTGATGAGAAAAAATTTAACCTTGATGGTCCTGATGGCTTCCAACGTTACTGGCATGACAGGGAGATCCCACCTGAGATGTTTTCTACACGGCACAGTGGTGGGGGCGCCATCATGATTTGGGGTGCGTTTTCCTTCAATGGAACAATGGAGCTTCAGGTTGTGCAGGGGCGTCAAACAGCAGCTGGCTATGTGGAGATGTTGCAGCGGGCATCCCTCATGACTGAGGGCCCTCGTCTGTGTGGTAATGATTGGGTTTTTCAACAGGACAATGCTGCAGTTCACAATGCCCGCCTGACAAAGGAGTTCTTCCAAGAGAATAACATCACTCTTTTGGACCATCCTGCATGTTCCCCGGATCTAAACCCAATTGAGAACATTTGGGGATGGATGGCATGGGAAGTTTACAAAAATGGACATCAGTTCCAGACAATGGATGCCCTTCGTGAAGCCATCTTCAACACTTGGAGCAACGTTCCCACTAGCCTCCTGGAAACACTGGCATCGAGCATGCCTAAACGATTGTTTGAAGTCATCAACAAGAATGGTGGAGCTACTCATTACTGAGTCCTTTTTTTTTTGACATTTTGATTTCTGTTTTGGGGGGTTTTCGGGTTTTTTTGAGCTATGGTCTTAAACTTTTGATCAGCTGAAAAAATCATGTTTGAGTATAAATGCAGTTTTCAGACAATTCCCTGCTCAAATGTTCTTGTCTCTTGCACTGATTTGTCCTTTTAACATTGTGAAGCTCTACTTAGAACCTTCTTAAGATCCAATAGTGCAAAATGCAAATTCTTGCAATTTTTTGACTGGTCTTAAGATTTTGATCAGGAGTGTATATGAACACATATGACCTTGTACCAATGTGCTGATTCTTATAAAATAATTAGAAACAGCAAAGACCTGTCAGTAAATGAGAAGAATGTCATCTAATCATGTCATGCAGGAATATGTTAATAATGTGATGCAACGAGAGAAATTCTTTCTACTTCTCATTTTACTCCCAGAAGAGGTAAAAAAACACATGGGTCATATTTTGGGAATGCTCTATGTCTTTGGACCCATTTTTTTTTAACACAGACATACATTGATGTCTCTCTGTGGGTTAATTATCCTACTTTTTTTTTTTTTTTTTCAAATCTAAAACCCACGTCTGTTCTAGTGTACAACGTAAGCGTGACCCCAGATCATGGAAGCATGACTTACAAGCTGGATCTGAGTCCGGGTCAGGAGTACACCATCTGGATAAGAGCGGTGACCGTGGCTGGGCCCGGTGCGAAGGCCACCACAACGTTTAAAATTAATCACCATGAAGGCTACGGTATGAACGTCATACGTAAATTGTGACAACATTAGAGAACGTCTGCATATTTCTTGCATCCATCATTTGTTTTTCTTTTCTTTTCAGAGTATTTAATTCTCGTCGTGCTCACTGTGCTGTTGGTCATCATCATATGCTCTTTTGGTGTGGCAGTATGGTAAGAAAATCATTGCTGCATACTTTGATAACAAATAGAGTCTTAATTACCACTGAAGGCACAAAGCAAATATACACACTGTTTTCATAGCCCTTAAACCTGTTCACATTTGGTCTGGTTGCAGGGCATAAAGAAGACCAGTGCTTATTGTAAAGTGGAAGGGTTTTCAAGTGTTTATATTTAGAATGTTGAAAAAGGTGTGTTTCAGATCCGCACTTATTTTAACAATGATTGTAACATTTATTGCAAGTCTTTAGGGTATAACTCTGTGGTGTTTGCACATTTTTTCTTCTTCTTTGAAACAACAACTTAAGCGCTTTCAGAATGAATGAGTAGTTTCTATGATCAACAGTTTCCGAGGCTTGCCCTAGTCTCTGAACAGGATAAGGGTCTGGACTTTGACTGGGCCATTCTAACGCACGGATATGCTTTGATCTAAACCACTCCTTTGTAGCTCTACCTGCATGTTAGGGAGTGTTGTCCTGCTGAATGGTAAACCTCAAGTCTCTTACAGGCTCCGTTAGATTTTTATTTTATTTTTTTTTCGCCCATTATTTCCCTGTATTTAGCTCATCCACCTTCCCATCAACTGTTATCAGCTTCCTGGCCCCCGATGAGGTGGAAAAAGCATCACAGCAGCATGATACTCCCGCTACCAAATTTCACCGTGGGGATCGTGTGTTCTGAAGATGATTTATACTTAGATTTCTTCCCAAAAATTGTGTTTTAAAGACTTCACCATCTTCCATGTGTTTGCCGTGTACCCTGTATGGCTTGTAGCAAACCCCAACAGGATGTGATATGGCTTTATTTCAACAAAGGCTTTCATCTTGCCACTCATCCATAAAGGACAGATTTCTGGAATGCAAAACTATTTTTAATGGTGCCAGAGTCACTACAGGCCTTTTGGCTGGTTCTGTGATCAACGCTCTCCTTGGTCAGTCTATAAGTTTAGGTGGACGGCCACGATTTAGGTGGTTTGCCGTTGTCCCATACGCTTCAGATGATGGTTTGAACAGAGCTCTGTGAGATGCTCAAAGCTCAGGATATTGTTTTAGAAGCTAGCCACACTTTTTCTTCACAACTTTATCCCAGACTGCTTGGTTCATTGTCCGTCATGTTGCTGTTTGTTCACTAATGTTCTGTAAGAGGCCTTCAGAAAACATACGTGTTTATACTGAGTTTAAATTCCACACCGGTGGAATCTTATTAATAAAGATCATTAAAAATCAAAATTTCCTTCAACTACACACTTATGCATTACTTTGTGATGGTCAATCACATAAAATCACTACGAAGTAATGTGAGCCTCGTCTGTAATATGAAAAGGTTCAAAGGTTCTGACTACTGTTGTGATGAACTGCCTGGGCTAATTGAAGTATTTATGGTGTTTATTTTTTTTTTACTGTCAGTGTTTTTCAAGGAGGCAATAAAATGGGACCACTTGTACCTCAGTGTCTTTACAAGAAAGTGCCAGATCCCAGCAACAGCCGAATATTCAAGCAGATGAAGCACCAGGTGAGCTAAAATCTCCAAACAATTAACTGTGACTATTAATTAAAGATTTATCTGGTATACAGGACTGTCTCAGAAAATTTGAATATTGTGATAAAGTTCTTTATTTTCTGTAATGCAATTAAAAAACATGAAATGTCATACATTCTGGATTCATTACAAATCAACTGAAATATCGCAAACCTTTTATTGTTTTAATATCGCTGATTATGGCGTACAGCTGAAGAAAACTCAAAAATCCTATCTCAAAATATTAGAATATTTCCTCAGACCAAGTAAAAAAAAAAAAATTATAACAGCAAAACAAAATCAAACATTTGAAAATGTCCATTAATGCACTCAGTACTTGGTTGGGAATCCTTTTGCACAGATTACTGCATCAATGCGGCGTGGCATGGAGGCAATCAGCCTGTGGCATTGCAGAGGTGTTATGGATGCCCAGGATGCTTCAATAGCGGCCTTTAGCTCATTTGCATTGTTGGGTCTGGTGTCTTTCAGCCTCTTCTTCACAATACCCCACAAATTCTCGATGGGGTTCAGGTCAGGGGAATTGGCAGGCCAATCAAGGACAGTAATGCCATGGTCAGTACACCAGTTACTGGTGGTTTTGGCACTGTGGGCAGGTGCCAGATCTTGGTTGTGCAGCGTTTCCTGCCACATTTCCCCCTTCCAACACACTTTTTGTGAATGTGCTTTGAAACTGCACTCTGTGAACAGCCTGCTCTTTGAGAAATGTCTTTTTGTGTCTTACCCTCCTGATGGAGGGTGTCAACGACGGTCTTCTGGACAGCAGTCAGATCAGCAGTCTTCCCCATACTTGTGATTTAGTTTACTGAACCAAGCTGAGTGTTTTTCAAGGCTCAGGAAACCCTTGCAGGTGTTTCGAGTTAATTAGACGATTCAAGTGATTAGTTGAATAGCCTACTAGTATACTTTTTCACGATATTCTAATTTTCTGAGACAGTCCTGTATACTCACAATGCTTATTTTAACATTTTTGCTTACAAAATGCAAAAACTAATAGTTTTCTGATCCACCTGTAGATTAACGAGCCTCGGATTTGGATCTGTGGTCCTCTCTACGAACCGTATCCTAAGATCTCTGTTTTGGAAGTTGTGGAAATAGTGCCCAAGGTATTTGACTCCGACGAGATAAAGAAGGAGACTAGCTGTTTCCAGATGGAGTGTCAAGATGATCAAAAGGCGGATCCTGTCACAGAAAAGGTTAATTGCACAGACAGCCGCTACGGGAGAAAGGAGTACAGTAAGATGGTTGACTCTGATGAAGAGAAGAATGATAGTTGGAGCTCATCAGAGGAAGAACAGTCTACCTCCGGGTATGAAAAGCACTTCATGCCCTCTGCTTTGGAAATAATGGTGGAGTGACTCAGGATTATAGACATTCGTTTTCAGCGTTTGCATGTTTTCCTATTTTTGTATTTTGTTTTTGATGAACGTGTGTTTGTATATGATGAGGTTTTGTTAAAAAGCTCTTTGTCACTGCAGGAAAGACTCAAGACAAACAGCTCCAGCTTTTCTGATTTGTGACCTCCACCTTTTATTTTGTTTCTTCTGATGTTTTCATGTTATAAATCTGATTACATAAAAAAAAAAAAAAAATGTCCCTTTTGAGGGGTAACTCTTCCTATTTTTGGATCCTCCTTTCTTTCACTGAATTTGATTAGGAGAATGTTGGCTTAAAGCAGTATTTCGAGGAGAGGAAAAATGTTTTATGCCATAATTTTATAGTCATCAAAAGATTATTCTGACGAGGTAAAACATTATTTGCGTGTCATTCTTACTGAACAAATACACAATCATGTATATAAGCTTTTAAGAAAAGCAAAAGGTTAAGCTGCTTTGTTAGGAGTGTGTGTTGTAAATCCACATTTCAAGCATGAGGGGAAAAAAAATACACTGAATGAATCCTCAAGGATCAAAAATCTCCAAATATAATGATGTTGCCAGTAAAATACTGAGAGACTACATCCATATTAAAAAAATATATATTAGTTGAGTCAGTTCTGGGATTCTCCTACTAAGCATGTAGAACTTCCAACATATTTTACTCAGTTAATGTAATTAGTTCTTGTTGCATTTATAGTCGTACTCCGTTTTCTCATAAAAGGTAAGAACAGAAGGTTTTGGCCTAAACTATTTTCTTTATTCTTGCGTCAAAAAATACTTTTGAAAAGTACAAGAAGGTCTTCTTTTCTTTATCATTTTAAAGATCGTGCTCTAGATCATATCCCATGAGCAATGAAAGGAAGCGCCGTTTTTACCACAATATTGTGTATGTCATAAAATATCACAGGGAGTAAATCTGTTATGATGGACAGAGTTGTACAGTTTAAAGGCCTCGTTTGGAGTTAACGATTGTCTTGTTCCCAATCATTTTTGACTTTCTTGATTGCTAAATTTTAGCAACATTTTATCTTGCTACAGGTAATTGACTAATAAAAACTGCGGTTAATGTACCACTTTGTTTCTGACTGAGTGCCACCACAGATAACCTGAGTAGCAACAGTGATACACATATACCAGGGTTTGAGCATTATGACATTATTTATTATTGGTGCCTTTGTTAGGTCTTGATGCAAATTATTATAGTTCCTCCCTCAGATTGAAGTTTTTGCTTCCTTACAGAGTTCTTTGGTTTTGCTTTTTTGTCACACATATTTGTGTCATATTGGGAAACAAATTTTGTTATTAGATAAAGATAACTGGAATAAACACAAAGAGCAGTTTTCAAACAAATTTATTTAAAATCACTATTTAAACCAATCTGACCCCTGCTAAATGTATTTAGCATGATTTATTAAATAATGAATTAACTGATTTAACGTGTGTAGTAATAGTAATATCATCTTTATTGTCATTGAAACATACATTACAATGAAATTTGCTTTCTGCATTTAACCCATCCCCTTGGGGAGCAGTGGGCTGCCATGTGCAGCGCCCGGGGAGCAATCTGGGGTTAAGGGTCTTGCTCAGGGACCCAGAGTGCCGGCACTGGGGATCGAACCGGGTACTTGCATCCTTCTCTGAGTGCAAGCGCGCTGTGTGCGTAAATTACACTGTCAGTCTGGAAAGGGCTATAACTGGCAGAACATCATCTCCTTGTGCGCTGGAATCAAGTAGCCCCCAAAAGACAAAATGTATTTTTCACAAAGATGTTAATTGTTATTGCTTCATTACAAAGCTCTAAAAGGGCCACCATCACCTAAGATACATTCACTCAGATGAATAATTAAAAAAAGTCACTGTAAATAAAAAGGCGCATAAGAAGTTCTAACTCGAGCTATAAACACAATCTCGCGTGATTTTAGTTAGTGAAAATCCCGTTCATAACGGAAGCCGCCGCAGGTCATTTTAAGTCGGCGTGCTCATTTGAACCAGTAGAACTGAAACGAAGCAGGAGACGGGCGGCCCAGCACTGATTATCCAACTTTCCGATCAATATTGTAGGTACAGTTTCAGGGGGTCTTATTTTCACCTATGTGTGTGATCACGTCGTTCGCGCGATGTTTTAGATAAACTGTGGGTAAATCAACGATCAAGACGAGTGTCGACGTTAGCACGGCCAGTGGGTTTAGCATTAGCATTAGCAGCTTAGCGGCTAACGGTAGCCCGGTAAAACGTGTTCCTCGAGTCCTTTTTTTAGCTGCTACTCTATTCGTTTCAGCGGTCCGTAATGTTTTAGCAAGCCAGAGCCTCTTCGTTCTCAGAATATTTACCGGTTGGCTCTGTTAACGCAACCGTCCGGGGGCCGTTACTAGTTTCCAACCCGGGCCACATTGCGAACCCAGTCGGGGGGGGGGGACTACCTCACCAGCTAGGCCCGAGGAAGAAGGGTAACTTTTGCAGCATCAGGTCTGCTGCGTAAAAAAAAAAAGACGAACTGAGAATATGCGGCGCATTATCAGGTCAGGCAAACGCCGTATTGTGTTCGCCTCGGGACCGACGTGAAATTAAATAAAACAAGTTACGCTCGTTTTATTTCCTTGGCACGCGACCCCCCTCGATGACCCGCGTGTCTCTGGCCCACCCGCTGACAGCCACCGCCTCGGAATCTGTGCAAAAAAATATATATATATTGAGACGAGCCGCATGGACTGGCGGACCGGGTGGCGTGGGGGGTGGGATTAACACGAGGTGGTTAAGCCGGGTCACGGAGATTTTAGCTGTTCGCGTGGTCTAATGGCTGATTTTTTTTTTTTTTTTTTTTTTTTGTGCCTGCAAACGGGTTACGCTTAATACTCGTTCGCTAGCTTGCGCGGATTTGCTCCCACTTGAACCGGCGCTACGCGGGTTGCCGGTGGACGTTAGCTCCGTCGCTAGTCCGGCGGATACATGTGGTCCGGAGATGATGCATCAACAACCGTCTGACCTTCACTGATGGTGTTTTGTATTCATACTGTCTGATCCAGAGGCCACGTGTCTTCGCCCGCTAATTGTGCGTCTCACGCGCTCGCCAGCGCGCCAGCCAACGTGTTAAAGGTGTCGGTGTCTGTGTGTGTTCGCAGGATGGAGTGGCAGCCGGACGAGCAGGGGCTCCAGCAGGTCCTGCAGCTGCTTAAAGACTCCCAGTCGCCCAACACCGTCACACAAAGAGCTGTCCAACAAGTATCCTGTTGCTGCAGGGGGGGGGATTTACAGGGGCCGGTTTCCCAACACTCGTTTTTTTTGATGATTCTCTTGTCTTTTAGACTATTAAAAAAGGAGTGTTAAATAAAATCTTGTACAAATAGCATTTCTGGCATGCGAGGTCAATCTGTGGATGTAGGTGACCCCGTGAAACAGTTTTACTGAAAGCAGAACGAATACCGGCCTCACAATTTAAACGGCCTAATGTTCACAATTAACAAAGCCAGAATTACTACAGCAGACTTTTTTTTTATTCCTTAAATAATGCAGATTCTTTCTTTCTTTTTAACTCTGAGATGATCAAAAAGCTGTTTTTCAGGATGGATGATATAGACTTGTAATTAACGTCATTAAATAGTGGTATAAGAATGTATGACGACGAAACATTTAAAATGGAGTTGACCCTCTTTTGGGGGTAGGGGACTGTGGCTCAGTGGTTAGAGTACTCATGTTGCAAGCGGAAGGCTGTGGGTTCAGTTCTAACTTCCTCTTGTCACATGGCGACGTGCCCCCGAGCAGCGCGCTTTACATTACCAACATATGCGATTAGGTGAGTGTGGCTGTGGCGTGAAGCACCTGAAATGGTCAGTATGACCAGAACTAGAGCACTATAAATGCCGTCCATTTACCATTTCGGGCCATGGCTGTCTAGATATAGTCAGATCCCTGCAAATATTGCTTTTAGGTTTAAGATCGGCCGCTTCAGTGCACCAGTCGCTGTTTTAGTAGTTAGAGCTGAATATGAAACGGTTACGGTCACCGCCATCTCTGCATCACGGTCCCCATCTGTAGAGTTGCTGTTAAGGATGTGCTGTGGTTGTTGAAATGATGACATGTATACCGCGAGCCAAGCTCTCACACTGTCTGGTTCTTCTGCATGAACTTCTGTTGATTTCTGATTTCAGCGGATAAAATGACCCTTAACCGCTTTGCTAGAAACTTGAACAACTTAATCAGTTCCCCGATTTCAACAACTATCTCATCTTTGTCCTCACGAGGCTTAAAACCGAAGGTAAGCGTGTGTCGTTTACGTTTCCATACCACTTGCTTTACAGCACGTAAAGATGGATTATGCATGCATGCCACCCTGGAGTGCGAGCACCTTTATGTTCCGTTTGTTCAGGAATGATCTTAAGAAGCCGTCAACGTGACTTTCTTGCTTCACGAACCATGTTTGGTCACATTCTTCCACAGCCGGGAATGCAGACAGCTCTGCAGTACGCTGACGTAGCGCCTGTTTAGATTATGCTCCCACACTGCAGGCTTTGGCCTCGGGTTCTCGTTTTGTCATTTTGATGTGGAACCCCCCCAGAACCTGACTAAATTAGCTGAATGTGTCACTAAACGGAGACCAGGGCCAGTGGTGGGTGTGTTTTATGCCCTAACTCGTACACTTTGGTGCTTTCTGAAACTTAAATGGTGAATAACAGTCATTTCTTTAAAGTATGTTTCTGTTTTGGCTTTTCCTTCCCGTGTTTACCGTCCCTCACTTTGCACATCAATGTTATTTTCTTTTTATTTTTTTGCTCAGATGAGCCGACTCGCTCCTTGAGTGGCTTGATACTGAAGAACAACGTCAAGGCCCACTACCAGAACTTCCCAGCGGGAGTTTGCGATTTCATCAAGCGGGAATGCCTCAACAGCATCGGGGATCCCTCGCCACTTATCCGGGCCACGATCGGTGAGTTTTCACGTTGCCGCTGGTGGCGGCGAATGGCGGCCGGCGCCGCCCCGATCCGCCGCTTCCTGCGCCGCCCGTTGTCTCTGTCGCCTCTGGAGATGATGCATTCCAAACATCTGAGTACCCGTGAAGGCGTTTGTATTCATACTGTCTGATCCAGAGCCGCCGCAGAGACCGCGCGACTGCTAGGTTTGTAACACGGAGTCCGTTTTGATCTCCGCCTCTTTTGCTCTCCAAGGCATCCTCATCACTACGATCGCCTCCAAAGGAGAGCTGCAGACATGGCCGGAGCTGCTGCCACAGCTCTGCAACTTGCTCGACTCGGAGGACTACAACACCTGTGAGGTGAGCGCCTACCAGAGCTGTTGCTTTGGTCAAACGCTGCGCCCTGATGCTGTCTGTACACGTGTTGACCACATAAATAGTTCCTCGAGTTTGAGACTGGCCGTATCGAGCTTTGACTCTGCATAGCTAAACATCGGTTTGAAGGACCAAATGTGTGCAGTGATGCCTTTTTTGTTTTGCTCTACGTCGATCTTCTGATGCCGTCTCGTTCTCTCCTCTGTGTCTCCGTCTATGTTTTGCGTTTTGATTTGACAGCCTTTCTGTGTATGTCCGTGTCTCAGGGCTCGTTCGGCGCGCTGCAGAAGATCTGCGAGGACTCGTCGGAGCTGCTCGACAGCGACGCTCTGAACAGGCCCCTCAACGTTATGATACCTAAATTTCTTCAGTTCTTCAAGCATTGCAGTCCAAAGATTAGGTACAGGCGAGAGCAGGATGCGGCAAAATCTGTGTCATGCAGCTGGAGACGTTATCACACGGTTCTCCAGCTCCTAGAAGTGATGCCTGCTATCTTCTGTCACCGGGTTGCCGAGCAACAGCGATAGATTGGGTTCAGCGATGAATATGTGCATCTGTTAGCAGCTTGGTTTATTTTAATGCGGCTGCTTTTTATTCATTTATTGAAAAAGGGGGGGGGTGGTATTTAAAATGGGTCTGTTTTTAGTTCAAGCGTTACATTTGAGGACAATCTGTGCTGCACGCATGTTTTAACACTAAAGCGTCTGTTTTGTGACTCGTTTTCTCGCAGGTCCCACGCTATAGCCTGTGTGAACCAGTTCATCATCGGCAGGGCCCAGGCCCTCATGGACAGCATCGACACCTTTATAGAGGTTAGCTGCGTGGTCAGCAAAACGTCACTGGAAGCGTTTGCCCTCGTTTCCCCATCTAACCTTTTTTATTTATTTATTTTTTTTAAATATCTTCCAGAGTCTGTTTGTGCTGGCAGCAGATGAAGACTCCGAGGTCCGCAAGAACGTGTGCAGAGCCCTGGTCATGCTGCTGGAGGTGCGCATCGACCGTCTGATCCCCCACATGCACAGCATCATCCAGGTAGGTCGGGCCGGAGAGCAAATGTGTTTTTTTTTTTTTTTTTAGCCGTGTGGCTCCTGCTAATGAACTCCGGGGTTCTCTCGTCGTTCCCTGCAGTACATGCTCCAGCGGACTCAGGATCCTGATGAGAACGTGGCTCTGGAGGCCTGCGAGTTCTGGCTGACCCTGGCAGAGCAGCCCATTTGTAAGGAGGCGCTGTCCGGACACATGGTGCAGTGAGTACCGTAGCTGCTTTTTTTTTTTTTTTAATGTAGTCTGTTTTCTCGAACACGCCCCCGGTGCTGATGATAAAATGCTTCCGACTGCTTCGATTTCGTTGCACTGAGTGCTTTTGGGCAGCGAGCAGAATAAAAGCGACACTGTTTGGGAATCGAGTTGTACGCCACGCTTCGATTCCATAATCATGCAAAGGTCAGAGACCGCGCAGCGTCCTTGTATGATGTGAAGGTTGGTCTGCGGTTGTGTTTATTGCGGAACTGTGATGTGAAGTGGCTCGAGATTAAATCATCAAGCCTGCGTTGCAAAACATTTTGAATCACATGGTGGTGGCAGCACCATATCGCCGGCCTTCATGTGATTAGAAGCTGGTCAGACAGGACGGACGGGGCTAAATACGGCGAATGAGGCAGAGGTTCACCCTCCAGCAGGACAGCAGCCACATATACAGTGGAAGGGGTTTAGATCAAACCTCGTTAGGGTGGCCTAGTCAAAGCCCAGAGCCAAATTCAATGGAAAATCTGTGGCAAAGCTGGAAGATTACATAAAACCTCAATAAAACGCGCGAGTTTGTGATGTGATGGACAGAAACGACTTCATGGGGTTGGAACATTTCCAGAAGGCCTTGTAGCTTTTTAGCTGCCGTTCTTTTCACCGACGCCTACTTCTCCACCTGTTGCTGCAGACTGATCCCCGTTTTGGTGAACGGCATGAAGTATTCCGAGATCGACATCATACTGTTGAAGGTAAGAGCAGGAACGTTTTTTAAAGTAGTTTGCAGATGCGACACGCCGAGATTAGCATTTCCTGGCCGGAGCTTCCGCCCGACCAGCGCGGCGCTGACGTGAGACGCCTCTGTGACGTTTCAGGGTGACGTGGAGGAAGACGAGGCGGTGCCGGACAGCGAGCAGGACATCAAGCCCCGTTTCCACAAGTCGCGCACCGTCACCCTGCAACACGAAGGAGGGGAGGGAGAGGAGGACGAAGACATCGAAGATGATGATGATGACGACGACGATGATGCGCTGACGGACTGGAACCTGCGTAAGTGATGAGCAGTGAGGCTATGGTCAGGCTGGTTCTTTTTTTATTATTGTTTACCTGAAGTTTGGGATGAATGAAGTCTTATAAAACTGACGGTTTACGAACTGATTCAGAGAGTATAGGAATAAACCCTACCCTTCTTATTTGATTATGTGGTTTATCCACAAACCCCCTTTTCTTTTTTTTATATATCGTAGGAAAGTGTTCAGCCGCGGCGCTGGACGTTCTGGCCAACGTGTTCCGTGACGAGCTGCTGCCGCACCTTCTGCCTCTTCTTAAAGGGCTGCTCTTCCACCCGGACTGGGTCGTCAAGGAGTCTGGCATCCTGGTGCTTGGAGCCATCGCTGAAGGTGAGGCTCGCAGAATGTGTACGGTTTGGTTGTCGATGGTTTGTATTTACATCTAGCCCAGGGTTCAACTCGCTTTTATTTTTACATCGATAGTACAACTAAACACCACCCTTTTTGGTCCAAGAAACGGTTTAAAAAAATGATGAGACAGACCAATAAAGTACCCCACAATTACAAGTTGGATTGTTATGTTCAAAGGGACACGTTAGTTTGCAATGCATTGTTGGATGGGATCGCCATTTTTTTTTTTTCAGACCCTGTTCTGGTCTGATGAGAGCGGGATACACTAATGGCAACAACCTGGTGAAGAGTGTAAAGGCGAGGGGTCTTTCCTACAGTCATAGGGGTGGCAGTGTCATGGTTTGGGACCGCCTGCATGCATCCTACAGTCGGGCGCTACGGTTCATTTCGCTAAAGAGGCCGACTGAAGGTGCTGGAAAGGCCGAGCGTGTCTTCACAGCTAAACCCTGAGCGTCTGTGGGGGCCTCCTCAGACAGAAGGTGGAGGAGCACATGGTCTCTAACGCTGGAAATGATGGTGGCCACACAAACTGTTGACACTTGGGGCACAATGTGGACGTTTTCCACTCAGGGTTTTACTCATGTTGGTCCCAGCGGTTTGGACATTAATGGCTGTGTTGTTATTTTCAGGGGACGGCAGATTTACAGCTATACAAGCTGCTCTCTAGTCATTTGTCACTTTGACATTGTGTCAAATCTTTAGCAGGAATCATGAAATATGTACAGAAATGGGAGGGGTATACTCATTTTTGTAAGATATTGTGTTTATAGCACTTAAACTACAGTATTATTTCTAAAAAGCTTGGTAAATCTGCTTTTGAGCTTTCAAATCAAACCTCATGAGTCTGATATGTTGAATGTTACTGTTCAGCTGTTAGACAGGCAAGGATACTTAAACCACCAAAACCATCTTGGAAATGGTTTCTGCCGCTCTGAAAATATATTTATGGGAAGCGCACTGAAACTTTTTTTTTTTTTTTTTTTTTTAGATCCCCTCGTTATCACGGCATTTGCGTGCTAATAAAGTAGATATGCAACATTTCTAAACGACCTCTTTTGTTTTTTTTAACGTGTGATCTGCTGATCCTTACTCTCATTCAAGATTTGTAAGAAAACCATTAAGTTTCTTGAGCATCTCCGCTTTGCATGTAAGAG
Source organism: Fundulus diaphanus (assembly GCA_037039145.1). Lineage (NCBI taxonomy): Eukaryota > Metazoa > Chordata > Actinopteri > Cyprinodontiformes > Fundulidae > Fundulus > Fundulus diaphanus. The sequence goes on along the minus strand of CM073140.1, from coordinate 22,475,092 downwards.
AAACTGCTGTGAAAGGTTTTACAAATATTGTAATATTACTCTAATGTAGAATGCCTTGACTCAGACTTAAAGCGGTTTTGTGATGGAGGTAATAATTCAATCAATTTTCTAGTTGAAATATATTGAGACGCCGTTAACCTGAAGTCTGTTGGGCAGTTGTCATTAACTGTTGCCAGCGCCCACTCGGTTGCAACTTTTTCTAGTGGAAACTTGGGAATAAAGTCTGAAAGGTTTTTTTTTTTTTTAATCTCTAGAAGATATAACCGCTTCCTGTGCTGCGCCAACATGTACCCATCTGTCTTTAATATAACCGATCATAGTTTTGAGTGTTTGTGGGCGTCGAATTATAGGAAACGTCTCCGTTGTTTTAAATGCAGCCACTATTTGTCTGATCTGCTCCATTTACTGCCAACTAAGCGGTTAGCGTGACCTTTCACACCACAGGCTGCATGCAGGGCATGGTGCCCTACCTGCCGGAGCTCATCCCCCACCTCATCCAGAGTCTGAGCGACAAGAAGGCCCTGGTACGCTCCATCGCCTGCTGGACCCTGAGTCGCTACGCGCACTGGGTGGTCTCCCAGCCCCCCGACTCCTACCTCAAACCCCTCATGACGGAGCTGCTGAAACGCATCTTGGACAGCAACAAGAGGGTGCAGGAGGCCGCCTGCAGGTGAGCGGCTGTCCTCTCCCCCGCCTCTAATGGGTGGACATGATGAAAACCCCAGCTCATTGATAAGCAATGATACACTTTGTTCCCAGTTTTCTTTTCTGATCCACTTGCCGCACGGGGCGTTAAACTTTATTAATTGCGCCTATATTCAGAATACTAAGAATTTCCACCCTGGCTTTTCAGCTCCTTTGCCACCCTGGAGGAGGAAGCATGCACCGAACTGGTTCCTTACCTGAGCTTCATCCTGGACACGCTGGTTTTCGCCTTCGGGAAGTACCAGCACAAGAACCTCCTCATCCTGTATGATGCCATTGGCACTTTGGCCGATTCAGTGGGTCACCATCTTAACCAGCCTGTAAGTGTCCGCTTTTTTTTTTGTTTTTGTTTTTTTTTTAATAAACACCAGCGGACGAACCCGTACTGGTTTTAAGAAGTGATCGGTATCTGGAGGTGATGAAACACCCAGCTCATTGACACAAAATGATACTTTTTGTTCCTAAAACTTTCTGATCCAAATACTGGTCACTTCATGGCTCCAGAGCTTCTACGTAGTCTGATGTTTGCTTTTAACATTTTTCTGACCTTATTCTTAGTTCCACATCCTAAAGTTTGAAAAATGTGGAATTAAGAAAATAAATGCTTTCCTTGTTCCCTTTTATTACCTTTTTAAAGTTCTGTTTTGTAGGTGTGAGCTGATGCGTTTAGGTAGAACCTCATAGCTTGATTCTGTTGTCTGAGAATCTGCCAAGTGTTGCTGACTGGACATTTCTTGTTGGATGAAATTTAAATTCAATCCACCAATCCAAGTTAAAAAAACAAAAAAAACAAAACAAGGATAGACATTTCTAAATACTTTGTGGACTAACTGTCTTTATATATTTCTTTTGATTAAATAATTTATTTAAAGTCTTCAGTTTGTGGATATGAGGAAAGATACAAAATGAAGATTGATTTTTTTATTTTTATCCAGATATTACAAACTCGTGGCCCTAGTTGTCACGCTGGGTTTCTACACCTGTTTAAAATCCCAGAAATGTCCTAATTAGAAACGCACCAATCAAACCTTTCTGGGTCGACGGGGATCTCCGGTTCGTCTCTGAGGTCCCACCTGCTGATTTAGATTTTGAGTGAATGTGCTGACAGATAATTTTCTGTGTCGACCTGCTGGTCACCAATCAGAGGATATCGGCTGATTCCAATTGGTTGACTCGTCTCTATAGCCGATCAGTTCTTTTAAACACTTACAAATAAAACAAGCCCCTTTTTGAGCCGACGGTGGGCCTTGTTTTCCAGGAGTACATTCAGAAGCTGATGCCCCCTTTGATAGCGAAGTGGAATCAGCTAAAAGATGAAGACAAGGATCTTTTCCCGCTGTTAGAGGTGAGTATCTTCTAGGTCAAATGGTTTTCAGTTAAATAAAACCTTAGTTTTATAGCTGCAGTTCAGACAAAAGTCAAACGTTTTTTTGTTTGTTTTTCCCAGTGTCTGTCGTCCGTAGCCACGGCCCTGCAGAGCGGCTTCCTGCCGTACTGCGAGCCGGTGTATCAGCGATGCGTCACGTTGGTCCAGAAGACGCTCGCTCAGGCCATGGTGGGAGCACAAACGCACTCTGGAAACACTTTGTGTCGCGCGTGTCATCGCGGCCGTCAAACTTATTCCTGCCGCCGTCTCTGCAGATGTATAACCAGCAGCCGGACCAGTACGAGGCTCCGGACAAGGATTTCATGATCGTGGCCTTGGATCTGCTGAGTGGACTCGCAGAGGGCCTCGGGGGCCATGTGGAGCAGCTAGTCGCCAGATCCAATATAATGACCCTGCTTTTTCAGTGCATGCAGGTGTGAAAGCCGTGGTTGATCCGTCTCGTGTGTCGTTTAAATAATTGTTTGTTTTTATTTCATAGCCGTTTTTTAACTAGAGTTAAAGAGTAATTTGTGTGGTTGTTGACGCAGGACACGTTGCCTGAAGTGAGGCAAAGCTCCTTTGCACTGCTGGGGGACCTAACCAAGGCGTGCTTCCTTCACGTGAAGCCCTGCATCGGTGAGTTGGCTTAAGCTGCAGTGACTCCATGTCGGATCTGCTCTCCTCGTCTGGCTCGTTTTGAACCAGAAGCTGTCAAGGAGCAGCGTTATTCTTTTGTACCCAGTGTGTTTGTTTGTTTGTTTGCCTCCTTCCAGCTGAGTTTATGCCCATCCTGGGGCTCAACCTGAACCCAGAGTTCATCTCCGTGTGTAACAACGCCACCTGGGCCATCGGGGAGATCTCTATGCAAATGGGTAAGAGCGCTGCTCCTGGTGCACGCGACTTCTTCCTGCAAATTATGGTTTTGTTTAAGAAGTGATCAGTATCTGGAGGTGATGAAACACCCAGCTCATTGACAAAAGAAATGATACTTTTTGTTCCTAAAAATTTCTGATCCAAATACTGAACACTTCGTGGCTCCAGTTGGTGCAGTGGAGCGTTTGCTCAGAGTTTCTACATCATCTTAAAGTCTGAAATAACACTTTTTAGTAACAAGATGATTTAAAGTGCTGAAGAGGACAGTGTAAACGAGGAAACGATAGCTGTTTACTGTGCAACAAATAATCTATAGCCTAACATGCTTCAGCCATGTTAGGGTCCTTGCCAAGTTTTGATGCCAGAATAAATCCTCCTTTTTCCATCATAATTGTGTTTCTGGTAATAAGTGGGTTTTATGTTTTCCAACAAAATAAAGTTAGGCAGCTGATTTTGTTCTAAGAGGCTTTCCTTCTGACTTCCAGCTGTTTTGTCTGCTCGCCCTCTTCTGTGTAGGAGCAGAGATGCAGCCTTACGTTGGCATGGTGCTGCCTCACCTGGTGGAGATCATCAACAGACCCAACACCCCCAAGACTCTGCTGGAAAACACAGGTACAGAGAGGATCACAGATGCACACTGTTCACTACAGACCAACAGGGGGATGACCCAAGCCTTTTTTTTTTTTTTTTTTTGTGTGCGTGTTTCCTTGTGTGCAGCCATTACAATCGGCAGACTCGGGTTCGTCTGTCCTCAGGAAGTGGCTCCGCAGCTGCAGCATTTCATCCGACCGTGGTGCGTCCCTCGTCAAGGTTTCCCGTTCTGATAACCATTTTTAAAAGCGGCTTATGTTTATATTATAATGCTTTTATTTGATCGCAGGTGCACATCTTTGAGGAATATTAGAGATAATGAGGAGAAGGACTCTGCTTTTCGGGGAATATGCGTTATGATCGGTGTCAATCCTGCCGGAGTGGTGCAGGTGAGGGCATTCTTTGACTGCTAGACGCGCGCCGGATTATTAAAAACATGGTTCTACGTTGGTGTACTGAGAACAAATTGTCTCTGCAGGATTTTATTTTCTTCTGTGACGCCGTGGCTTCATGGGTCAGCCCAAAGGACGACTTGCGAGATATGTTTTATAAGGTAAGTGGATGATCTCGCCGCCCTCTTGAACAGGGCCGGTGGTCCCGCTCTTCCCTTTCGCCGTTTAGTCTCCACTCACCGAACACTGTGATGATCATCCATCAGACATTCGAAATCTGATCACAAGCTGTGGATGAATACGATTCTGAGGAGTGTGGTAAGGGTTGGGAGATAATCGTTTGCAACCATCTTTCCGAAACCTCAGTCGAGCTGACCTGCCAGCACAGACGCACACTGATAGTTTCTCCGATTCCTTCTGACCTCGTAAAGCAATGCATGCGCCAACATCCAAAGATGATGAAAATCATCTTTACCAGGCTGCTCGGTCACAGCAGCTCCTATGATTACTACTTGCAACATAAGGCATAAATTGTAGTTCTAAGGGTATTGACTAAATGGATCCAGACTTTATGGTAGCCACTACTTTCGAAGCTCCTGCATATCAAGAGCTTTGAAATGTGTTGATTTATAATCTTCATCGTAAAGGGCGGCTTATCTGGTAGGATATTTAAGTGTCCTGCATGTTTATTAAATCCTTGCTCACATGGATTGACTCCTTAAAGGTATGTAGCCACGTTATTTGCTAACGTGGTCATATACCTATAGAAAGACCAGAAACAGTTTGATCATGATGAAATAGTTATACACACCAAGCCTGAATCCTGATAATGTTTTGATCGTCCTTTTTGTGGATAAAAACAGCCCCCTCACCGGGCGCCATGAGCAGATATAAACAAACGTGGCGCCATCTACCGACAGTATCGCAGAACTATCGTAATGCCGGTTTGCTTAACTAGTAAATCGCTTATAAATAATGCCGGACTGAGCCTTGCCCTCTGCAGTGCTTTGCAGTAAAGCTGCAGCTCGGCGCCGTCACATCTGAGCCATCAGCAGAACGTTCAAACTGGTTTTCCCCGTGACATTCCAGTCTTTTTTCCTCTTGGAATAATATACGTTTTGCATTTTTTTTTTTTTTTTTTTTTTTTCTCCACTGGATCTTGGACCATTCTTCATTGTTTCGCTGGAAGATGCTAATAGCCGTTAGCCGCTTCCTAGTTTTATCCCCTGCTGCGCCTGCGCAGGGTTGTACTTCCTCTGTTATTAAAAATAAAAAAACAAAAGCTTTATTTACGAAAAAACTGAGCAAAAATGAAGCGTAAAATACCAAAATAACAACTAATACGCCAGCAGGCCGTGATAATCTTTCATAAAGACTTTGTATGCAACCGAGTGAGCTACTGACATATAAATAAAAGTCAAATAACGTGGCTATGCACCTTTAATACCTGCACCAGATGTATATCTTAAGTAGCTGAAATGCTAATGCTGGTGGAGAATGGTGGGAGTGGTACGTAATGGTAAAGAAAATAGCCGTCTGGAAGATGCGAGTTATTCGATATCTAGTTATTGAAATATTTATCGTGCTGGTCAGTTGATGGCAATTTTTGCAGGACATTTTTTTTTTCTTCAGAGGTTTATTAAAGGAATAGAGAGGAGAACAGCAATCAAAATGTTTTCCCACCCTTCCGGGTGTTGAATATTTATGTTGGGAGCAAAAGCAACATCACACAGTGTGAGACCAGTCTCTATCCCCATTCACCTGAATATATCGAGGCTAAATCTGTTCTTATCCATTCACAAAACACTTCAGGTGGCATTAGGGCACCTTTTTAGCCACCTGGGGTTTGTGAAAGGATTGTGGCGACCGGGAGTTCAAGTCAACCCACCTGACTCACCCAGACTCCACTATGATTGCCAGTTGAAGTGCTAAGATTGTGTTGTTGTGTCTCCCAAGATCCTGCATGGCTTCAAGGACCAGGTGGGAGAGGAGAACTGGCAGCAGTTCTCTGAGCAGTTCCCCCCTCTGTTGAAAGAGCGACTATCAGCCTGCTACGGTGTCTAATCCAACCCTTGTTCCACTGACCTGTCAAGTAAGTCCCAAGGAGAGTTTTACTCCCAAGACGTAGGTCTCTGGATGTGATGAAACACCCAGCTCATTGAGAACTAATGATACGTTTTGTTCCCAAACACATTTTTCTGATCCAGATTGCCACTGTCCACCATGGCAGGTGGATTTTTCTGACCACTAAAGAGCTACTTTAATGAATACTTACTATTTTCTTTCTCGTTTTCCTCTCTCCTAGGTTCATGAAGGGGAGAGGGTAACTGGGGGAGTCATTGCACTGCCCAAATCATGGGGAGAAACTCGAGCTGGAGGGGATGCGACCGATCCTCCAGTCTGCGGATGGGTTCCTTTTCCCCTGCGCCCTGTTTGTCTCTGAGGGAGGGTGGGATGAGGGCTGTAGTTAAGGGAGGGTAAAACAGGGATATACGTACACCTCTCGTAATAAATGCCTCACTGCTAGAAACTCAAAAGCGACTTTCGCCAAACCGAAATCCAGGGATCTTTGGTAGGGCGAGGGCAGAGTTTAGACCTCCTTCTTCACGATTGGATTGTTCATACAAGTTAGCGACGTCTGGGTGGGGAGGGGTGGGGGCAGGTAGGTACAAAAAGTAATTATCCGAACCAGCAAATGCCACAACGCACGTAGGAACGCTCACATGTAGTTGTTTAAACGGAGAACGGATGCTTTTACTTTGTAATGATGTACGCAGAACCTTTGCACCTTGCTATGTGTACACACACACACACACACACATCTCTGTTCATATATGCATTAGGTCAGACTTGGAGATTTCCTTTCTAACTGTAGGACTTTATTTCTTTGCCGTCAACAGAAGCAGCAAAAGGTTTATTCCATCCCAGTTCCGACTTTCTATAATACATATAATCTAGGCTTAAGTTGCATGTTAATGTGAATGTCTTTATTATTTGTAGCATTAATCATCAGTATTCAGGCCGTCTACTACTTTGTTCAAGCATCCTCTCCTCCAATCAATGTAATCATCCCCCCGATAGTTTTAACCGAGGTTGTTTGTGTTAAGACCAGCTATAGATGAATTCAGGAATAAACTCTTGTGGTGGTTGTTGATGCAGCAACATTATAATACTGTAAGGAGATCAAGAGTCTCATTTGCTGCTTTGGCTTCGTTTTTACTATGTTTAAGAAATGGACTCACCGAGAGCCATAGGAGATCAGCAAGAATATATACACGTACTGGTATAAATGCACCTTTTTCTCTTCTGAGAAAATAGAATATCTAATGTAAGGCGTACAGTAATGAGATACTGAGGTTGTTGGCTTTTTTTTTTTTTTTTGTGATTTTTAGGTCTGCTGTAAGAAAAATGATTAAAACAAAGTTAAGGGTAAGACTTAAGCGAGGCCGTAGATTTATGCTACAACTCCTAAACGGGTTAAAGGAAGGCGGTGCTGGACCCATTCATGCATCTGAACTTGTCTCCGCCTCTCTCCACGTGGAAGAGATGCACCGATCCAAGTTTTATGGCTACTTTCCTGTCTCCGGTTCTTGTAAATCTTTAAAAAGCTAGAAGCAATTTTAGCCATTTCTGATTTCGGTTTAAGAACTATTATTTGAGCTCAAAACAATAAACACTCATATTTTCCCCTAGCCTTACTGTTGGCCATTAAATATTCATATTGGGAGCAGAGAAGGGGGTTTATGGCCTTTTCCAGCACTTCCTGGAAAGTATGGAGTTTCTGTCAGCAGCCGGCGTTCCTAAAACCACGTTCTGCTGGTGTGTTCCCTAAAGAACATAGACCCTTGGGGCCTTGGCAGACTTTGCTGTCCTCGTAAACACAAACTGCTCTGACCTCGCTGGCCAGCATGCCCCTCTAGTTGTCTTATCAGCTCGGGTCACGAAGAGATCTAAACTTTTCAATGCCACCTCTCATGGGGTTAAATGCGCAGGCCTTTATTCCCGTCTTTAATGAAAAAGAATAAAATTCTTTCTCTTAAGAATATTAATCCTTCTTGTTTCCTTTGTGGTTATTGAAAGAATTGTCCACTCTGGGAAAGCAGTGTACTGATGTTTTTCTCGTGCATCTGCTGTTTGGCGCCACCATCTTAACGCGAAGGCTTTGCAGCAGAGCTGACTAGCAGGCATAACTTTGACATCTTAACGTTGAGCTTTCTGAAAGGTTTGCTAACATCTCCAAATTTTGCTGATTCTGTTTAAGGCTCGGAAGGATGGGGGGAAAGTCCCAAACTGTTCAGCCTTCCTGTTATCTTCAGGGAGCAGAAGTGTCTGAGTCGCAGAGCTTCCTCTGACTTTATGGTAAAAATGATGGCTAACTTTAAACGGCATCCAACAAAATGACAATTGCATAAGGTGCATTCACTGACCAGGGTAAAGGTCAGACATTCCAGTTTCAGCCCATTTCTCAATGCAGCTGTATTCTTGGTTATTTATGGCTGTCAGAGCCATCCCTGATGTAAAACATTTAAGTTTTAACAGTTTTCTGGCCTTGCTGTTCGTCTTGTATGGTACGTCTACAGCTTCTTCTAAACCTAGTGGTTAACGTTGCCATACATTCTCCCGCTAATATTGTGTAGGTTATGTCTGGGAATGCCGGGAGTCATTTTAGCTCTTAGATTACACTGGTTACCTTAGCTGTGGGAGTGTGGCGTCTCTTGATGTATTTTTTTTTTTTTTAAATACTTGTCCATAGTTGGTTACATTGGAGGTGTATGTGGATATTTTGCCTATCGGTGTTTACAGAAGTACTCCATGGATATAATTTTGCACCAGCCCGACTTAAAATTATTCTAGGGAGTACGGTCTGACTAATGCCTGTTCTCATGTAGTCCTCTGTATTTGTTTGCCAGCCAATAAGTAATTCTGATTTATGGGTTGCTTAAAAACCTCCAAAGATGGTGTTTTCAGAAAAAAAAGTTTAAAATAAATCTATTCCTGCCTGATTGAATAAACAAATGTCAGCTTGTGTTGAGGGGTTATGAATTTTGTAGGTAGGCTAATGGAATTTTTGTTTTTCTCCTTCATTAAATGTGACAGAAGTGTTTTTGTTACTGAAGTGGCGATGTTTAAGATCTGCAAACGGCTGCTGGAGGCGCCACAGCGAGGCCTCGGCTCGTTTGTGACCTCACAAGTTGAATTGTGCCGAATTCAGTAGAATGTAGAATTTGATTTTAATAAAATAAAAAAAACTAGCTGGACCTTTGCCATTATAATATGCACAAAATTCAACTTTAATGCAAGTTTTTTTTTTTTTTTTTTGTCCACTTTTTATATTTTTATTTTTAAGGCTCATGGCAGTTTTTATTTATTTTGTTTTGTATTCTATTGTGCTGATGTGCACAATTTTTCTTTTGGACTTTAAAAGTTTTTTTTTCTTTTATTCTTTTTATTTAAAGAGCAGTTTTCTTTAGTTGTTTTTACAGCTTATCTGATTAAGTTAAATTTGATGTGGGCAGAAGGCAAGTTGATACTGGGAGATAATTTGAAGAGATTTTTTTTTTTTTTTTAACTCTGGCAAATTAATTCGTTAGTTTCTTTTTGCTGGTCTGTGGTGTAGCTGGGATTTAATCTGATGTATCCCTTACATAATATTTAAGACGGGAAGTATTTTTCTTATAGATCTTTGAGTTAGCTGAATGTTTTATACCATAAATGATGCATAAATAGAACTATAATTGTTTTGAGAATAACATCTGAAACCTTTGTCGTTTGAATTATGTGCCATGGCACTTGACGACAATATGGAATGAATGCCACTCTCAAAGGATACTTCATAAGCATTTTTTTCCCCTTTTAAATTTCTACCAAATAAAATACAAATGATCATCCTGAAGTTGTGTTTAAGTATCTTTTTTTTTTGTCTAGAATTGTAAATGACTTAACTAAAATTAACCGGTCAATAATAATCAAATTAATTCAGAATCAGAAATACTTTAATAATCCCAGAGGGAAATTACAGTTCCGGTTGTGATACAACTTATTTGAAATGTTTATAGTACATTTAAAATTGCTTATGTCATTGCTTAAAAATTTGGCTTTATCTGAGTCAGTTAATGGGAAAGTTGAGTGGAAGGAAAAAATGTAACTAAAGATAACCACAGCCTTGAGAGAAGTGAGATAAAGCCTGTTGAAACATTCGGGACATTAACCGGGTATAAACCTTGGCTTGAACCTGAAGAGCTTTGTTGTTTTCCAGCAGATGTAACATTGCACAAAGTATCAATATATGCATTATTGACCATGGTATGACTGACTGGCCAGAAAACCTGCCTGATCTGCACATCACATGGGACCTGGGGAACTGCCAGAAGGATCAGACACAACATTGCTATGAGTTAAAGGCAGCGTTTTAGCATTGTGCCTGTGGATTTTTATTCCATATGTACATTGAAAATAACAGCACCAAGGCACAAAAACGACAATGTTTTTCCCCAAGGAAGTATGGAAAACTGAAGAGTGACGATATTAATGATCTCTGTCAATGAAGTGGGTCAAACCAAAATATGTTCCTATTTACAAACTATGAACCCCTATTGAAGGGGAAAAAAGACATTTCAGCTTTCTGTGCCCGGATGCGCTGTATCAGAGTCGCAGATTTTCGGAGGCTTTCTCTTATTTCACACTCGGCTGCTAAGTTTTGTCTGGAGAGTATTTGGTTCAAAGACGCATTCAGGGCCGCTGGTCCATCCACTAGGGCTGGGTATCATCTACAAGCCGATTCGATACAATTCTCGATATAACTCAGCTTGATTTAATTTGACTCCAATATCGATATTTATTACTTTCAAATGAATGCTCAAGTCATTCAATCAACAAAACCAGCCAAATATATTAATGTTCAATTTATTGAACAATGCATTCAATGTTCAATGCATTTAAAGTATCACAGAAACCAAGAAATGTGCCCAAACTTCTGATTTTACAGACAAAAGCGTTAAAAAAATCCTTTCGGGCCATTCCGCAAATTCGTCTTACTTGCACTTCCTCGCTGTGAACAGTAATGGCGCTATGTGATGGCGCCCCCTAGAGTTTGGTAGGTATATCGATATTGAAAGCCAGAATATCGATATTAAATAGTTTTTAAAAACATTGATATTAATATTTGTATCGATTTTTATGTACAGTCCTACCATCCACCGTGTGCGGTAGAAGGCAGAGCTGCTGTCTGCCTTTCAGAGAGCAGCCGCACCCAGACCAGGAGGCGTTTCCCTCTTCTAAGAATTTCTAGACTCAGAGTGGAGCTGGTGTGAAAACGGCTATGTGGGCTACTTATCTTTCTCCTTTTCTATACTTCTGGCAATGGGTCACTCAGCTCACCTGATACAAAAGTCCTTATCCTTTAAAAAAATAAAAATGGAAATTTTAATTTTCTTAGCTTTAAAAGAAAATGTTTATTTTGTACATATTTTTAAAAATCACTTTTTTTTGTGGCTGGACAAGTTTATTGGGCAGATTCTGTTTTGCTGCAGGGGGACCAAAGTGTGTCTGAATTGAAACAACTGCTGAACGAATGAATTTGTTCCTCAATCATTTGCAACTGGAGTTTCTAAACGTCAGATATATTTAAGTGCATATCGGGCACAAAGTTGGTGATATTTTTATATGCAATACGCAGTTCATTAACAGTGTAACAAAAATGAAACCAAATCTAAAACACAGTTGTGTCATACTCCCTATAGAAGTTACATTTCCTTGTATTATGCTTTTGTATTTTAAAAAGTGTAGAATTATGTCAAGTGTATTAAAATCTTAGTCTCGTTATCAATCTGGCATCTTTTTTTTTGCAACTTCCAGTTCTCGATGTCTTTTTGAAACCATCTTGCTTTTCCTCACAAATCTCACCTTTTCTGAAATTCTCGACTTTTTAATTGATGATACCCCTTCTCTTTGATTTCCTTATTTAAATACATCTACTGTAATTTTTCTCATGGTTCGGTGGATTTTGATGCTTTGTATTATAGCGTACAAGAGTGACCTGGCGCTGTATGTCAATCATCTAGAGGAGCCACTTTTTTATAGTATGTTAAAATGGCAAAATAAATGGGAAATTTCTGATTTTGCATCCATGAACATATTTGTGGATTACAGTGTGTTTCTTCACATTAAAAGATCACAGCATAGGACACTATAGACATTAGGATACTATAGGAATATCACTCAATAGTAACAAATGCTATGCCTCTCCATAAAACCAGGATATGTGCCAAGCACAGCTGAATCTACCAGGAAATAAGAATGCTTAATTATACTAAAACCCTTTGAATAAAATGTGTTGCGCTGGCTTTTTTCATTTGACGGGGTACCTTCTCTAAGGCCCCGCCCACTGAGTGGCAAAAAAATAGGATTAAAAAAAGAGGGTTGCAGACCTTATGGGCAGCTTTAATTTATAGAAAAAATTGAAGGCCGTTTCAAAGATCTGCCAAAGGTGAAAAGAAAGGTAGCATTGAAGTAATGAAGCAAACTGAGAGGATTTTGCCCACTTTGCCACTCAGAGGGCGTATCCGGCTGGCAACGTCGCGCAATGACGTATGTTCTAACCGGCCGCAAACTCTATGGTACCGATAATATGGCTATGCCTTTATGCCCCGCCTACAAGAAGTGGGGGAAAAAAAACAACATAAATATCAAATAATTTGTAACTAAAGATGAACCGACTATCCCAAGATGAAAAAAATAAAATGAATAAAAATAGGTCAACTGACGACATATTTGTGCGCCGGAAGTTGTTTTGAATTTAGAACTTTTGCGGCGAGGCAGATGAGTCAGATTGTTTTCATCCATCATGTCTGCGTTTCGGATGACGACTCATCAGCGTTGACGAACGTTTTTAAAGACTCTCAACCGGGACCAGCGGCACTTCATCCTGAAGCCCCCCAAAGTGTTCGGTACTAAGCTGTGGTCCAAATATAGGACATTTGTTGTCGACAGCAGTGTTAGCATAGAGTAATGTTAGCGTACAGTTGAGTGTTTGTGGTCGTGTTAGGCAGGAGTAGAGAGATGTCTGAGGTTGGGGTTAACCTACATGAAGCAGAATCAGGAAAACAGGTTCCGGAAGCACCATGTCCCGACCAGGGAAAACCTCCACGTACGGACAGCTCCAGCACGGACCTCCAGGGGTAAAGCTTTCTTTCACCATCGATCTGTGTCCGTATGTTTATCGAGATGATGACACAACTCGTGACTCACTTTGTTCTGCATGTCGATTTCAGTCTGCCGCCTGCTCTGAGCTCACCAGCAGCTGAATCAAGTCTGTTATCGTTGCCCTGGGAGATCTTAACCCACATTGCCTCCCTCCTTCCTGCGCACTTTGTGCTCAACGTGCTGCCAAAGGTTAGATTGAAACCCGATGTTCCTTCAAGCTTCCTTGAATAGTGAAGAGGTTGCTTGGAAACTTCTTCAGACTTTGTCACGTAGCATCAGTGCCAGCCCTTGGGGGGGGGGGGGGGGGGGGGGTTTAACACCTATGCTAGAAGATTATTGATACAAATGTCACGGTATAATGTTATAGCGAATATAATAATCTAATTGTATAGTAATAATGCATATAATTTGGTAGAGCTAGGCCCCCCTCCTCATTCTGTCTCTCTAGAAACTCTATTCTTATCTGGGGGACTGTTTTTTTTTCATATAAAAAGATAGATGTACATTTATTGAATTCTTTAAAAAAGATTTAGGAATACAAATTGGTATAGTCTGAAATAACTTATTTCAAATAAGAACAGGAACCTTGGCATTATGTTAACTTTAACAGAGTTTATCTTACCTGCCAATGATATTGGGAGAGATGACCACTTTTACATATCTTATCCGCTGTTACTTTAAAATTGTGCTTAAATAAAGCTTTATATTTGCTTGTTACCGTAACAGCTAAATATGTGAATTTGTCTTTGTTGTAAAAGGATAGGCCTGGAGACCTCCTCGCCCGTTCATTAATTGGGAAAAGGACACTTTTGTTTTTTTTTTAGATTCATTTTATAACCCGAAACCCTCCCGAAGTTTTCAATAATACGGAGAAGCACGGGAATACTTGTGACAGGATTTGACAGGAAAAGGAGGAGGTCATTAGCGTGCAGTGAAAGTTTATGATGTCTTGTTCCCTGAAACAGAGGGAATGGGTCAGATATTATATTATTCGTTCTTACCATAGCTTGGCGATTCGTATATATTTACTCAATCCACGAACGAAATTTAGGACCAAATCCGAAACTCTCAAGGGTTGTAACCAAAGATGCTCTATTCTATCAAATACTATATTCTATCGCTGCTAGTACTTTGGTCAATATCTTTAATCACATCCGAGTAGACTCACTTGGACGATATGATTCACATTTAAGTGGATCTTTATTTTTCTTAAGGATCACATCATAGCCTGTGACTATAGCGAATATTATAAACGAATACAGTGAGATTATGTATTAAAATAAAATAAACGATACTTAAAATACTTCCATCTTTTCTTAAAACTTCTGAATACAAACTGTCACAAAACCTATTAAATAAATTCTTTCATCATCATTCATTCATATCACTTGTTTAAGTTATTTAATTGTAAAAAAAAAAAATTAAAAAAAATTGGGGGGCCCCCCAAGCACCCGCTTAGTTCGCTGATGCCTCGGGCCGGCCCTGCGTACCATCAGGAGATACTATTTCAAATTTTTTCCGGAATTATTATAATTATGCAAATAAGTATTCTGAAAAGTGTGGAACATACAGAGGTTGGACAACGAAACTGAAACACCTCTCATTTTAGTGTGGGAGGTTTCATGGCTAAATTGGACCCGCCTGGTGGCCAATCTTCATTAATTGCACATTGAACCAATAAGAGCAGAGTGTGAAGGTCCAATTAGCAGGGTAAGAGCACAGTTTTGCTCAAAATATTGCAATGCACACAACATTATGGGTGACATACCAGAGTTCAAAAGAGGACAAATTGTTGGTGCATGTCTTGCTGGCGCATCTGTGACCAAGACGGCAAGTCTTGGTGATGTATCAAGAGCCACGGTATCCAGGATAATGTCAGCATACCACCAAGAAGGACGAACCACATCCAACAGGATTAACTGTGGACGCAAGAGGAAGCTGTCTGAAAGAGATGTTCGGGTGCTAACCTGGATTGTATCCAAAAAACATAAAACCACAGCTCCCCAAATCACAGCAGAATTAAATGAGCACCTCAACTCTCCTTTTTCCACTAAAACTATCCGTCGGGAGCTCCACAGGGTCAATATCCACGGCCGGGCTGCCATAGCCAAACCTTTGGTCACTCGTGCCAATGCCAAACGTCGGTTTCAATGGTGCAAGGAGCGCAAATCTTGGGCTGTGGACAATTTGAAACATGTATTGTTCTCTGATGAGTCCACCTTTACTGTTTTCCCCACATGCGGGAGAGTTACGGTGTGGAGAAGCCCCAAAGAAGCGTACCACCCAGACTGTTGCATGCCCAGAGTGAAGCATGGGGGTGGATCAGTGATGGTTTGGGCTGCCATATCATGGCATTCCCTTGGCCCCATACTTGTGCTAGATGGGCGCGTCACTGCCAAGGACTACCGAACCATTCTGGAGGACCATGTGCATCCAATGGTTCAAACATTGTATCCTGAAGGAGGTACCGTGTATCAGGATGACAATGCACCAATACACACAGCAAGACTGGTGAAAGATTGGTTTGATGAACATGAAAGTGAAGTTGAACATCTCCCATGGCCTGCACAGTCACCATATCTAAATATTATTGAGCCACTTTGGGGTGTTTTGGAGGAGCCAGTCAGGAAACATTTTCCTCCACCAGCATCACGTCGTGACCTGGCCACTATCCTGCAAGAAGAATGGCTTAGAATTCCTCTGACCACTGTGCAGGACTTGTATACGTCATTCCCAAGACGAATTGATGCTGTATTGGCCGCAAAAGGAGGCCCTACACCATATTAATAAATGATTGTGGTCTAAAACCAGGTGTTTCAGTTTTTTTGTCCAACCCCTGTATTTGCACCCCTTGATTTAATCACTCTTTGACAGTCCCAGTCATATAAACTGACAGGCAGGAGGAGGAAAGCATTAAGAAGAAAAAAAATAGCCTAGAGGCACATACCTCTGGAAGAGCTTCAGAGATCTACAGCTCGGGTGGGGTGGGATGGGATCTGCTGACAGCACTGATCTTCTTCCATATAGAAGAGTTCACCTAAGTGCTCTCTTGAGACTAAATTGTAGGTTTTTGGTCTACATGCAAAACTCTGTGTGGCTGTACAATGATCAAAGCATCTATTAAAATGGCTCAGCCAACACTCAGATGTAAATTTAAGATAGAATCTGTGGCAGGAGTTAAAAATTATGTCTGTCCGCTCCTGAGCCACTTAAGGACACTTTTATTTCATTTTACTGCAACTTAATGCAAAGTTGCAGTAAAAAAAAAAAGCAAAGTAATGCACTGCTTTGTTTTGTTCCGTTATTTGAAATCCCCAAATAATTTTGCAAGATCCTTTTATTTCATCCTTTTTAGCAGTGTAAATAAAAAAAAAGATTTATCATCTTTAACCTTGTTTCAGGTCTGTCGCACGTTGAGTGCTGTCGGTGACGACGCCACAGCTTGGCAGCTACGGGCCCAGAGACTAATCGGATCGAGAGCAAGATTTCCAGTCGGGCCGAGGGAAGACTTTAACTGGCCCACTTCTTGCCTTGAGATGGAGCAGCTCATTACCTGCTGGGCAGGTGAAGTGCAACATGTGGCCAAACAGTCAGAGGAGACTGAGGATGAAAGTGACCAAGCGGGGCTGCAGGAGAGGGGGCTGCTTGCTGGGGGATACGAAAATCTAGGAGGAGATGAAGTAGATGGGGTGGGGGTGGCAGCACAGGAGGTCGCTTATGGCGCAGATGAAGGCATGGAGGTAGTGATGGATGCTGAGGATGGTGAGGTGCAGCCAGTCTTGGATGGAGACCAGATGGCCAGGTTGAGAGAGGAATTGGAAGGCAGGCTGGAGGTTGGTGCAGCTGCACAAATGGAAGATGGAAGGATGTGGCTCAATGCAGACGTGGGGCAAGACGCGCCTCATCATGACCAAAACGAGCTTGCCCACCCAAGGTATCTGAATTACAGAGCACAAGTAGAAATGATCCAAAATAAATCCTCCAGAAGGCCCAGCCCACTTCCGGCACTGGAGTGCATAACCTTACCCTCAAGCCACATCGCCCCGGTCAACTCGGTGCTCCTCCTCGGAGGAAAGGGAGCGCTCTGTGCCACAGCATCCAGAGACTACAATGTGAAAGTTTGGGACCTGGAGGCAGGCTCTGATGGCGCGCTGCTGCACACGCTGCAGTCGAACGGTGACTTCACCTCCCATCGGGGCTGGGCCTGGTGCCTGGCATCTGAAGGATCCCTTTTGGCCTCAGGGGGCTTTGATGGCACAGTGAGGCTGTGGGACTTAGAGGCAGGCGGCGCAGATAGGGGCCTGATCAAGGCCGGGGCAGCCATCCTCAGCTTGTCCTGGCAGACGGATGTCCTACTGGCTGGGACTTTGGACAAGAGGATCAATATATACGACACAAGAGGTGAGGACAGCTGCTAACTTTCACAGAGAATGCCGATCAAAGAGATTGACATTTTAAAAAAAGTTCATCAGTGAAGATATTTGCAAGTGTTAATTAAAGGAGCATTGTGCAAGTTTAAAGATTGAACATTATTGTCTTTCCCACACATGCCCTTACATTTGCCAAACGTGTAAATATAGTTTTCCTCTACTCACTGCCGTTGCCTCTATAGGCTCTATTAGTCAGTTTAAGAGTGTCCTTTCAGCTTGCCGCCAGAGGGGGCAGACTTGCGCATTGCTCCTTTAAAAGGGTCTTCCTTTATTTAGTGTGTTACCAACGGCACTAATAAACCAATACCAGGATGTTGCTTTCAAACTGAATTTTCTTTAAATTCAAGTTTAATCATACGAATGACCATGTCAACGTTGTGGTCTCCTCCAGCTGCTGAACCGCTCGTTAAAAGTGTTCGTCTCCATGGTGACGGCGTAATGTGCCTGGCCGCCGACGACCGGTACATCATCTCTGGGAGCACAGACTGCACTGTGGCGGTCTATGATCGCAGGGCACTGAAAGCATTAAAGAGAATTAAGGTAGACCACGATCTGACACAGATGTAACCGCCACATTTTGTTCCCGTGCACGCGAGGCTGATAATATCACTGCTCCTGTTTGTAGATGAGCTCCTATTTATCCGCCCTGAGCTACAGTGGCTGTGAGGTCTGGGCCGGAGACAACAAAGGCATGCTGCGCTCCTTTTCCATGGAGAGCGGGAACTTAAAGCTCCTCTCGCAGTTTGATGTGGGACACACAGCGCTGGTCACTGGCATCCACAAGTCTCAAGGAAGCCTCTACACTTGCTCCGTTGATAAAACGACCAAGGTGGGTTTGAGGGGAGCTGCTTTGTGATTTAGACTACTAATCCAGTGCGGATTTTAAGCAACCCTGTTTTGCAACGACTCCTGTCTTTTGCAGATCCACATCCCTTGTGGACCACCAAGGACTTTGTGTACCCTGTGTCATTCAGCTGCAGTCCATGGGGTCAGTTCTAAGATTCTTTTACACACATGTCAAAGATTAGTTATGATCAACCAGCTGAACCTATAGGTTTGCTATATAAAAAGACACAAAACCTTTGTTCTTACAGTCTGATGTGAAATGAGACTAAAATGTTCCTTTATTGTGTCAGGATTCCAACAATTATTTCTATTAGTTAGATTTCAGAACAACAAGGAATCAGGATGCATTTTAAGGCAAACCCTTAAACACGGTGCTTCCTTGCGTGACATCTTTGGAAAATCAAACCGAATCAACCAAGATATCAGGAAGAGAACTGTGGACCTTCACAAGTCTGGTGCCACTTTTCATGTGTTCGATGATTCTGCAAGAATAAACAGCATGGGGAGGTCCTGCCATCAAACCCTGTGACGACAACTCAGACAGTCAATGCATTCAGTATTTTACTTCGGTCGGTCTGAAGCTTTCAACGACACCACTGTGAGGAAATCCACTCCACACCCAGAAGAACAGGCACTCCGACTTAATACAGCTGATGTCTGGACAACATACCGGGATAGGTGCTCAAAGACTGTGCTGACCAGCTGGCTTACGTCTTCACGGACATATTCGACACCTCGATGGCCCATGCTGTCGTCCCATCCTGTTTTGAGACTGCAACCATCGTACTAGTGCCCAGACAGCCCACAGTTTCATCACTGGACGCTTACCGCCCTGTCGCACTCATGCCGATCATGAAGAAGCGCTTTGAGTGGATGGTGAAGGACTACATCATCGAGAGTGTTATGAGTTGTGGAGGAGGTGACCAGAGACTGTACCAGGCTGGAGCAGGCGAGAGATGGTGAAGATGACTGAGGCTGGAGACGCAGCAGAGCTGGAGCTGGTAGTTGGATGAAGATCGGCAGACAGAGGTGGGAAGCACAGGCAGGCAGACGTAGGGATCACAGACAGGCAGGCAGGCAGGCAGGCAGGCAGGCAGGCAGGCAGGCAGGCAGACGTGGGAAACACAATCAGGACGAGGTTTGAGTGAAGACGATCCGGTGGGGAAGAACTGGCTGAGGTGAGCCAATATAGGAGGTTGGACAGGTGGAATGAGTCTTGACTTGATGGAGTGGAACTGGGCTGCATGGAAGATGGAAAGTGCTGGAACTGTCCACGCTCTGTACCAAAGTGGATTGTCCGGGAGATTAATTCTTAAAGCTGGTGCAATTCCTGCAATAAAACCACCCAATGGAGAGGCCATAGCCGTGAGTTAATCAAACCGCTTGCTAAATCGTGACAGTAATGTTGAGTTAGGGTAGCATGCTGCAGCAGCTCTGGTGTGGCATCAGGAAATGACACCTATACAGGGAAAGGTGGCGTCGAAGTGAAGGCAAGTGTGTTTCCTCCGGCTAGGAAACATAGCACCAAAAAACAACTAATGTTTCATAGCAAATGTATACACCGTAGTGCCAAAGACAACATTTCATCATATATATGCTTATAGTGGCCTTTGGAAGGCTTAAAAAGCATGATGTAGAACTGATAAGGAAAACAAAGTAGTATTTGGTGAGCATCCTGAAGCCCTGATCCAGACTCATAGAATATTTGTGGTCAGAGCTGAAAACAGTTCTGTCCTTATTCTGGCATATAAAAATAGAAATAGTTTTGGTTACTCTGACTGACCTAAAGCAGCAGAAGTTTTATATAGTTGATGTCAGGCAGTGAGCAAAAAAGAAACAGAGGGTAATGTCTTTTTAGATAGTGCATCTATATCTGGCTCTATATTTAGCTGGTAATTTTCATAAAGTCTTTATGACCATATCACTGTTTTTATTAGTAAAGTTTAAATAATGACCTTATCTTTTGTTTATTTCTTCCGTCTGCCCCTGCTGCCATTTCTTTCCGCTGTCAGCTGAGTGCGGAGGCTGGAATCCTCGCTCTGGCGTCCGACGACGTTACCGTGGATATCTGGAGACCCAGAAAGTGAAAGGCCGCTTTGAGATTCGAAAACGAGCGTGGGGAAGATCTACCCCACTTGTGGACCACGCTGATTTGTCTGGATTGTGAAATCTGTGATGCGTGGTTTAAAAAAAAAAAAAAAAAAAAAAAAGAGGAAACTACAGGTAAAGGTGTTTTAATTTCCAAATAAATGTGTACACTGACCCTTAAAAACGCAGCCGGGTTAAGTCTGTGACATCATGTTTGTGCCACCGACGCCATATGAAGGGAAATTACTCTTTGGTGTGGGGTGTCACGGACTTACAAGTCCCAAGCAAACAATAGGACAAACTGACAAGATAAAAGGAGATTGCTTTTTGGGAGTCGGTGTACACCTGTGTACTACAGTTCTAAAATGACAGCGGCCCCACAGTAATACTGCTGGATAAACCTACTGTTTGTTTGTTTTTTTGCTGTCTATTAACTATCAAACAACTGTTTTGGAGACCATACATTCAATTTTGGTTGAATCCTGTTAAATTTCAAAGTTGTTTTTCCTGCACTCTTAATATTTTATGCGATAGATTTAATTCCAAGAGGTTATTGTTATGTCGAGGCTATTTATTTCGTGTGTTTGTGATGTTTTCTTTTTAGATGTATCATTTAATAATTTTATGCTCAAACCCCAAAGAAAGCACAGATATTAAAGTGTTTATTGTATTTAAGCGCTGACGAATTACATTGCAATCAACAATAAAAGCACTTCTGCTCTTATGCATGTTTCCAAGTCCTGTGTGAAACTTTAGCTGTTCCATTAAGAGCCTTGAAAATTCAGCAATGAGCACACGACAGGGAAAATGTCAATTTCTAAACTAATCCCGTGGAGCTCCCGGTCAGGGTGGCCGTCTGGTGGGGATCTCAAAGCAGCACACAGGTCTTCTTGTCTTTGAAAGGGTTGGACGAGGCAGAAATGCCGGTGAGCAGAGGATCGCTGCGTCTGTGCTCCTGACAGTACTGGACTAAATCCGCTGCCGTGAGGGAGATCTGCTTGAAACAACAACAGGAACAAGTTCAAATGGCAACAAATCTGGGGGAAAATGAGTCAAAATGTTTGATCATTTCACACTTTGAAATTCACGCTGACACAGTTGTGCTTTTAGAGTTTGAATTCATACGTACCTTGAATCTCTCCATGCCTGCTTCAATTTGGAGTTGATCCACCAGCTTTTGGGCCTGAATGATGCTGTTGCTGCCGCTGCACATCTTTCCTGACATCACCGACACAAAAATGCACTACAGGCTGAAGAAACTTTGATTTTAAGTGTGGGGGGAAAATAGGATTTAAAGTAATGTTTTACCTGCCAGCTCGGGTTGTGCAGCAGAGTCTGCTCAGTAGGTCTCCTGGCTCTGCGTTTTGACCCGCACCCCCTCTTTTATTTGCTGCTGGGAAGAGTTCAAAGGATCTGTGATATAAAAGGTCACGCTAAGCTTTTTTTTTTTTTTTTTTTTAAATGTCACAAACATCACACAGCACTTCACAACTGCTGATGATGAAAACACTTTATTCTGACTGTTTCTGTGTTAAAATGTTAAAAATGAATGGGTTATGACTATATAAAGACTTTGGTTCAAATGAATAGGAAGTATAGTGGTCAGTGAGCTTCTTGGCAAGAAACTTCACTTTTGACAAAGGGCCTAAAAATACAACCTGAGCTAGATCAAGGCATGTATAGCTCAGTCAAAGGCTGGACGTAATTTTGATTCAGACTGTCAGGAATTTCTGTGGAATTTCTCCATACAGTACAACTGAACTTTATTGCAAAGACCGGCCAAACCTTTTGGTCTCCAGACGTACAAAGACAGCCCAGAAGACCCGCAGAAGAAGCTCTAACATCAACAAAAAGTAATTCCAAGATGCAGGAACACAGTGGGTTGCATACAAATCCATACCAGAGCTTTCAGATTTATAATTAAAAAAACAAAAACATTTGAAAATCATGAAGTAATGGTTGAAACTTGACAAAATGTGAAAAGGTTAAAGAGTATGAATAATTGATCATTATTTCAGAAGTGAAAAACATGTCCTGGGACACATAATGAAATGTGTTTTTCTAACTGTTGAGTACAGCCACAGAACGAGAAACGTTCTGAAAGGGTTGCAACACGGCGCCCTCTGGTGGCAACACAAAACACAATTTTGTCCGCTCGCGTTTTCCGTAGTGGGAGCTTATAGCTGCTATGTTTACAAGTCTACAAATCTTTCAACTCCTTATTGTCAAGTGCTGTGATAGAAGTGAACTACTTAAGCTCTTCCATCCCTAACGTCTTGTGAAAGTAAGGTGTGTTCTACTTTTCTGCTTAAATCGAAATTCAAAGATCAAGCAGCAGCTAGCATGCTACTGCTAACGTCAGACCACATGGCTTTAACATGTTTTCATCTGTGTGTTTACATCAAATGACGTTATATAAGAGGGTTTTAGGATGAGGTTGGGTTTTGTAGATTAGATCAGGCCCATTTGATTTTTTTTTTATAGATTGTTTATATATGTCCAGTTTAAGAAATGATGCCCACTCATTTTCATAACATCATATTGGTGTAGGTGGAGAGCGACTAGAACCACATGAGCTGCCGATCGACGTCGTGTTTGTTCACATTTTTCCTGTTTTTTTATGTTGTCCCTAGATAGCCTCTGTACAACGTTTAAAGTGTTTTTTTCGCAATAAACTTGTTTTCCAGAAAAAAATGGCGGACCATGCCCGTGCTGTTGCCAAGGAGGCAGTTCTGAAGCCCAGCTGTGCCCTCCCGGAAAACATGCCGAAAATCCGGGGCTACGACTTCAACCAGGGCGTGGATCTCAGGGCGGTGCTGAATTCCTACCTGACCACTGGCTTTCAGGCCAGTAGCTTGGCTCTGGCCATCCAGGAGATCAACCGGATGGTGAGAGGAGGCCTTTAGGGATGAATGAATTGGCAAGAGATGCACCAGTCAGGCTTTTTGTAGCTGATAAAAGGTGTCTGTTTTTTTTTAGATCTGATTTGTGCAATTCCTTTTTCCTTCAAAGGACGATATTACATAAAAGAGAAAAATGCACTGCAGGTTCTTTGACACAGGTAGTAGTTTTCAATCCAACAACAAAAAAACGGAGTGCAAACAGCCTTGTTTATGCATCAAAGTATATGTCCCTAACCTTTATTTGATTTCTTTTTAACGCATTAAAAAGCTGTGGTGGCTGGTGATACAGGAGGGACTAACGGGTAGAAGATTGTTACCACACAGCAATAAGCTTTACTTGTACATTAATCTGTCCACGGTCTCTCGCCTGCTGCTGGATTTTTAGTAAATTCAGTAAATCAGGCTGGGTTCATTTTAATTCAGCTTTTCGATGTTGTGCAAAAAAGTCAATGTACATCTCAGTCAATGACACAATTCTTGCATGTAAAAGCTACAGGGACACAAAATACATAGAAAAAAATCTGAAGATGTGGTCTTATAAATATTTTAATTATTGCAAAACAATATCAATCTGATCTATTTCTTTTTTTTAATAGAAATAGATCTGAAAAGATCTACTATTTCTTTCCTTTGTGGGTGTCCAATTATGGGGGTCATGGGTGGAAGACAGTGTCTTGGAGCGATGCTAGTTTGGCTAGAGTTCCCCTGGGTCCCTCCACTTGCACTGGGTTGAGGGACATCCCAGGACAGAGCTCGCCTTCATGATCAGCTTGTCTGATTTAAAAGCTTTTCTAATCAGCGTTCCTACACAGTCTCAAGAAGCCTGGAAATGGATGTTATCATGTTCCAAATATGATGCGTATAGAAAAATAAATGATTTTGAAAAAAGGGATTTTATATTATTTAATGATCAGAAGGCATCATTTGGTTTTCGAATTGCTCACTGATGAATGAACAACAAAATGACCTCTAATCCATGTTAGATCAGGTTTTTAAACCAGCCTTGTGGTTCCTTAACTGGCTGATTTTGATGCCAAATAGAGCATTTGTCTCTTTTTTTTCCTACAACTTTTACAAACTAAATAAATGCATCTCAGTGTAGCATCTCATAAACCGTACCTTAAATAATTTCTATTACCTTATGCACACCTGATTTTACAAGTCTAGGTATTAAAATATAACTGATCTAAGTAGGCCCGGGTGCTAGAAAGCAGTGAAAAAGTTGCCCATGTTACTTAGTTAGTAGATGACCTATTAAATTGTATTGCTTGTATTAAGGACTGGCTTACCAGTAACTGTCTTTAGTTGAACTCTAGTAAGACTGAAATTCTGATCATCGCCCCACAACAGAAAGTTCCTGTGATCAAACAACACCTCGGTTCCTGGGCTCCTCATCCTAGCCCAGTCTAAGAAACCTTGGTGTTCTTTTTCACCGGTCGATGTCCCTGGATTCCCATTCAAAACCTTTAGTTGAAAATTAATTTTATCGCTTGAGAAATATCTCTAAATTGAGGGCAAAAATTTCCAAATCAGACCCGGAGAAGATAATTCATGCTTTTATTTGGTCTCGTTTAGATTATTGCAACTCTGTCTTTTAGCAGGAACAAACAGAAGGGCTCATGTCAGACCGGTTTTATCCTCTTTACAGTGGCTACCTGTCAAATTTAGAATTGATTTTAAAAGTTTAGTTTTGACTTTTAGAGCTTTTAATGGACGGGTCCAATGCCCTGACCCTGTCTCTTCGTGTCGCCGACTCTGTTGGATCCTTTAAAAAGCAGCTGAAGACTCTTTTATTTAAACAAGCATTTACTTATATGTACGTTTCTTTTGATGTTGTTGTAAGCTGTTGTTGTGATATTTCTATTTGGTGTTTACTAGAGTTTGTAAAGCACTTTGTGATTTTTATCTGTGAAAGGTGCTATATAAATAAAGTTTACTTACTTAGTTAAGTATTGCATAATGTGAGAATGTGTTTTTTTTTATCAGTTCTGTATGTTGGGAATTAATAGATGTGAGAATGTATCATAATTTGATGACGATGTTTTGAGTGAGCTTTTCTCATTATAATGTGTTTTACTATGATTAAATTGAAATCTGTCACATTTTCCAAAATTATTAAGCAGGTTAACATTAAATTCCACAAAAAAAACTAACGTAAAGCCATTTAGTCTTTTACTTGTCGTTATGAAAAGTAAACTTTTTGTTAATATTATGTTGCTTTCAGGAGAGGATTCCTCTCAATTAACAAAACTCTGCTGGATTGTTCCATTCCCATAAATTGTGCTATGAAAGTTTATAACAATTACCGTTAATTCCACTTATTTTCTTTTGGGGAATTTTTCTTCTTCCATTCCGCTTCCTGCATATTTGCTGCACGCGGTGAAACGGATTCACACCGTTTTATCTCAGGTGAACAGTTTTGAGTCTGTGACAGGAAACCTAATTCTAGTTGAGCTTCGCTGTCTTAACGGGGTCGGCTGGATAAGACGGTGCCGCTCTGTTGCGTTAAACTGCTACTAACCAACGGTTTACCACCCACAGATAGAGAAACGCCTTGAACCGGTGGAGGTCGAAGAAGTAAATGAGTCTGAAGAGTCGTGCGGATCCTCCCACAAGTCGGGCTGTACCATCTTCCTGGGATACACCTCCAACCTCATCAGCTCCGGAGTCAGAGAGAGCATCCGCTACCTGGCAGAGCACAAAATGGTATTAACGTATTTACTCATGGTTGCCTAAAATAATCGGCCTGCTTGACGGGACTGCAGCGGCTTATCCCATATATGCCTTGTATTTAGGTGGACGTGATTGTCACCACAGCTGGAGGCATCGAGGAGGATCTTATCAAGTGTCTGGCTCACACTTACTTGGGGGACTTCAGTCTGTCTGGCAAAGAGCTGCGTCTGCAAGGCATCAACAGGTTGGTGGCGGCTGACGGTAACCAGCGCCGTCACTTAAATCTAGACGAACGGGGTTCCTGCGTTCAGAGTGAGGCAACGGCAGCTAAAAAGATTTCCCTGTGGACGGAAACTCGCTGGAAAGCACTGTAACGCAGAGTTCAGAAGGAATGGGGGCGGAGCTAAGAGAGCAGCGCTTAAGCGCCGCAGAGAGGGAGGGACATTTTCAGACGAATTTTCAGTGCCACTCTCTTCTGTTGCCTGCCATGTTCGGCAGATCTAACAATGCATGCACGATTTTCTAAAAGATGCTTTTTTTCCCCTTAGAAATCTTCACCGGTTTTCGTCTTGAATAAAATGGCTTTATAACCACATTTAAATTGCAGTTTCTCAAAAGGCAGTTTAACAGCTTTGGTCCGTGAGGCAGACACCCTGTCTACTTTTAAGACTAATCTTAAAACTTTCCTTTTTGACAAAGCTTATAGTTAGAGTGGCTCATGTTACCCTGAGCTACCTCTATAGTTATGCTGCTATAGGCTTAGGCTACTGGAGGACATCAGGATCTATTTTTCTCACTCTACTGATTTCTACTGTTCTCCAGTTTTGCATTGTATTACATTGAAATGACTGTTGTCATTTCAGCTTTTAACTTTCTGTTCTCTCTCTTTTTTCTTCATAGTAGGTACACCTGGTCTGGCGTTCTGTTAACTGTGACATCATCCAGAGAAGACGGCTCACCCATTACTACCATCTAATGTAGAACAGATTACTGGATCAATGTGTGCTTCTGTGGTTTTTGTCTCTCTTGTTGTGTCTCTGCTCTGTCTTCTGTAACCCCCAGTCGGTCGAGGCAGATGACCGTTCATACTGAGCCCGGTTCTGCTGGAGGTTTTTCCTTCCCGTTAATGGGGAGTTTTTCTTTCCACTGTCGCTTCATGCTTGCTCAGTATGAGGGATTGCTGCAAAGCCATGTACAATGCAGACGACTCTCCCTGTAGCTCTACGCTTCTTCAGGAGTGAATGCTGCTTGTCGAGACTTTGATGCAATCAACTGGTTCCCTTATATAGGAACATTTTTGACCAATCTGTATAATCTGATTGATTTGACTTTGTAAAGTGCCTCGAGATGACATGTTTCATGAATTGGCGCTATATAAATAAAATTGAATTGGATTGAACAAACAGACTGGCTCGGTGCAGCGACCGGCTTGTGTGCACCGCTTGTCTCTGATCCGTCTCCCACTCCTCCTCCGTCTTCACGGACTGCAGGATAGGGAACCTTCTGGTGCCTAATGATAACTACTGCAAGTTCGAAGACTGGCTGATGCCCATCCTCGATCAAATGGTGCTGGAGCAAAAGACAGAGGTGAGCGCGACGACGTGCACAGGTGACGGAGTGGAGATGCTCATTTCAGAAGATTAAACAGCGAATTTGTTTGTTTCAGGGAATGCGGTGGACTCCCTCTAAATTTATCCATCGGCTCGGCAAGGAGATAAACAACACGGACTCTGTGTACTACTGGGCATACAAGGTTCGTCCCTAGTTATGCGAAACGATACATGCGACTGATCCTGTCCTCACGTTGCCAAATGGCATCTTTTTTTTTTTTTTTGTGTGTGTGTGTGTTTCAGAATAACATCCCAGTGTTCAGTCCTGCACTCACCGATGGTTCCCTGGGCGACATGATCTACTTCCACTCGTTTAAGAACCCCGGCTTGGTTTTGGACATCGTAGAAGGTAAAGGCAGCCCCACTTTAGCCCAGTAATGATCACATCCCCGTTGATCATAGCCTGGTGTCCGTTTACAGATATTCGGAGGATGAACGGCATGGCGATCTTTGCCAAGAAGACGGGAATGATCATCCTGGGAGGAGGGCTGGTGAAACATCACATAGCCAACGCTAACCTCATGGTAAATGATGACGCAAGACCATGAGGTCTTGCACAGTTAAACAGCTTCCTTTCTTCTGTTTTTGTATAAGGGAACAGTCTGTTGTTCAGAGTTATTAGCAGTCGTACATCAAATGTAAGGTGGAGTATTTGAGCGGAAATGTAAGCCCGTTAGTATTTTTTGTTCAGGTTCAGTTGGAAAAACAAAAATCCGGTCAGAGTAATTTCAGACGTCTTTTTTTTGTTTTGTTTTATACGTCATCCTAATCGCACAGCTGATTCAAGATCTCGTGCAAATAAAATAGTCATTTTGTGGCGTGCAGGTCGGAAGCTTTTTAATTAGACTCAGTTGCGTCTTGCTTCCATCTGGGATCCCCTCGGCTAGCGCTTTGTTTGAGCTGTGTGATCGTTTTTACTTTGGGATTTAAATGTGTTGTTTTCTAACAGCTGCCCACAAAGCTTTCATGATTGTAGAAAGTTTATTCCAGTAGAGCGAACCTGAGAAAAGTTTCCTCTCTTTCCATTGCCTCTCCTTGATTCCAGAGGAACGGCGCTGACTACTCCGTGTTCGTGAACACGGGTCAGGAGTTTGACGGCTCGGACTCGGGGGCCCGACCCGACGAGGCCATATCCTGGGGGAAGATCAGAGCGGATGCCAAACCGGTTAAGGTACAGATCCACCTGTCGATCTTACCGGCTTTAACCACACAGCGCCGTCTCTGGCACCATCCTTTTCTGTCCCTGCTGAAGAAAACCGTGGCCACGGCATGATAAGGCCGTCTCACGTCTCATCATGAGGACGATGTGTTCAGGGTGATGTTCAGTGTTAGTTTTCTGATACACACAGGGCTTTGCCTGCCGTGTTCCTTTCAGCGACGGCATTGGTGGGAATGGTATCGCTGGATTTTGTTTAACGGTTCATAAAATGCAGACCACACTTTTTAGATTTTTCTTGGTTTGTAAAAATGTTTCAAACCCATGTTTTTATTTTGGGCTGCACTGTGGACCAGTGTTTAGCATTGATGTATATTTATGGCGTGATGAAGCCACTTTCATTTCAACTTAATTTACTGATCATCACCAACATTATTTCATTGCATTTCTCTTTATCTGACATCATTCATTTCAAGGGACCATCGGACATTGCAGCCGCAGCTCTGCTTTTAGCAATGGCATTATCTAGCCTCAAGGTGGCGATGCTGGATCACTATTCATGGTAAAGGTTATAATGGCTCTAAAGCAATTTAATCTGAGTCAGACATTAAGAACTGATGACCGTTCTTTGTTGTATTGTTTATTTAACCAACAGTAAGTCCCAGGATGACTCCTACCCTGGCAGGTTTAAAGTAGTAACTACTTTAATTGAGCCAAAAAGGTTGTTTCTGACGGGGAAGGAGACAGACATGTCTCAATAAAATGTGTGTATATATATATATAAATTAGATTTATGTTAAGAAGTGTGTTAGAAATTAATATCATTTCTAACATACTTAACATAAATCTAATTAAAACGTTAAGAAACTTTTAACTGATAGAACTTGTGTGTGTATACACATACAAAAAGTTCTATCAGTTAAATTTCTCTTAACATTTTAATTAGATTTATGTTAAAAAGTGCGTTAGAAGTTATCCTTACCCTTCTCAATAAACAGTAGGAAACCCTTTACGGTTATTACAACAATAAAACCGGTCTTGTAACTGCTGACCAGGCTTTTGCATGTATCCACCGGTGTTTTGATGATTTATCCTAAGTCTTTGGTGGGAAGGCCTCCTGGCCATCACCCTAATCTTTTGCTCGCTCCGCAGATTCCGGTTTGGACACTAAAACGTCATGGAAAAAAACAAAAAAAAAAAAAAAACATGTTGATCAAATTAAAAGATTAAACCAAAATCCGCTGGTGGGTGGGGATGAATAATTCAGGGTTTTAACAGTAACAGCGGCCTCTTTAAACCGTTACTGTGATCTGGTTTTCAGGTGTATGCAGACGCCTCCTTGGTTTTCCCTCTCATCGTGGCCGAGACCTTCGCTCTGCACGCCGACAAGCTGACAGCGGGACAGAAAGCAGATTAAAGTGATCGTGCTGCTTTGAACGGTCACTTAAACCGCTATCCTGCTTTATTTTTCTAGGTGTTTGGTTTTTTTTATCCAAAAGAGCGCATGAGTACTAATGTGATGTGCTGCGTTTCCATATTGAACTTAATCTGAATAGGTTATTCAGTGCTTTCCTTGACCTTTAGTGGTGTATATTAGTATTTTTTCCCCCCCTTTACCTTTAAGGCAATTGAAATAGCATGCTTGTAATGCTATGACATCATGTACCAAAGAGATTTCCTAGAATGCATTCGATTTTAGCTGCAGGCTCTGGGTATGTGTCTGGGAGAGCAGGAGACCGAACACGTCGCGGGATAACTTGTTTCAGTGTAGCTGTGGCGTTGCACCCAATGCGTGGCTACTATCAGTAATATGTCTTAGTTTTAATATAGAGACGCGTCATTTTAATGTCTTTGTGGGCGGAGGGTGCTCCTGTGTAGTTGAACATGTCAGGAAAACTTTATTTTTTTACATTGTTTAAAGGTTTTAGCGGACTTGTATAAAACAATGTCCTTTTTGTCTTTGGGTTTTTTATGTGTTTTTTTTTTTTGGTCTGATCTGTGTGAGGAAGCCATTGAAGTGCTGCCATGTGACACAGAGTTGCACATGATTAGGTTTGTGAATAGTGTATAAAAGAGAAGCCTTAAAGAGGGAGTGCTCCTTACATTTGGTTTGTTTTAACGGGGGAAATGCGGTTGAGACACTGTAAAATGTAGAAAAAAGTTATTTTCATCCCTGTGTTTGAATAAAAATGTTACAAAAGAAATCTAACATCGTCGATGCCGAGATGTTATTTTTATGCATTTCATCATTGAAGGTGTGCACATAGAAAACTTGCTGGCTTAGAAAGTCAAATATTCTCCCATCCAAGACACTCGCTGGACATCCTTGCTGTTGTCTCATGCACATAATGAATGTTGTTTGTCTTTGTCTTGCTGAAATAAACCAAGCCTACCTTAGAAAAACAGCTGTCTTGCTGATAAAGCTTGGTATCTTTTTCTTCCATCGTTGGATGCTCTACAGATGCTGTTTGTTTGTGCACGATAATGGCCTAAAGTTCCACATTTTGGCTTGTTTTAAACACAAGTCCATCTTAAGGAGAGGTTGGACCAAGAACATGCGGTCATAGTCCCATTTTCTAACCGCCTCTCCCTCCCTAAGGTTGCCGCTAAACAAATCATTTATTTCAGGAACTAAAATTCAAAAGGTGAAACTCATCTTTAGCTTACTTTTACACATTGTGCTATATTTAACTTATTTATTTTGTCGTCTGTTTTGATGAGTATGGTTTAAAGTACGTGGAAATCATAATTTGAGCTAATTAGGGTGTTGCACAGGCCAAAAAGCAAAACCTGTATAGAAATGTTGAAGCCTGGTGTGAAGTTTCCACAGTCAGTGATTATTTGTGGAGCTGTGTCATCTGCTGCTGTTTCATCAAGTCCAAACTCGGTGCAGCTCTCTGTCGGCATATGTTTCATGCTTTCTGCTACTGACGAGCTTTAAGGAGAGGATTTCATTTTGCAGCAGGGCCTGGCACCTCCCCGCACCGCCACTACCTGCTTCCCTGACCATCGGCTCCCCGTACTTGATTGGTCAGCAAACTGGCCTGACCTAAACCCCGCAGAGAAACTGTGGCGTAACGTCAAGAGGAAGCTGACGCTCCAAACACAAACCCCGACATCAAAGTAACCTCGGCTTCCTGAACACCTCCATGTCATGCTGGATGATGCGATGCAGAACTTCATGCAAAAGGAGCCTCAACCAACTACTGAGGGGAAAATACGGTACAGTACATGAACCTACATTTTTGTAGGTCAACGGTTTGGCATTAAATATCCTTTTTTATTGGTTTAATGCAATACTTTAATCTGAGAAACTGAATATTGATTTTTCCTTAGCTGTAAGCCATAATAAAAATGAGCAGAAATAAAAATGTAAATTTCCCTTTTTGAATATAAGGGATTGTTTGGATAATGCACCTGTATTTTCAAAATAAGAAATGTATTTTTTTTCCTTTTCTTTTTTTTATAGAGGAAAGAGCCTGGTTTCAGCCAGCTGACAGATGGTGTGCAGCAAATTTAGGGGCTGTGCTTTGTATAGGCAGGGAAAACTCCAGTGACTGTCTCAGGTAGCTCATTTAAAGGGTGTTAAACCGTTCACACAACTTGAAGGAAAAATTTAGCTTTTTTTACCATGCGGTTTTAAAACCTTGGTATGCCTTGATATTGTTAATCTCCCTGTTCTTTCCAGAGTCCATCCAGCTGTAGCCTGTTTTTCTTGCCATACTTCCCCCCCCCCCCCTCTCTCCAGATTTTGGAGTTTGTAGCTGGATTTATAGATTGCAGTAGCAATTTGAGGTCACAGACGGAAAAACGGCGATTTTGACCTGTGTAGTCCAGTCTAGGAATCTCAACATCATAGTTATTCATTTTTGAAAGATCTGAAAAAAATTATGTGGTATTGTGCATTTTATAGCCAACCTTTCCTGTTTCTGATTTTAAAATTTTCTTGCACAAAAAAGAAAAAGGTTTCATGGCGACTATTTTGAAAGGTGGTATATGAAATCCCCTTGTTTGTAAACTGGTACACTCACTTTTCACTTTGGTAGGTCATTGAGCAGCTAAACCTCAAATGACTTTCTTTTTACTGGCTTTTAGTGATGCTGATTCATTTCCTATTGTGCAAAAAAGAGCTGTATTGACTATAAGACAATTCAAAGACTGAGCTGACATTTAAAAGGCTGCTGACAAGCCTTCACATTGAAGAGTGACTCAAACTTCCTGTTATTTTCCATTACATACATCTGAATACATCACTGTCTAGTTCAGATGGATGTAAGTTTGATGTCTATGCTAAAACGTACGGTGTAATTTAATAACATGTTTACTTAATCACAAAGAGAAAATTACAGGGTGTAGATAATTCGACCTTGTGGCAGTATCCTCAACCCAGATTTTATTAAATAGTTGATTCATTACATTTTCTATTTCACAATTGCAAGACATCTTTATGTTCTGATTTATGCCCTTTCCTGAATGAACCAAACTCCCAGAGCTCTGCTGTTTCCTTATGGAAGCTCAAGCATGCCAAAATCCATTAAATTAAATAATTAACATAAATACTCAAAGTTAGAGCCAACATTATTCATCGTCTGGCAGATTTAGATATCAAGTCACTTTTTAAAAGTTTTTACCAACATGTTTCTTCTAACTTTAAGTAATAATTGGAGCGACCAAGCCAGCGCCTCAATATAAATCCCTTAGAGAATCAGTGGAGGAGGCTGATGATTAGGGTGATGGTTCGGAGGCCTTCCGACCACAAAGACTTGGTGCTCATTGCCCAAGAGAAATCATCATGATACCAGCGAAAACATCCTAACGGTTTTTCAGCAATTATGAGGAGCATTGATTGCTGCAGTGCTAATAAAGCTGTTTCCATTATATTATTTAGATAATTATAAACAATTTTATAAAAGGTAGTTTGTTAAAATGTAAATAATCGAGATTTCATGTTTCTTTCAAAAAATATATTTTATAATATTTTACAATTCAAACCTTCCACAGGTTTTGAACAAGGTTGGCTTAGTTGTATATATGTCGCTATTTAAATAAATAGATAAATATATTTGTTAGTATTTTACATTTTTAATGTAGTAAATTAATAAAAATATTATTTAAATATTTAATCAACTATTTCTATATTAAACGATTTCTCT
The DNA here is from genome assembly GCA_037039145.1 of Fundulus diaphanus. Classification (NCBI taxonomy): domain Eukaryota; kingdom Metazoa; phylum Chordata; class Actinopteri; order Cyprinodontiformes; family Fundulidae; genus Fundulus; species Fundulus diaphanus. Next base: position 22,441,105 of record CM073140.1, on the reverse strand, counting down.
ACAGGTTGTCAAAACAGATTAAATCAGATTAAATCATCAGCAATACTTTACGGAGCAGAGTTAGCCCCGCCCACTGATTTTGATGGGTTACAAATTAACAGATGAGATAAATTCATGAAATACTGCAGCAAAGTAATATAAAAATAATTAAAAATAAAAAAAACAATCATATTTATTACCCAGGGTTTCAACATATAGTAACTGCTCATTTCCGTTGATGATTTCTAAATGTATTTATGTATTTAATGAATTATTGCCACGTTCAAATAATTATACACACCTTTACTTGTGTATTGACGTGTGTGTTTCGAGTTTTATTTCAAATGTCACATACAGATCCATTCAATGAATTAGAATAATTATTTAAAGGTCTATTTCAGTAGCTCAATTCACCAAGTGAGACACATTATATGGATCAAGTACGCACAGTCTAATGTTTACAAGCCTTTATTTCTGTTAATCCCGACGACATTCTGCCAACAGTTAATGAAAACCCAACATTTAAGATTAGAATATCACATCAGACTAATAAAACAATATATACAGAAATTTGAGCTTAATAAAAAAGCATGTTTAATGACCGCATAATGGTTGTTATTCTCAAAGGTACTTTTATTCTGATAAATGAGTCTAATTTGAACGCATATTCTAATTTGTCGAATATGGCTGAGTATAAATATGTATTCATTTGCTGAACTGGGCCAAAACGTGACTCCGGGGACGTCAGAGTTTAAACAGCGGGAAAAGCTACTGCTCAGCTCAGACGTGAAACGTTATCATCTTAAATCTGCTCTGTGACAAATAGTTGCTTCAGGTATTGGTGAGAGGATGTTTGAGTCACACGAGAGCATGGCAACATCTGCATGTGATCGCGCGCTTCCTCATGCATTCTTAATTTGGCCAGGCAGAGAGAGCAACAGTATCTAACGAGGGGCTCAGATATTTCCCTTTCTGCACGCAGCGGAGCCAACCACATGATCTTGTAGCAACGATCAAGACGTTTCCCTCTCTGCAATACATGACTTTGTTAAAGCGGGGACGGATATTTCCTGTGGCTAATCAGCGCGCTCATATCCTTCTCTCTGAGTCACTGTTATGTTCACAGTTCACTTATATTCCCAAGTCCTTGGAATGGAAACGCGGGGTGGCTCCCTGTTTCGAGTGTGTCTATAATATGTTCACTGACGCGTGATTTGCTTTTTCCTTGCGGAGGTTAGCCTCAAGCCTCTGTTTCTAAGTGGATATCGTGTTGACCTTTTCTTATTTGGAAACGGAGATGGAGGAGAGGAATTGGAGCCGGGATAAGGTCAGCTTTCCCCCCCCCAAAAAAAAACGGCTCCATGTGCTCACACACACACACACACACATATATGAGCTGGGCGTTGCTGCGCTGGTGCAAACTGCTTTTCCATCCACTGTTTCCATCTTCCCCGGTCGGCGGTGGTGTGCAAGCGAGTGAGTTTGCTCAGGGCTTCGACAGTTGAAAAGATTCTTTCTCCCCCAAATGCTTTGTTGTATGGATTTTCAGCTCTACAGAAACCTGTTTGCCTTGTGCTTAGCTGGGAGACTGGCGCAGTGGGCCGAAGACAGAGGAGTCGAGACCCTGCACGCGTATGTGCGTGGATGAGCTGCAGTCACGCTATGATAATATTGTGTGGCGCCTGCACGGTGGAGACACTGTCCCCCCCCCCTCCCCTCCTCATCCTCCGTGGAACAATCAGCACACTGTGTGATGTGCAGGGCTGCAGCAGTCATAATGGCAATTATGTCTTCTTGCAGCCAGATTGGCAGCTTTTATTTTATTTTTAATGGTGAGAACCAAGCAGCCAGACGGGGAGGAGGAGCGCTGACCTGCTGCACAGCTGCAGGGTGGGGTGGATCAGCGAGGAGTGGAGGAAAGAGAATCAAAATACGCTGCAGATGGGCCTGAGCATATTTTCATGTAGATATTTGGTTACTGTGACAATTGGAGAGGTCGGTTGTCCCTCTTTTAAATAATTTCAGTGGCACTAATTTGTTTAAGCTATTTCCCTGTAATGCCCTGCCTACATATTCAAAAAAACACCAAAGCTCCTCCTATAAAATGTATAGTGCCATGCTAAAGTATAGATGGATGCTTTACTTTTTTTCTCACATAACCACCAAAAACCTCAATGGGATTTTATGTGACAGACCAACACGGAATACAGCATAACTGGGAAGTGGAAGGAAAATGATACCATCCATCCATCCATCTTCTTCCGCTTATCCGGGGTCGGGTCGCGGGGGTAGCAGACCCAGCCACTTGGGCCAGCTCCTCCGGGGGAACCCCAAAGTGTTCCGAGGCCAGCAGAGAAACATAGTCCCTCCAGCGAGTCCTGGGTCTTCCTCCCTCTGGGTCTCCTCCCGGTGGGACGTGTCTGGAGCACCTCACCAGGAAGGCGTCCAGGTGGAAACATCGACAGCGATTATACAACCAACAGCGATTATACAGAAAATTATACATCACTTTATAATTCGTTTATAATTCAAAAATCAAAAAAACTGTGTTGTGTGGATAATGTATGCAGACCCCTTTATTCTGATACCCCTTAATGAAGTTCATTGCAACCAAATGCCTTTAGAAATGATCTAAAAAAACATGGTAAGGTATGTTAGCATACACAGGTAAAAGGGCACGAAAACCCAAACATTTTAAAAGAAATAGTGTAGTTCTGCGAAGGGCTCAGAGGTTTGCTGGAGAACATTAGTGACCAAAACACAAAAGGTTGGGGATAAAGTCGTAGAGAGGCTTAAAGCAAAGTTGGATGTCTCATGGAGCTCTGCAACTGCAAACCAACCAAGGCGTGGTCGTCCACCAGGACCGGCAGGCCGGGCAAAGAGCGTAAAACAAAGAAGCAGCCAAGAGGCCCATGACAGCTCTGGAGGAGCTGCAGAAATCCAAAACTTGGGAAGCTGCCATGTCTGGAGGTTGTTGATAAGGACCCAAGTGGCAACAGGACCGAGGCAGATGCTTGATGGAGATCATATTTAATGATGAAAACGCACAGACTGGGAACTGAGGAAAGATTCAATATTAGGCAGAGGAGAAACTATAAACTTAGAAAATCTAACTAAGTAACCAAAGCATGAAAGAACTGCATATTAATGCAGCTATTGCCTCCTTAAGCTACAAACCTTATTGACTATATTCCGTAATACCCTGTTTTTTCAACTGATATCTTGAAATGATTCTGAGCTTTAATTTGGGTTTCACAGTGAAATTTCTAATCTAAGCGTTTGTGGTGGAACAGAGGATGATGTTTGTACACAATCAGCTTTAGGAGCCACATGGTTTAATTGCTTAAAACTATATAGGCTACAAGGTTTCAATAAAGAAAACTTTTTTTTTGTTTTTCTAGATCAAAATCGCTGAAAAACAATAACGACGATAAACTCGTCCACACTTCCGTCTGACCTTTACTTTGCTAGGTTTTGAGCCAGGTTACATTCGTTGCATGTTTTTGCAGCCTTTTTCCGCCACCCTTTGTTTACCTGTTTTGTTGCCATGGTGACTCCCGCGGCGGCCGTTTATTGGCCAGCCCGCAGAGGTACCAGACAGGTGAGGGAGTGCGGGTGCGTGGGTGTGACAGGCGCAGGATTTACGGAACTAGGAGGGGCGGCATGACTGCCACGGAAAGATAAACACGGAAGAAGGGGGGGAGAACAATGGAGGGGTAAACATATAGGAGGCTGCGATAAGCGGGGGAGAAAAGTGGGCTGAAAAGAGGAGGCACCGAAGAGAGAAGGGGAGGAGACACGCCACAGCAGCTCCTCTCCTCTCGCTGCTTTCTCAGAAACAGGAACTCGCCCGTTGAACCGCCGCCCCTGTAGGTCAGCGGCTTGATGACGGACACGTGTGTCCGTTGCTGCGGCAACCCGGCAACGATAAACATCCGGATGACGTCTCCAAGAAGGACGGTAAAGTGAACCTGTGTCAGCGTAAAGACCTGTGTGGTTGCCCCTGTGATCACAGTTCCTGCAATTATGTAGAGCTGCTTGAGGTGGAGCTACACCTCTTTCAGCGACACACTTTAATATTTAACATGTTTAGTTTATTTCATTAAAAAATAACTTTAAAATTCATACACACAACACTAGCAAATCGATGCATCTTGAATGAACATCATGTCATACTGGTTTGATTAAAAAAGTGCTGCCTATTGTATTGCTAATAAAGTGCCATTGCTACAAGTACATAAGATTGTATCAGCTTACTTCATCTGTCATGATATATTTCCAGTAAATATATATATATATATATATGTATGTATATATATATATATATATATATATATATATATATATATATATATATATATATATATATATATATATATTCCTTTATGTTTCCGGATGCAACACTCACATAGGGGAATTTACATTAAGATAATGATAAAAAAAAGTGGTGTTATGAAATATTTGACGTATCCTGTAGAAACACATTGAAGTTTAAATTCTAACAGGAAAAAGGTGAAAATATATAGATTTTGTTTCAAAACACTTTTCCAATCAGCTCATTTGAGCTTTAAAATGCAAAAAAGAAGAAGAAAAAAACCCAGAAAAAACCCGTGTGGACTTTACACAATTCAGTTTTTCTCCCACATGACGAAAATGGCATAAATGATCTCTCTTGTATATATATATATATATATATATATATATATATATATATATATATATATATATATATATATATATATGTGCGTGTGTGTGTATGTGTGTATGTTATAATGAATTCCCCCTTACATCTTATAAGAAAACACAAGACCTCATAAAGCTCATTCTATTCTTTTAAATGTGACAATATATTTATATATAAACGTACAATGTGATTAGAAATGAAAATATAAATTGTGTGTTTTTATGTGCAGCCTTTATTCTCTTTAACTTTACTTACTAACATACCTTCATTAGTATCTGAATTAGAAACTAAAAGAAACAAAAAAAAGATAAAAACTCTTTGTAAAATAGTTTTGCATTTATGTCAGTTTTAATGCATTTTTAGAAAGTTTGTAATGTCTAGCTTTGCTAGCATGTATACTGTCAAATTTTAGTTGGTTTTATTAGTTCGTTTTTATATAACCACGGCTTTAGAAATACTGCACGCAGCTGAATTAAAACACAAAGTTTTAATCTTGTTGTGTTTTCATTACATATAAGGGGAAGTCATTGTATTTAAAAGAAATAAAGCTTCAGCTTATACTTACTTATGATGGTATGTAAAACTTAATTAGTCCAAAATAATGTACAGAGACAACTCCTTGTTTTAATTTATACAGGTAACAGAAATGTATTTCATAAAAAATCTAATGCAGAGGAACATAATTAATATAGCATGATAACAATAGTGTGAGTACAAGAGGACAGGACCAAACCCCTCGTTACTTGCATTTATTTTAGTTTCAAACTAGAGAAGAGATCTTGGAAAATTGGGCTGAAGCTTAAAAAAAAAACCAAACAGTACAATCTTTCTGTTTTCTTGATTTGACTGCTATTTATGAAAACTTTTGTCTTATTCCACCATATGTTTCAATCTTACTTTGACATTTTGTTATGCTACATAAGCTTTCCCTCCTTTTTAAAATTCTAATTAGTTGCAAGATGACACTTGTTCGCCGTCTGCTACTGTGAGTTTCCTTGATGCTTTTGTCACTTTGAAGTCTGCGTCTCACACTGAAGTCATGCACAGGGGTGGCGTTGCCAAACGTAAAGCAGTACTGGTGCACAACATTGGAGCCACATTTCCTCAGTCTTGGTTTTGTCTGCGTCTTGGACGTGCTGGACACTTACGTTTTTCTTCTCTGGTTCAGTCAAGACAACAGCTGCAATATCCTTCTCCGCACTGCAACTCAGTGCAAAGCTACTGGCCGCATTAAATTCACTTCATTTTCACTTTGGAAATCTCAATGCTGCCATCACTGCGACACACACACACACGCACACACGCACACACACACACACAAACACACACACACACACCTATATGTCTATAGGGAACAATGGAATACCACTTCCCTTTTATTTTAAAAACATTTGTATTGACTTTTTGATTGCGTGCGTCAGGTCATCTGCAGTACCACATGAACTTTTTCTGAAACCATATTTGAGATGAAACAGATATTATGGCTACTTCTCACCTTCCAATATAAATGGCTTCATAATGTAATCTTATCTGCACAAACGGCCCTGTGCATAATTCTCCACTCCTTCTTTACTTTACTTCTTTACTTTCTTGTACAGTTGGCTCTTCAGGCTCTCTGTCATCTAACGGCTGAAAGATGTTTGTTGACATTTTGACTGGGAATGCTTAGTGTGCCACAGAAGATATATCCTGGGGCAGGTGCCCCTGTAGAACAGGTCCGGCGACACCCATGGCTTCACAGACGTGTCATAAGGCGTTGCCAGATTGTGCAGATCTCCCAGAAAGTGAAAGGTTAATATTGTGTAACGTGCTCTTTATGATTTACACAATGTTTTTTTTGTTAATACCACCCAACATTCACCAGGTGCAGTTTTTAACCGCAGACTATCAGGTGTCTGCCTCACATTTTGATTTCCTCTGGTTGACCTCAAAAAAAAAAAAAAAAAAAAGGAAAACAAAAAAAAGGCAGAGATAATGATGTAGAGAAACAGTGAATGCTGAACTGGTGAGATTTATACTGACGTAAATGACAAAACAGAAGACACACAGTGTTCACTCGAGCCAATTCATTTTAATCACCTTTAATATTCATGAAGCAACAGTTATTCAATAAAAAAATAACAGAAAACACATAGAAAACATCATGATTTTACATTTCGTGTTGAAAAGCATAAGCATGCTGCAGGTCTGATTATTTATTTACAATCATTGTACCAGAAATACACAACATAAATACAGCTTTATATCACAGTCAACAGTTAGTGAGTCAAATCTAAAGGCTTCATTAAAATAACAGAAATGCTTTCCCGCATTACGAGAGACTATAATGTTTATCTGGGATTTTATTTTTATGTTTAAGTGTGCGTGGAAGTGAGAACAGTCCTCTGTTCCTGCTGAACTGAGCCAGCCGACGTCACACACTGATTATCAGCACAGCAGGCACAGGAGACTGACCCAATGGGGGGGGGGGGGGGTGAGGAGGAGGGAGGGGGCTGACACAGGTAATTTTTCACACACACAGGAAGACAGACACAATCAGACACGATCAAACAACAGGCAGCGATGCTCATTCGGAAAACAACAATGACAAAATAAAAAAAAAAAAACCCACACACACACAAAAAGTAGAAGCGTAAGGAAAAAAAAAAGTCAAAGAACAGCACACTCACGCAATGCGACCCGGTCAGCCCAGAGACAGAAATGATGACATAAGGTGACAAACAGCTCTCACTACAGGGACGGCTGCAGATTTGCTCTTAATGAGACAGATGACATTTAGCAGACACCAACACACCGATGGGGCGCAATTTCAGCAAGTTTTAACAGCAAGCTTTTTTTACTTGAAATTTACAGACTGTAAATCTTTTTATTTTCCAGAGAATCGCCCCCTCTTTAGAGTATGCCAGTTTCTGACAACACTGTACAGTGAGTCATCTGTGAACACATGTACTCCATCACTCACATGGTGTCAGCCCCGAAGCCCTGAACACGTGGGGTTGATTTGGAAATAACGAGGTGTGAGACTGAGTTCGGAAAGTTAAAGAGTCAATCTGAGAAAAGCTCACATTTCTTTGACATCTGAATATTTCTCAATGACATCAAAGTCACTTTTAATATCTTTCCTCCTCTTGGTTTAAGTTTCTTACATGTTTAGTCGAATGCTTTTGAAAATATGCAAAAAAATAGTTGGAGAAGCAAAATAGTTTAAAGGGATAGTTAACGACTGTTGAAGAACATTATAAATTGTTAATATTTTACCTGCAGTATTCTTCAGGTATCTTTATTTTGTATAGTTCGAGAGGAGCTAAGAGCAAGGTGAACTTGAACCTCCTTAAAACGTCTCCAAAAACAACAAAAAAAAATCAAAACAGCAGGACAGTTTATGTGAACACTTTTTAAAGAACCTTTGAACTGTTGTGGTGATTGCATTGGGTGTTTTCTTTCGGAGAAATGGAGATAAGAGGCATCGCACCACTAGGAATCTTCCTGTCTTACACTTATTCTGACTGGAAACACTTTACATGTTCTGTTCTCAGTATGTGTTTCACACAGGAAGACCCCTGGCAGCGCACCGCCTCCAACTTCCATTTCTCCTGTAAAAAATCATCGGCTCCTCTGTGAATAAATGCAGATTTGACATCTTCATGAGATGCAGTTCACATAAACAGGCACAATGCATTTTTTTTATTTGCCGTTGTTCTAGGACGGTAGAAGTCTACTCTGGTCTTGGCCCCTATCGGACTAGCTGTTAGCATTAGCCTCCAGGAACAACTAATCTTAATTTATACCAAATCAAGTCTCTTAAAAGAGGTATATACTTCAGATAAGATACTGCTTAAAACCTCACTTCATAACCCAAAAACTTTACTTCTGAACTACCCCTGTAAGGTCCTTGTCTGTGCCTTTAATGTCTCCTGAACTGCCATGTGTGTAAATTTATCCATAAACCCTCTAGACATATATCAAGGAGTAGTATCAGGGATTAAGTCTAATTAGTAAATATGTCTTGTCCTTAAAGTGTTGGCTCTAAATGTTCTGACAGAGCCCCCCTCCAGAAAAACTGAAATTTCAAAAAAAATGCTGGCAAATGCACCAACATTTATTGAGAGAAACCTTTATAGCTTGAAAGTGTTGACAGAGTCCCATTTTAAAGCTTTTTTTTTTTTTTTTCTCAGTCGCTTGTGTCTGGGCTTTGAAAACACCATCACTGTTTATTAAAGATCAGAGTAATAGTCGTAAAGTTGCTTCTAAAAACGGCTCCTCTGGTAATTATACTTTTTTCCATGCAGAAGTCCCATTGAGATCAAAAATCTCTTTTTTTGAATTTTTGAGATCAAAAATCTCAATGGGACTACCTAGCTTGTTGTGCCTAGCTCAGATAAATCCAAGCTATGTACAACAAATAAATACCACACAATGAATAAAATAAAAGCTACAGTGGTTTAAACACAGTGGCTTTTCATTCACTGAATTTCTTTTTTCTGATCTCAAATCCTAATAGGTTGAAATGACATTATTATAGCAATCTGCTGCCTAAAAAGGGTTCATAATCATCGGTGAACAAGTTGCCCGTCTAATCTTTGATGCTGGGAATCATGTCTTTGAGATCGGAAGGCCTCTTTACCATCACCCTAATCTTTAGCTCTCCCCACAGTTTCCAGTCAGGCCGCTCCAAAATTAGTTCCAGTCAAAATAAACACATGGCTAATATTTCAATGATTACCGTAAACCTAAATCAACCAGGGGTATGAATAATTTTAGACTGAGCTATAGCTGTTTGGTGTACCCTGAATAGCTTACCATGCTTTCTTTGTTATTTTTTACTTCATATTTTACATTGTAAGTGCGCTTTTGAAAGCTATCATGATGGCTGAAGTCATGTACTACATTTTATAGGATGTTTTAAAAAGTGTTTGCTGCCTGTTAAGTTTTTTTTTAATACTGTAACTTGTAAACAATTTAAATCCTAGCCTGCCCATTAAATATTCATTCCGTTGCCATGCTATCTTTCATGATAACTAATATATTCAATACAGTTTACCAATAGAGTGGAACATCATGTCTGAGCATTTTAATCCTGTGTTATTTTCTGAACTCAAGAAAACTTTATGGGATTAGTATGGGAATTAAATATCAGCCAAAATAGACATTTTAAAATATAACATTATTTGCAATGAGCAGTTTATCGCAACATCCGTATATTTAATGAACCGGGTAAAGGGATAGTCAAGCAAAACACCTTCTGTCATCTAGCCAGTAGAATTATGTTTGCTCTGTGCTTACCTGTAAAACAAGTTATAATTCATGCGGAAAGCAAAAAGGATCAAGCTCAGATAAAATAAAAAATTGATCGTTGGTGCTCTGATGCCTCCTCACCACCCAAAATTAAAACGTCGGCTTAGGGCGCCGTACAACCCTGAGCTGGCTCTTGTTTAGAGACAACAGGCTAAATGCACAACTGGTTACTGCAATATCAAAAAAAAAATCTAATACGGGTAAAACTTACAGCTGTTAAAATCCTGAACTAAGTCCTTTGTCTTTACTTCAGACTAGTTGTTACGCAGAAAAACATATATGTTGAGGGGTTTAACTGTGGCGCACGGCTTTTATTAACTACAGCTGTACTTGTTGGAAGTGCGAAGCTCATCTGCATAGCTTGTCGCCCCGCCCTGACCTTTACTGTCCCACCTGCAGGCTGCAGCCCTGTGGCGGCAGAACTTAACCACTGTGAACATGGCAGGCACTCACTGTTCACATGTGAGTTAAGTCCTGCAGCCGCACAGCGAGGCCTGAAGACCAGCATCTGCTGGTGACGGGTGTGTTGGTGTGTGAACATGCAAAAGAAAAAGCATAGGTGTGTCCGAATGAGGTAGTAATTTTGAGCGTGTGTGTGTGTGTGGCGCGTTGGTGCGAAGGGTGCAGCTTTTTTTTCGTGTCAGCCATTGGAAATCCCTGGCAATGTGATTCAGTCCTGTAGTCTTAAAAATCACTCTGCCAGGAATTCCCCTGGCCAGCAGAGACAGCTAGGTGATTCGTGGCAAAAAGGAGATCATCAAAGCATGCAAACGTATGAATAATAAACACCAAAACAGAGCTCCAGCGTCATCTCTCTTATATGTCTCAATGAACTCTTAGTTTATAAGTGGCGTATGTGCATACATGACTCTCATCTGCTTCCTGTGACCTCTTATTAAAAAAAAACTTGTCAATGACAGAATGGAGAAGTACTGTAGTTAAGGAGGCAGTGGCACTCCCTACAAAGACATCTACCCTTTTCTGTTCTGCCTTCTCTATCTGTAGCCCTTGTGTGGAAAACTAGGACACAAGTTGTGTTTTCTCAACGTCTAATTCACCAAAGAAAAAAAGTCCCTAAAAGAATGTCTCCAGAATAACTGCATCGTATCCCAAGTTCCCTAATTTTGCCGTCTTGTTGAAGTCATTTTTATTTTCAGCCGCATCAATAATCCGCCGTCTGCAAGTAGTGAGTCAGTGGGACGCATTTGGGGAACTCCGGACTCTAAATAAGTTTTAACCAGCTGCCCTGTTGGAGAGCTCTTCCAAACACACGGGTAAGCTTTGGCTCTGCAGTCAGCATCACTGATCAGTCGCAGCTTCAAAGAGTTCAGGGGAATAATATATATATATATATATAGGTGGAAAAGGGGGAACATTACCCTAGCAGTAATAGGAAAATAGGTGATATATATATATATATATATATATATCCTTCCCTTTCCCCCTGTAATATATATATATATATATATACATATATATATATATATATATATATATATATACATATATATATATATATATATATATATATATATATATATATATATATATAGGGTAATGTTCCCCCTTTTCAAGTTTAGAGCACAGTAAACTCATAAAATTAAATTATAGCGGCTCAAAACACTGATTTTATTATGTTGTTTTTTTTCCTTGCAACACTGGAATGGTTGGTTACTTCTTCCCTTATGTTTGAAAGCACCATATAACACGCAATGCAGACGGGGTGAGTACAATGGCATTCCAGGACAAGTCAACAGTTGTATTTTATCTATAAAAATAAATTGGATATGTCGCTTAGAACATTTTACCTCCTTTCAGATCTGTGCCAGCATATACACCACCTGGTCCCAATAAAAAATAAAAAAAAACAACAACCAAGGTCAGCTAAGGTCCCAGCACCCTTCAAAGACTGCACACTAACTCCCCTTTAACTCCTCTCCCCGATCAACCTAAAACCCTTCCATCCCTCCCTCCTTTCATCAAGCAGTGACTCGACCCATGCTGTTATTTTCTCTGCCTTTTCATCTTTTCCATCGGGTTTTTTCCCCCTTCTTCGCGCTCCCGTCGAACCCGCAGCCGTTAATGTCTATGAGCTCATTCCTTCCCTTTCCCCCTGTAATGACTGTGTATTTGGTTGACGAGCGCTGTCCAACATCTCACCTCAAGCTCTCGCTTGAAGAATCTCAAAAGAGCTCACTCCCTATCTCCTCCCAAGTTATGCCATTTGTAATTGGGTGTTTATTGTGGTTAAAATTATCAAACAGCCCTGGCACGTGGGTTGCATAAATTGCATAAATGTGTCGACGTGTTGCATCTTGATGTAAGTGTCGACTAGGAAAACTCGCATCACCGGGGGATGATTTCCAGCAGATGCACTCTAGTAAAGTCAAAGTTTTATTTGCAGTTTTAATGCACTATGGCTTTGTTTATAGCTTCTTTGATGGTTTAGGGTGTATAGTTTACGTTATGTGTGTGTTCTGCTCCTCATGCACAGGATATATAGAGGTCCAAGTGCAGACGTGGCCACTGGCTGCGTTCCCTTCCGCGCGAGTCCAGATTTGACATTGCCGTTTACACAAGGCCGCACAGTTAAGTAGAAAAGTCTCTGTTGAGACAGCTGGATCTTGACCTCTTGTTGTTTCAACATGTATCAACCCTCCTTTCTGTGGCTCACGGGCCGAATCTACTTCTCCAAGCACAATATGCTCACTATCAGCAAACAAACAGGGTTATGTCACAGGGACTGCTGGGCAAACATTGTATGTGCTTGAGATGGGATTTCACGGTCTCATCAGCGAGTAAAAGTGCAAATACATACAAATCAGACATTGCTTTCGCCTCAAAATGTAAAACAATTCTCGCTTAACAACAAGATCTACATGCAAACTGTTAAGTATTCTTTACATAAGCCATAGCGACACCGAAGTTAACCAAGTACCCTCGCCTCCAACTGGAAAATCCATCTGTGTGACCACTGGAGCCATTCTGTAGCCATTTTGCCTCTTACTACTTCTATATACCCTTAAACAAACCATTTCGTATTTATGTACTCAAACAATTGCATATAATTTTAGTTTTCTTTGCAGTTTAGTATTCATATGAATTTCAGGCATAGTGATTAAAAGGCTCAAATCTTAGATATAAATTAAGTTGATAGTATGTTATGTGCTGAAAACTTACTTTGTTTCACCGTATTTCCATTTGTTTTTGCTCTGATCCCTTTTTGTGTCTGCTGACTCATTTGAAAACAGCAAATTAGGACCACCAGTCGTGTCATAAAAGCTCTGAGTGACCTGTTGCTGGGTTAGGGTATACATAGATTCATAAGACAACAATCCCTGACATGAGACTATGAGTAGAGTAGTAGATTATAAAAAAAATTAAGGGGTACAAACGTCCTTGTTAGTTCGAACTAAAGTCCCCCCCCCCCCCCCCCCCGGATGGATGGGTCAATCTCATACCTGCAAAAAAACGAGTATAACATGATCAAAGCTACAAAAGTAGGACTTGCTGAAGGGGGAAAAAGACGAGCACTCTTCTAGGTGTAAGAATTGAAGATTCAAATCAGGGCTTGAGCTGAGAGCTCACTATATTGGAGGAACTCCTTTTCTACAGAGCAAATATACCGTGTTTGCTTTTCATAACTGCTGTTTTATCCATTACAATTGTACATGCTCAACCTGTCCAGGCTAACAAAAGCTAAAAACCTGCAGACTAAATCACCAAAATTAGTCTTTACATCCTTCCTTTGCGAATAAACCCCCGAGAGACAATATCTGGCCTCCACTTTAAAGACATTTTAATGCAGCAACAAAACATGTGCAGTAAAACTGCAAGGCACATCCCTGGATCTTTGAACTTACACACCTGACGCAGCACCACGCCTCAGCTCACTCATTAGACAGAGCACGTCTCGGTCTTTGTGTGCATGTGGCCGAGATTCTGATTTTGTTTCATGTTGCGTGTCAGGGTGTAATTATTTCAAAGGCCGTGACATTCAACGACATTCGCACAAGGGATCTGGGTCCACGGCAGGCCTGATCCGTTGCAGTTTTCTGGAATCAAAGGCAAACAATCACTGCCTGGCCTGGACTCGGTGAAAGAATGTGCCACATGTGGGACATTAGTCCTTTTTTAAAGAATAGCTTTAAAGGGTTGTGCGGGAGCGAAGAACCCAGCCCAGGCTAGTGGTCCACTCCCTGTAGCCCAGTGCTTGTAACCCTATCCTCGGCCTGGTTCGTAGCCAAACACCCTCACCACCACCAGCCCTGTACTTAGAGCACAGCTGCCCCGCTGCCACTGAACCGCACATGCACGAATGGCCGCAGGAGCTGCACACACACACACTTTTATTCCACTAGGCCACCGTTTCCTGAACCAGGGCCCAGTTGTACACATTGCTGCCAGGCACACCCACCATCCACCCGACAACCCCACCAAGTTTGAGTGGATCCGCACCCCTTTACCGTTCCTACTGTCCATCCGAACGTTCAGCCATTCTTCCGGGATTTTACTTCAACCTCCTCCAGCCCCTCTCCCTTCTTTTCCGTCTTATCGCATCATAGAAAGCGGAATAGCAGATCTTACTAAACGTGCTTTGTCTTTCCGCCTATCTCATCTGTCCTTGCTGCGTCAGCCTCATGTGAACTTCCTTCAGCTCTCATACCAATTTAGTTTACACCACCAGCCCCAAGAGGCGGACAGGAAAACAGAGACATGCAGCCCTGAAGTGCAGCTGAAACCTTGTCAGCTACAGTACAGGCCCGATTCTCTTCCTTTCATGGAGGTTTCGGCGCTCGCACACTTACAGGGCCTCTGAACAATGAGAGGAATGTTTGAGGCTGCTCTGGCCCCGCTTCGGCACTGCCATGACGCCCCGTCTGCTGCTTTTCGAGAACTTTTTATGACCTCTGTTCGCACTCTGCACTGCCAGCAAAAAAGAAAAAGAAAGGAAAAAAAAAAAAGCCTACACAGACTTGACATAAAAACAGTCATCCAACACACACAGGCAGATAAAGAGAGGCGGAAAGGGAAGGCAGACAAACAGGTAGAGGCTAAACAATTAAGCAGTCTATCACTCAGATGGGTGGTGGATCTAAATCAACCGCAAACACAGGCAGCCATGCAGAAAGTCAGCCATCCCATTCAAAGGAAGTATTTGCATCTGACCTTTGTAATGGAGCTGCTCCATAGAGGCAAACCACTCAACAGGACAATATCCCAGTGCTAATATCACAGAGTACATTCAAACAGCAAGAAGACTTTACACGCGCTCTGGCCCGATCAACAGGGTGCAGGAGCTTCTGTAAAGTGCGTCCCTGTCAAAGACCAGTGGCACAAGAGGACACAGTCAGAGAAAATTACTCACACATATCTATACATCAAACAGTGAACAAAAAAGATGGAAACTCCTCAAAGAAGAGACAGACATGATGCTGCACCCACCTGAAATAGCAGTTTTGATTCCTGCCTCAAGTTCATTCGTGTCCCGCTCTCCAACGTCCTCCTCCCCCCCCCCCCCTCCCTCCCGCCCTCCCCCGTGAAGTCAAACTTCACAAGTCTTGCTCTTGTCATTCTTTTTGTCTTCTCGTTGACCCGTGGCTCCTCTGGCTGCGCAGACAGGAGCGTGTGTGAATGCGAGAGTGTCTGGGAGCCAGACAGGGTGTACAGAGTAAGCGAGTGGGCGGGTTTAGATAAAGGGAATTCCTGCCTCTCTTGACTGATGACGTCAGAGAGGAGGCACCCTCCCCTCCCCTTCCCTCTGCCGCCTCTCCTCCCCAGTTGTGCTGTGTACGGCCCCGGCTGCCACTGGAACACAGGAAAGGGGGCTGGGAATTAATTGGCGCACTGCTGCTAATAAATGAGCAGAGGCTGTTGGAGTCAATAGAGGACAGGAAGAGCACAGAGATAGACGTGGATGGGAGAAAAACACAGATGGATCCACCGCCTTGATTTCTGGGTAGAATGAAAGTTGGAGAAAGTTGGAGCTTAGATACCTTTTTGCTGTTTGTTTTGTTGTTTTTCAAGGTAATCTCATCAGGCCATTATTGAACAATTTCAAATATGTTTAAATATTAGAAGTAGGCATTCACAGTGTAAGGAAAACCTACAATGGTGAACATCGAAAGTGCAATATGGATTGCGATAAATCTAGAACTATTGCATCGAAGCAGTCCTTTGTGAATGTGATACTGATCATATTGAAATAGTCCTATAGACAGGTTGCCCCACCTATATTATATTTGGGGTTGTTTGAGTACAAGAAAGAAATGTCACACTTTTCCAACTTGTTAAAATAACCTTTAAAAACCTATGTATTATTTTCTCAGTTTGCACAGGCGTGCACAGCTTCGACTTTGCCAATTAAATAAAATACCAACAAGATACCCTGAAGATTGAGTTTGCAACATTGTAATCCTGCTAAAGCCAGCAGAAAAACCAAATGCTGTGAGGTCAAATGAGGTTATAGATATTGTTTAGGGCCGCAGTTTGATTGCAGTCAAGAGGAAAGTTGTAGGAGGGTCGATTTGTTTTAGAACAGTATATAGTAACCATTTTGTGAACTAAGATCCATTTAATACCGTTTTTTCTATAAACTCCGATAATGCAGCCCTGTCTGCTGCGTTGACCAGAATGTCCCCCGCTTCGGAACAAAGGATCTACCAAGCGGATAACATTTCAAGTAGATTTCTTATTCTGGGGGAGGAACTCTGAAAAGTAATGGGACTGTAATCTAAGAAAGAGAGGGCAGTAAGACAGAGATGTGTGTCTTTTCCAGATTCGCAGATAAAAGTTTGCAATCAAGATTTAGTTTACAGCTAAAATCTGTATCAATTTAAAAACATTGATCAAATCTGGTTGAGCTGTCTATGTCCCCCCCCCCCCCCCCCCCCCCCACACACACACACCCTTCACAAACAGCTTTTTTTCCACAGGGGTACAGTAACATAAGCCACTGAGAGGGGCTATTAGACATTTTACAACTTCCCCTTCTTCCACCAAAAGCCTCGGGCCGTATGTGAGTGAGAGGCAAAGTCCTGTGCAGACGGCCGACCACGCCCCTGAGCGAGAGCACAGACGTCACACATTCCACACACATTCTCGTCTCCAAGCAACGCATACACTCAAAGCTTAGTGAAACAGCCGTGCCGGTAAAACACATGACCGCGACACGTCGCTCATGCTCTGCTGGGATAATGTTTTGTTTGTGGACTTGTGTTTCTATGTTGTCCTCACCTAGGGGATTTACAACTTTGCATAACAGTCAAAGCTTGGAGGAGAGTTTGACTTTTTGATTGTTAGTCAGCAATGATGTGGTGTGTGTGACCTTATGTTCGATATACAATAATTCCTCCCCCCCCCTCGCTTGGTTTGATTCTCTCTTTTAAAGTTTGTGCTTCATATATGGGTTTTTTGCTTATGTTTGACAAACTGTGTCTGTGTGACTCAGTTGAAGATAATGGCAATGCACAAATAAATATCGTAATACACATATAAATAACCCGATTACCATGAAACAACATAAAAAAACCCAAAGCTCTGTAGATCAAAACTATGTTGCGTGCCGTGCACACTCTCTCCTCTTGCTCCACCGCAGAGACACAATAATTTGCACCACCACACGCAAGCCCAATACTGTAATGACTGAGATGAAACAGATCTGAAACAGAGATGCTGCTCATCACGAGAATTGTCGAGGCTGCTTTCGTTTCAGACCGATGCCAGTTCTCTCAGTCTGGCTGAAATACGAGCGAAAGAAAGTCGGTATGAAACTGTAACCACTGCCACATCTTTCGACTTTTCCACCCATTGCTTTTTCTTCTTTTTCAGACCTAAGTCTGGTTCATAAAGTCCTCTCATGCAGACAAAGAACAGATATTTGAAAAATGTTGCAGGAGCACGCTTTGTCTCGCCTTTCTCATGCCCAAATCCTGATCTTTATACTTAACAATAGTGTCAGCTTATTGTGCCGCATTTTGCAACGGTGACTTTCAAAGTTTCCTGTGGCAACTGGAGTGAAGATTGGGAGTTATTTTGTCCAGTCGCGTCCGAAGTACTTTAACTTTAGTTCAACTAGTTTAACTATGAATTAATTGACATTCATCGTTGCACAGTAGTTGCTTCTCTGTTCAGAGAACAGTTCTTCTGTATACCTTCAACATTTAGACATAAAACCTGCATTTGTGTCTATACATATGTATGGTGCCTGAAATACAACATGTGTGTCACAATGTGGGCAGTTCACATGGGGATTTTCAGCAGACTCGCTGTTTCTAAGAGCGAGTCACACACTAAATAACTATTCCTGGCCACTGGTCTGAAAGATATAACATATCAACTTCTATCTGGTTGTTATGGTGATCCGGTTTCAATTATGCAACAAAGACAGAGAAAGAAATTCTTATGGGGGTGAGAAAGTGCCGCTAGACGTGATCTGCTGACACACAGACAACGGGCCTGTTCTTATGAAAATCACCAACTTTGTCAGCAAGTAGATAAATATGTAAATGTTAATTTAAAAAAAACATATGTCCGTTTTTTTTTTTTTTTTTTTACATTTTTATCCATCCATCCATTGTCTATACCAGTTTATCTGGGCAGGGTCGTGGAGGGACTGGTGCTTATCTCGAGGAGTCATTTTAATTTGAATTTCAATTTAAAAAGGAGCACATTGAAAATTCATCATAACCTTTTTCTCCTATCACTACATCATCTGCATTGCCATTGCAGCAGTCAAACACCTCTTTGGCTAGCTTTTTGCAAGTTTCCTCGGTTATTTTGACAGTCTTTGGTGATGATTTTCCAGTCTTTGAGGTGGGAAGGCCTTCCTTCCATCACCCTAATCTTTATGTCCCTCCACAGATTCTTTATAAGATTCATGTCGGGACTCTGACTGGGCCATTGCCAAAGGTTCATTTGTTTCCTGCCAGCAGTCTCTCCCACTGAAAAGCTTAATCTCTTCAACTCAGCCACCTCTACCTTTGTCTTTTTGCTGGAGGCACCGTCTCCATAAATCATTACAGATCTTACTATGATCTTCCCATACCCCGAAGTAATCCCGGCCCCACCTGAAACAAACAGTCGATCTACAGCACTCCTCACCGCCGTCTCACTGTCCCTGTATGTTCCGCACCCACCTCCCCCGTGTGTACTTTTCTGTCACACCAGACTTACTCACTCTGTACCACAGTTCCTGTCTATGCAATTATTTATCTTGTTTCACAAAGGTGCAATAAAACAAGCAATCCTCTGCAGCGCTCCTTCTTGGACCATTTTCTTGTACCATATTGCTGCTCACAGATTGTTACTTCTCTGTTTAAATTCAACCTAAACAACTCTGAGTTTTATTCCTCTGCAGTTACTACATCCCTCTTCTCCCTTCATCATTGTTTTATACAATCTAATCCAGAGTGGCCAGTGCTTTTTTTTAATGGCTATTTGCATCGTAAAATGTGTTTCATTAGCATGGCAACCACAAGAGAATCCAGCTGGGTCACTGTGTGTGCCACATACCTAGACGTTCAAATACATTTTCATGAAATTAATTGTGGTCACAGCTGATGATTCATACATATTTTGTAACTGCCTGTCAAACCTTTCGACCTTGTGTTGGTTGTTAGAACCAACAACACTTTTAAAAGCCACAATGCTTAGTGGAGTTTTGGACTTCACGTTCACGCTTTGAGGATTTGCGTTTTGCAAAAAAACGTTCCCCCGTTTTCACGTTTTGAGATCCTTAAAAGTTTGACTTGGAAGGAGCTGGTTGACAAAGACATTCTCTGTTTTGTTGTCGTTGCAAGATTTCTTGTAATTATCTAGGTTAGGGGTTTTCCAGGCGTTTTTTCGTACGGTAGCCACAGATGGCAGACACAGAAATCTGTTAGCTATATGGTTCTCCTAATCCACCTGTCATTTCTTCATCCCTTTCATCGTCCTCTTCTTCACCCTGCATTTAAAGCCTTAGGTTTTTTTCCCACCCATTTCCTGCTCCCCCCCTCCACCCCTGAGACAGTCCTTGGACATTTTAGGTCATAACATTTCTATTCGTCATCCATGCTGGATTGTTTTTCAGGAAACCCATCAAGAACTGGTTCATTATGTTTAAGAAAAGAACAGCTCAGCGTTGCCGAACGTAAAATGAGCCAGTAAAGAGGCTCCAAATGAATCCACTTGACTTTCAATGGTCTTTCCTGATTTTTCTTCTCTCTCTCTGTTTCACTCCTCCTCCTCCTCCTCCTCCCTTACCTCTCTGGTATTATGTGTAGGCAGTTGCCGTGGTGACAGGACACACAAACAGTGTGGCGGTAGACAGGAAGTTCTGTGGAACCACAATGGCGTCACTGCGGCTCTGCACTCGCTCTCCACTCGCTCGTCTCTCGTCTCTTCCCCCCGGCCTGCTTGCATGCTTTTATCCTTAGCAAGCTGAGCGGAGACCACATGGCTGTGTCTTTCTCTTATTTCTCAAAATTATTAGCATTGCTTTTTCAGCTGTCCCTCACTCCCTTTTTCAGCTTTGCGCCACATTAGCGGAGCGGGTGTTTGGAAAATTGCTGTCTGATCTGCGGTGTCTGGAATGCTGGGTGTTAAGTTGATGAGTTGAAAAGCTGTCGAACTGCTTTTGGGCTTTCGCTTTTCTTTAAAACTAGGACAGGAATGCATATAAACGTACTTTTATGTTTTGAGTTTTTACGATGAAATTTAAAAAACTCAGTCCACAGTTCCTAAGAGTATGTCAGGGTGGTGGAGATTCCATTTTGATCATGAGGAAGAGAGTCACAAGTTGACAAAGTTAGAGACGGACGTGGAGCAGAGAATAAACGGGAACGTGTGTGGTCCTGTTGCAGACTCTTACATCAGACAGCCATTTGTGTACAGTGCACATCTTTCCTGCTCTCCCTCTGTCTTTTTTACACACCCCAGCCCTAAATATACTCCTCTGGAAAAACCCCTTGAGAAGATACCGCCCTCTTCCACGCAACTTGCTAAAAATATCCTGGCAAGACCACCTTTCCAACCCCCCTCTTGGTGTGGCTTTCTGTCAGTCCAGACTCGCGTCGTTTTGATCGCTGACCTCTCATTTGTTCCTTTCTTGCACTCAACACCAGTTCATTATCTCACACTATCCCAAACTATCTTGTGTGTTTAGCCCCCACTTTGAACCCCCCCCCCCCCCCCCACACACACACACATCTGGCCCTGATCTGTCTAATAGAGGTGCCCCCTGCAGTCCCCCGAGGCTTCTTGCTATTTCTGCTGACATAAACAACTACTCATCCGTACCGCCCATGCATCCATCCAGGCAGCAGAGCAGACTTCCAGCTAAACCAGTCCGCTGACCTCCAGGCTGGCCAGATGTTAGAACAGGGTCTGTCCGGGGGTGAAGCCTGGTGAACAGATGAGTTCCGAAAACACAAGCAAAGACAGAAAACGGGAGGATCTTCTAGAGAGGCTGAAATGTCATATTCAGATTACAGGGATACCATTATGGTTATGCGAAAAGGTGTGAAAAACTGTTATTTCAGAGGCGGGGAATGACACAATCCATTCAGAAATGTGAAAAACAGTACATATACAGTCACGTTAACCCCCCTCCCCCCAAGAAAATCATTAAGTTTGTTTGGAAATGTTCAAATATTGATGTCTAATCTTATTTTCATTTATCTCTGGAAAAAAGCATGTGATTTCATTGCACATACACATCAAAAATCTACCTGATTCTACTCATAAAAAAGGTTATGATCAAAAATGTGTATTCTAGCTGCAGAAAAAATTAGGACACCTTACCCCCTAATAGGTAGTGTTGCCCTCTTTTGCTAAAATAACTTGAATAAGACGCTTCTTGTAGCCATAAGATGCTTTTTGTAGCCAAAAGCTCTATGGAGATGATGATTTCATTTTCCAGCATGATCTGGCACCTGCCCACAGTGCCAAAACCACCAGTAACTGGTGTACTGACCATGGCATTACTGTCCTTGATTGGCCTGCCAATTCCCCTGACCTGAACCCCATCGAGAATTTGTGGGGTATTGTGAAGAAGAAGCTGAAAGACACCAGACCCAACAATGCAAATGAGCTAAAGGCCGCTATTGAAGCATCCTGGGCATCCATAACACCTCAGCAATGCCACAGGCTGATTGCCTCCATGCCACGCCGCATTGATGCAGTAATCTGTGCAAAAGCATTCCCAACCAAGTACTGAGTGCATTAATGGACATTTTCAAATGTTTGATTTTGTTTTGCTGTTATAATTTTTTTTTTTACTTGGTCTGAGGAAATATTCTAATATTTTGAGATAGGATTTTTGAGTTTTCTTCAGCTGTACGCCATAATCAGCGATATTAAAACAATAAAAGGCTTGCGATATATCAGTTGATTTGTAATGAATCCAGAATGTATGACATTTCATGTTTTTTAATTGCATTACAGAAAATAAAGAACGTTATCACAATATTCTAATTTTCTGAGACAGTCCTGTATATATATATATATATATATGATAGAGAGAGAGAGAGAGAGAGAGAGAGAGAGAGAGAGAGAGAGACATTTCTTTAAAGTGTGTTTTCTTCAGTTTTATATTTATTCACAGGAGTTGGCATTTCCAGTGTAGTTAAAATTAACATTTAATATCCAAAATGTCCAAATATGTTTGGAAAACATACAGGCCTTTAGAGGGTGTCCTAATTTAAATAGCATGTCTTTATAACATAAATGAGGCTTTAATTGATTCAAGAGAATATTTACTGGTGAAATAGAAAAATTGTATGGGTTAAAGATTTTTATATTAAGCCATGAAGTGCTTCTAATAGTTAAATAACTGGATTTCCCATGAGAAGAGAAGACCTTCTCAGTATCTATTAAGCTTCTTATTTACAGAAATCTACACCTGAATATACTCCCCTGCCTTTCTAATGTGGGCGATGTATCCCCATGAGCAAATCTTTTGAATAGGCATAGGAAAGTCGGTATGCTTTCCCTTTCCCTTTGCATGCCTAAACTTTATTGGAAGGAAGTTGAAATTGACCAGAAGCGCTAATGGTCGTTGTTTAGGCTAAATCTGGTAGGGAGCCATGCACAAAACATTTTAAACATATTTATTTGAGCTAAATCAGGATGACGGCTGGCCAATCTTAAATCCAAATAAAAAAGATGTCCACAGATGTCCTGCGTTTGGAGGAGTCATTGTCCTGAGTCGACTGAAGTCTGCCAGTACTAAGGACTCAATCCCGGCTACATAACTTATTTTCCTCACCATTTCTAAATGTATCATGTAAAAGGGAAACTTAAGTAAAATAAAAACAATAATATTAAAGGTCTTTCAGCAAACATCTGTTTTTGTTACTTTTCTAATTAGTTGTTGCTATGACCAGAAATGCTGAATGGTCGCGATCCCTTTCAAATGAGCAGAGCTCCTCAGAAATTGCCCTTCCATTTATTAGTCTCCTGTCCAGTCAAGCGCGTGGGTCAAGGTGCAACGGCCAGGTCTCAATCATTTCCACATCAACCCCCCTGGATGGTCACTGGCTTCAGACGAGAGCTGGACCTCCTTAAAACCTCCACTGATTTTGACTTTGAGGTGTATTTGTGCCATGTTAAAAGCAAATGCATTGATCCTGTGGCTGAAAACGTTTGCAGTAAATGGAAAACATCTACAAGGAGCATGTTGAAATGTTTTCTTTTGTGTTTGCTGTATTGCCTTGCCCCTTTAAATGGCAGTAAGGGGTGGAATAACAGGTAGTTTAGCCTGCAAACTACTTTTTTGTACGCACTGAATAACAAACACATGACTGAGGTTCTAAATGAGAAAAGTCATCCCTTAAAAAGCATTGCACTGCAGCATTTTTCCTCTAATGCCTGCATAAATATTGAAATATACTGTATTCTGCTTTCTGTAAAGCCAGGCTATACACCATGTTCTCAGTGTTGGCACCACTGCTTCTCTACTACATGCTTTGTTTTAGATTATCATCACATTAACCTAACAGGCAAATAAGGAGTTCCTCACATCAACTTCATTCTAAAATGTGAACAGAAACAATAAAACGGGAAGTTGCTTCATATGAGGAAGAAGAAACAGTAACAGAGAATAATTCTTAAGAACAGAGCGCAGTTGACTTAATGCTCTATTTATGTCAGGGCAAAAGCAAGAAAAAAAACGATGTACTGTATATGTTAAACTGCCTAGCCTGAGAGGAAGCCTATCTTTGGCCACATGGCATCTCTGTTCCTGTATTCGACGGCTGACATCATCTTCGGTGACACACTGCACAGTGACTTCCTTCGTCCCATTAATCACTCGCCCGCTAACAGGCAACACACACTCTTCTCAATTCCTGAACCATTTTTACAGCTCCACACCACATTCCACCCTCCCTCGTTAGCTCCCCAGCCCAAACACGAGCCATGGAGGCATTTCTCCCCCCCCCCCCCCAGTTGGTCTCCCCCACTTACTGTATGAGTGACCTCTGACCTCTTTTGTCCTTTATTTAAAACCTAAAAATAAATCCATGCCATTCTTTGTCCACTTGCTGCTGGTGGTCGTGGAGAGTAGTACCATACATGGAGATAATGGAGATTGTTAGAAAAAATAGATTTAAAAGAAAAATAAATCTCTTTTTTGACAACTTTGCTGCGATGCAACCACAAACTCCAGGGAGTTTTATAGTTCAGCACAAGGTGAGAGGTGCATGGTTTTCAAAAGATTTTACAAAAGAAAATCTGAAAATGGTGGGCCTGTGTTTTTAAAACCCCAGACACAATACTTTGTACAGCAGAAACAATTTTAGCTGCTACTGCAGCTTTTTGGATGTGTCTTTACCAGCTTTTCATATCTAGAGATCCAAACGTTGGAGAATTCGTCTTTTGAAACCAGCTCAAGCTCAGTCTGATCCAACCATAAACGTCTGTGAATAGCAGTTTTCATGCCTTGCCACAAATTCTCAATTAGATTTCTGTTCGGGCTTTGAAGAGCCACCGCCATGTTTCACGGTGGAGCTGGTGCGTTCAGGCCGATGTGGAACGACACTGGAAGCGACAGTGGATGCATCTACTCGTCAACCGCCCTTCCAAGGCATTGCGGGCTGCCCAGCAAACCTCTTTGAAGTGGTTATATTTAGAGGAGTCAAAACTTTAACAACTACCCAGGGCTGATGTCCTGTCCTGTTTCGGCACACTTCTAATGTGACGCAGGTTAACTGATGAGATGCACGACGGTTATCAATGTGTTCCCACCGGAAACCGTCCTGCCAACAGATTCTCTCACCTGAGCTGTGGGTCTCTGGAGCTCCTCCAAGGATGCGATGGGCCTCATAGCCGTTGCCCTGATTATTTCTCTCCTTGCCCCGTTTGCCATTGTAGGATGACGGCCATGACTTGGTGGGTTTGCAGTCGACCCCAAATCTTTCCCAGTCCAGAAGATTGATTGAATTGTGGTCTGTGGGATGTTTACAGCTTGGGGTATTGAACAGACCCCACTTTTTTACATGCATTACTTTTTCTATAGACATTATTGTTTTTGTCTCTTCATAGTTGTTGCACTCTTCTCTCTCTGTCGATTTCCTTCACTTTGATTACATAAAGTCAATTATGCATTAATGAAAATATCCCATTGTCCCATGCTGTAGAGCACAGTAAAGTAGGCGGACCCACCAATCAGGACAGTACACATGATAATAATATGCCATTTTCAGGTGAGTTCTGCAGGAAATTGGTTGCATTGGATTTTTATCTGAGTGCATCAGATTAAGGGGTCTAAATACAAATGCATGCCTCACTTTTTAGTTTATGGTTAAACGCCCAGTAAAATAAGTAAAACTTTGTGGTTGTAAAGTGACAAAACGTGAACCGGGAGTATGAATACTTCTGAAAGTCTCTGCGCCCACCTTTTATCAACCTCCAGTCAAAAATAGAAAAAAGAAAAGAAAGGAATGCAACAGCCCTCAGCCGTTAGGGAGCAGGTGATATTTCTAGCGCGTTATCTGTGTTTAGATAAACTTGACTAGAAGGATCATCGGGGTGGCTCTCTGATTGGCTGCTCTGAGCTGAACTTCAGCCGTCAGAGAGGTATAGAAAGAGAGCGCAAACAGGGGGAAAGTTCCAGATTTTGCAAGAGCTTATTTAACTACTCGTCTCTGAGAACGTACTGTACCATTGTAAATTACATAGGGACATCGTTTACTGCAGCCGTATCAAAGCGCTGGGCCTGAACTGGATTAAGAGAAAACGAGTGAGAGAAGAAAGAAAGTTTGCCGTCGACAGCGTGGAGCCTTGATAGCTGGCAGTATGTCAGCTTTTACGATACTGTAACAAAAAACAAATGCACACATGTTAGCAGGGAGAACAAAAGGGTGTGTGTGCGGTGGGCTATTTTCTGCCTCTCGGTCGGAGCCAACAGACGCCAAAACACACATTCAGGGTGTGATTGGATAATGAGCCATGGTCTGTGGATGCTTGAACACGAAGTCGACGCAAAACTAAACCTGCAAACTCATTTGTGAAAATAAATCCAGTCATATCTGCCAGTTTATGGATGTTCCCCCCCCCACACACACACACAGTCAAACAGCTGCAGGAATACGAACTGACAACAGCAGGCCTCAGAAGCGATGAGCACCAGTATAATCATCTGGTCATTTTCTCAAAATGAAACCGTCGGTGGGCCGGTTATGTCGCCTAAAGAGCAAAAAAAAAACGACGGCAAAAACTTTCCTTTGCTTTTGGGAAGCCAAGTAATGCAACGTTTGGCGCCCGGCAAGGCGGCCCCTCTGAACGTGGAGGCATCACACAATGAATGGGTGGCTTAGCAAGTTAATCCAAGGTGTGCACAAGCTGGGTGTGGTTCTGTGCGTTTCCTCTACCCCCGCCCATGTGATGGCTGCTTCTCATAGAGGGTATGTGCCTGTACTCGCGCCCTCTGGATCCCCAGTTTCCCTTTGCTTTGGCTCCTGTCTGAATCTTGTCTTTTGCTCATGCTTCGCTGTTTATTTTCCTCTTCATTTGAACTAATTATCCATCCCATTCCCCTTCTACCCCTTCTTTTTTCCCCCGACCTTCTTGCCCCGTCTCTGTGCATGTAGCTGTCCTTATTTGGCATCTCTTTGACTGAGTGTGGAGTGAGTATGAATGCGACTGTGTGTGTGTGTGTGTGTTTCCTCCTGACTGTGACTCACAGCTCGTCTGACTCACAAGCGCTAACAAAAACACAGTTGCCTTGGAGACGCACCCCTTCGCCCCCTGCCACCATTTTTTTTTTTTTTTGCCTTTCCCCTCTCTGTCAGCCTCTGATTTCCCTCCCTCTCTTTCTCTCCTCGCAGGCATCCCAGGCAGCCCTGGCACTGGCAAATGGATGCCACTCTCGAGCAGGATTAAGGTGCTGAGGGTGTGTGTGGGATATACTGTGCAGGATCAAAGGACCCAGGAGAAACCAAGAAACACAATCGCAATAAGTCCCCGAAAAGACAAGTTATAACCCTTACAAAACTGATACAGATGACTTAAATTAAGGCTTGGACGGCCAAAAGAGGACAGGAAACCTGAGGTTTAAGGCAAGCAATCATCGGTCATCAATAGGAAGTAAAAAATGCGTGCGACGGCTGAAGCCACCTGTGGCTCTATTCTCTGTCTGTTC
Organism: Fundulus diaphanus; assembly: GCA_037039145.1. Classification (NCBI taxonomy): domain Eukaryota; kingdom Metazoa; phylum Chordata; class Actinopteri; order Cyprinodontiformes; family Fundulidae; genus Fundulus; species Fundulus diaphanus. The sequence goes on along the minus strand of CM073140.1, from coordinate 22,413,524 downwards.
TCTTGCTTTTACTGTTCTGAAATTGCAGACTGCTTTGAACTGGGGCTGTCCTTTGATGTGCTGGCGTCACGGCTCGGCCTTGCCATAACCTCCAGGGAGGTTGATAATGTGGCCACGTGTAGTTGCATTTTGAGCAAGCTCAGGTATGGCCCTATTTGTAACCACAGCCTCATGCTGGAAAGGTTTGTCCAACTTCCTGGATGTGAAACCCTGGTGGTGTGCCTCCTAGTGGACTAAGTAGTTTATTAGCAGTATTCTTATTGACGTGTGTTATATGGAATTAAGCACTAAAAAGGTAATAAATATGTTGACTCTGACTAAGCTACTGATTATAGGCACAATTTAGATAAGAGCTTAATAAGTATCCATCTAGTAGTATTTACTCCTCCAAACACCTCTGTGTGAAAGTCTTGACTAATTGTTTGTTTTTAAAATATATTTCTTCCAAGGCACCTGATTTGTAATATTTTTCCATTACAATGCATCAATATTTCTTTTTGCTTTGTGAAGGGCTTTTCAAAGCTTTTATATAAACTTTGATTTTCCGTCCAGTACCTATCTATTTCAAGAGCAATCGATTTTTAGTCATTTGTTTTGAGTCTTAAGCCATTTACATTTATTTCAATGATAACTATACTGAATGAATAAAGTGAGACAGTTTTAAGACATTTAAATAAAAAAAAAACCCTTGGATTTTTAAAAAGCGATACCAGAGCCACACAGCAATACTTAAATAAAACAAAAGAACAAAACCCCAGCACAATGTTCCTTCAATGCGATGATTGAAAGATACATTTTTGAAATGGTAAGTTACAGTAGATGGGACAATGTGACATTGGTGAGGAAGATAATTGATGGGATTTTTAAATTGTTTGGGTAAGATGTATTGCGTGAATTGGCGCTTTATGAATAAAATGTTATTGCATTTGAGTAACTTGTCATTTCAAACAGCTTTATTTCCAAGTAAAACAAAAACAGCCAAGAAAAAAAACATTATATAGAAACATCCCTTCACTATCGACAGACCAGTCTCTACTGCCATCATTTTCAGTGGTTTTAAAAAATTGTTTAGAGATAGACATAAATTATTGTTTGAACAACATAAATTGATTAATTATGGTTATGGGTTAATATTAGATCATGGTTTCAGATGAGGATTCTCAACAACTCTTGCCATTTTAGAAATGGTAGAAGAAATAACTGCAATTGAAAACTAGAAAACTACTATTCGAGTGTTCGTGGACATCAAAGAAAGCCGTTTGACACAGCAATCAATCAGGACTTCCTAATAAATAAATGTGAACAATATGAGATTAAAAGGGGTTGTCATGAACTGGGTACAAAGAGAGCAGTATGTGAAGCTGGGAGATGCTTGTTCTGAATGCTTGGAAATTGTTTTTGGGATTCCTCAAGGGTCAGTGCTTGGGCAGACTCAGACAGTAGAACATGTTGCTATGAACAGAAATAAGCAAAAAAAGCAGCCAAAGCCTAAAGTAACGCCTTGGCACAGCTTTAGAAAGCCTGGTTATATTTTTTAAATGTAAATTATACAGCTTTTTATAACAAACACTACCTTAGTAAATGAAATACCACTTTCGACCATTCGGCCAACCAGCAATATTACTACACTTTTACAGTTTTGTTTTGTGGTTTTATATCACACGCACAAAAAATGCTTAGATTTATAAAAACATTTTTAATTGTATAATAGGTGTGATATATTGTTATATTATACAAGAGCTTTTAATCGTGTAAAACACATAGAACACTCCATTAAATACTCAGGTCTATCTTAAGAAATGTTCACAAGCTTAATTTCTAACCTAATTTTTAATTACTGGAAAATAAATTGATGTAATTGCACATAAAAAAAACATTAATTAATCACGCTTTACGCATTAAATAAGATATCACAAAAATGTGCGTCTTATCTGAGAAACAAATTAGGACACATTACCTCCTGAGAGCTAGTATTACCCCCATGGTTAAAATAACTTCAGTAAGACGGTTCTTGTAGCCATCTACCAGCCAACCTCACTTTCAGTTGTGAGATGATTGAGGCGTCTCTTGCATGTAAAGCCTGTTTCAGGTCACATCACGGCATCTAGCTGAGATCAGGATCTGGGCTCTGGACTTTCCATTTCTTGGTTTTCAACCAGTCTTTGGTAGATTTGCTGATATGTCATGATTTAGTTTTTCTTTTTGTTTGTTTTGGACTTTTCCAGTCTTGTCTATAATCAGCTCTGTCACCTCTCAGCCACAGAAACCCTCCAATTAGCTCATTCACCAGTCATCAGCCCAGACCAGTTCCACCTGCTGCCACTAATCAGTTCTTACTCTGCTCACCTGTTCCCCAGCCTACATGTACCTGCCTCACTCACCCACTCACTGCCAGCTTGTCTCATCACCTCACTCGTGCTCTGCTGCCGTGCTGTTTGCAGTTCTTGTGTGCTCAGTCTGCATCTGGTCAAGTCTGGTTCTGCCAGCATAGAACATTTCCAATAAACCTTTTTTAACGTAACTCTGTGTTTGGCTGTGTTTTGGGTTCACCAGCAGCATATGGACTATTTCAGACACTTCCATCTGGCAGGAGGCTGCGGTCCATCAGGACCAGAACCTCACGCCACAAGAACAGCTTTTTCCCATCTGCTACCGGTCTTATGAACAAGGCCAAGAGCCGCCTGTGACACTGGACACTCTATCCCCCGTTCAGGACTACAAGCTTCTGCGTTACATTAACGCACAGTCTACTGAATGTATATTACTTCTGTATATATATTGATTTTATTCAATTTTACTTTATTTTATTGTATTCTTATTTCTGTCTGCACCATCAACACCAAGTCAAATTCCTTGTATGTGCAAACCTACTTGGCGATTAAACTTGATTCTGATTCTGATTCTGATACATCACAGTATGTTTCATTGCAGCGTGTCATGTTGCAGGATCCAGTTCTGTTTCACTTGACATTGTTATTTAGCAGATGGTCTCATATTTTCCTCAAATATCCTCTGATAGACGACTGAATTCATGGTCGACTCTAAGATGATAGGCTGACCATGTCCTGCTACTGCAAAGCATCCCCAAACCCTGGCCTGTTTCACCTCCATTCTTGGTTAGTTTCCAGGAATATTTTATTTGCACTTCTGTCAACCATTTGCTTTTTTTTGGGCGTCCAAATAATTAAATTTTACACTCATTTATCCCAACATTTTCTTTTACAAAAATCTTGCTTTTTGTCTACTTTATCTCTGGAAATCTTTATTTTGTCCCTCCTGTTTTACATAGAAACCAAGCGTTTCATCCTTGCACATCATCAGTGAAAGTTAATCTTGTGCAATCACTTTCTGATTTACTGAGACACGCACCTTAATGTCTACAGAAGCAAGAGCAACTCTTGGTCCCATGATGACATTTTAGGGTTTTTGAAGACTTAGTTTCGAATCTTGCAGTCTTCTTTCAGGGTGAACTTGTTTGGACGGCCAGACCGGTGCTTATTTGCAGTGGTTTTGCGATGCCCCCAGACTTGTAGACTGTTTTCCAAACATTAAAACTGTGACGTCATAACACAAATACAGAACAAAACCAACATATGAAACGTGCTAAACACATGAACACAGTGTACGAATTATTCAACTTATTTGTATTTTTCTTTAGCTGGGAAAAAATTATTACATATTAATGTAGAAACACAACAGAACAACAGGTTGTATAGTTACTAAAATATTATCCTTTTAACACAGACACTCTCCGGAAATGTCTTCCTTTTCCTGGTCAGCCAGTGTGGATTAACATTAGTTTTAATTGATAAAGCAGAGCAATTATTTAGACACATATGGTCATAACCATTTTCTTTTTAAGGTCCAAGCTGCAGTCATTTCTCTTTAGGAGACACCTCCGCCTACGCTTCAGCTTCCCAACAGCAGCAGCCTTTTGCTTTCTCATGATGTTTAACAGTTCCTATAATGTAATAATAAAAATATGAATACATTTCTACAGATGATAGACACCAGCACCCCCCCCCCCCCCTTGCGACCCCACATGGAAAATGGTTTAGAAAATGGATAGATGGATAGATTCCACAGATGTTCAGTGTTGGTATGCTTGGTGCCAAAAACAGGTAAAAAAGGACGTTTGCTCCCAACTAAACGCCGACGTTCTGAGTCATGTACACTGAGCTGGTGCTAGAACAACGGTGCTTCCAGTGGAAAAGTGCTATCAGTGAGATCATTCAGCCTCAACATGGAGTTCCCTCTCACTTCAACAGACGGCAACACATCAAATTTATTGTCTGAGCAAACCTCTTGCAAAATGATGAGTAATCATGTTATGATCATCAGCGCCTTATTAGATATACCTGTGTGTGATTATAGCCATTTTAGGGGACTATAAATATGGGGATTTGCTCATTTATTCCTGACCAGAAAGAGCAAATTACATTTTACAGAAAGCGTTGAAAGTCACTTTCTTCTAATCTGTTACTTGATTTGTTGAAGTCATTGAAACACACAGGTACCATTTGGGAGTCCTAATGTTTTCATGAGTCTCTTGTGCCTGCATAATATTATTACTCCTGGTGCTCTACTTTCCTCTCTCTGTCCAACACTCTGGGTCCTTGTTTAATTGGCTGTTAGACGCCAGCTAGACTTTTTTTCAGGTGTGACATACCATGCATTTATTACTCTGTAATAGTCCAGTGATGAACTGATGACCAGTAAAGAGTGGATTTGGAGTGGACTTTGTTAGATAAGCTAAATTAATATATTGATGCTATACTTAATAAACTCTGTAAATGTTTGGATAAAACATAAGCCAATAACTGAGAAACGCTGGACTAAACTGCAACCAAATCCAGAAAATTGAATAATTTTTAATCTGTCTGAAGAGTGTTAAAGTTTAGTTACAATTTGAAGACAGTGAGATGATTCCGAAAAGAAAATACCCAAAACTTTGTGCATGTCGGCGTATCCAGACTCAGAGCAGACAAAGAGTACAGTCTTCTCATTGCACACAATAAAGGCACACGCAAACCACTGCAAGCTCTCTCACATGGCCACAAACCCCCTTCTGACCCCAGTTTAACCCCAGTGCGTCCTCGCAGCAGCTGGCTGGTGGAAGAATTGTGAGAACAGGCCGAACCTGAAACTGTACGCCAACATAATACTCACTCAGAGGGAGCCATAAAGGGGGCCGAGAGGAAATGGGAGCAAACCAGGGGCAGTGGAACAAAAAAAACCCCAGACCAACAGAGGTTAAATGAAGGATGGAAAATCCCAAATCCTGCAGTCTTCCTGTGAAAGGTGGACAAAGGCAACATATTGTTAAATAAAAAAAAAGCCTTTGTCATACTTCTTTAAAAAATGCAACCAGACCCATACATACATCTGTAACATAGATTGCTTTGCAGAAAACAGAGCTAACTCCAGTGACCCCAAATGCTTTACATGTTTACCTTCTCCACATACAAGCATGTGTATGACAGCTGTTCCTATAGATTTAGTAATCCTCTTTAATCTCTATGGCTCCCTGTGTCGTCCCTGACACATCTCAGACCTCTCTGTGAGCTTCTCCAGCTCTCCTTCCAGCCCACGACCCGTCTGTCCCGCTGTCATGTTTTAGCTAGTCTGATATTATGAGGGAGTCCGTTTCTGTTAAACTTCAACCATTGTCCCACCGGCTTGTTTTGTTTATTGACATGAAGCGTTTGACATTATAGTAAAGACTAATTAGCCTGAAGAGTTGTGAGAAAAACTGTAACTTTGTTCACAAAACTAGTGATGCACCAGCCACTGATTGATATCACCCAATTTGCTCTGATTCGATGATTGCCAGGTCAGATATTGAAATACTGCAGATTTTTTTTTATTTTTAATAAGCACATCAAATCTGAAAGTGTGAACTTTTGCTGTATGCAAATGTTTCACCCAACAGCAAGCACTGTGATGGACTTTGTTTTAGGTTTAGTAAAGATTAGATAAAGGATAGGGGCATACTTTGATAAGCAAATAGGGACAATCTTATAATTCCTTCATTCCAAGAGATCGGGTCAGGACAGAAAAACCTGAAATAACATAGTTCTCATTTATTCCAGCATTCCCATTCTCTGCACTTTTTTATGCTGCTAAAAAAAGACAGTGGCAACCCATTTTTACTTTATTGGTCAAGGGCAGCAGATTATTATATTACATATCCAGGCATTTAAAAGAGTTCATGAGGCCATAAACTTGACAAGGGGCCTTAGTTTCCACATATTTACCCTTATTTCTCGCATGTGGAGTGTTTGTAACTGAAAGGTTTAGGTGTATTCGCTTTGTGTTCAGAAGTTTGTTTTTTCTCAAGTTTGCTGTTGGGAAAAAAAAGAAAATCATCTGAATTGGGAATTGAGACTGGAGAAGTTGGAGATTTTCGAGCAACTCAAAGTTTAATATCCAATATGGCTGAGCCTATACACTATGTGGTAAATAATGTCTGTGCAGACTATTTATCGCTCCTGATTTTCCTCATTTAGCCATGGTGCTTTAATGTCTTCCTGAGGATATGTTCCTTTTCAGTGTATAAACTTGGGGGGTGGGGGAGATATATATTGTTATTTGCTTGTATTACTAACAGCGGCTGGAACCAAAACAAAAAGCAAACCCCACTGAATCAGAATGCTTCTAGCTTGGATCTGACTCCGTCCACGGCCGTGATCTCCGACTCCTTAAAACAACTCCAATGCTGCATTCATCTAATCTGAACAAAGCACACAGTTTTAGCTAAGGTCCCCGTAGAGGTGAGCAAACTCCACATGTTTACATCTTCAACAGCGGGACAGAGTAGCCTTTTTCCCCGGCATGCCTCCAGAACCACCTGTTGGTATGCAGATAGCGTTTGATGGTCATTAGAGAAACTCGGTGACCCCAAGATCTCTGCTGCATTCTCTAACTCTGATGTTTGAAGTCTTTTTTTTTACCATCATCCTCACAGGGACCAGAGGCGTAACAAATATAGATGAGCCTTAGAAATGGGCCTTTGGGTTATGACACATTTGTGCAGGAAGAAAACAGAAACTCATTCATCCTAAATGGAAATTCATAGAAGCTCTAACCAACTTTTCAGTGATACAGCAATAAGAGATTTATTCTAAGGCTTTTCACACATCTTTATACCCATAAAACAAGACTTACAATAAAATCTGAGACAGTCTGGTTGACTCCATATATTTAGTAATGAGGAAAAAAAGGCGAACCCTTCACAATCCTATTTGCTTCACAAGTCTAATATAAAAGAAAAAAACAATAATAATTAATACTGAATTATTAGTAGAGCGCTACTTGGCCAGCAATTAAATGTTGCTTCCACGAGTTCTTAGAAAAACAGACAAAACGTATTAACACATAATGCATCCTTCACATTAAAACCACTTTGAGGTTGACTTTAAGTTTGCCTGCTTTTTTCCAACCTCACTCTAACTTCTTCTGATCAACGTTTTTCTGTAATCGTGTAAAGTGGATCAACGTCCAAATCGGATTCTGCTAGTTTAGTAGCTTCAAAAAGGCCTCTGTTTTTCTGCTGTAAACATCAAGCATCAAATCACATCCTGTCTATAAACATAGAGCTCCTTCACATTGTTCCCTTCTAAACTTTTAGACGCTAGTGGTCACTCCCTTTATCATGTGAGCTCTTCTGATAAGGAGATATTGGTGGTTAGAGCATAAAGCAGTGTTTCATGTATTGCAAACAGGCGCACATTAACTGACGATTATGATTAATGATGATATACTATGTAAAAATACACTTAAGACAAAGACGTTTCTTTTGTGGGTTGAACATTTTTTCTGCATGGGATCAGGGCAAAGTCTTTCACAGTGATTCTGCCGCCTGCTTCAGGCATCCACGGGCTGTTTTTGAAAAAATAAAAACTCCCACAAAGTCCACCGTAATTCATGCCACAGTGTCCAGTGACCTCCGGAGAAGGCTTTCCACCATGGGATGCGGCTTATTTATCTTTGTTCGTGGTTTTCGGATACAAAAATAGCTGCTATTGCGAGTCTCTCAGAGGAGGGTGAATCAAATAGTCGATTTAGAGGAAAAAGTGATAGGCCATCTTGGAGGGACCTAGAGAACGCTGTCCTTTGGTCTCTGAAGTCTCGCGAGGCAAGAAACTAAGTCTTAGAAATTGCTGAACAGCTCGTATTTCTTCATCCAGTCCATCTGTGGCGCCTTCTTCTTCTCCTTGGCATGGATCTTCATCTTTTCCTCCGCCGCCGTGGCGCTGAGTCTCAGGCCGATCTCAGCGAAAGGGTCCATGAGCTGGCTGCCGTCGTCGTCGGCCAGCTTGGTGTCACAGGAAAATGGAAAACACAGGCAGGTAAGGGTTTAGGGCCTCAGACTTTAAAACAGAACGGCTTAAACGGGTGTCCACACTGACCTGCGTGCTGTTGCCCTGGCTGCTGAGGTCGGAACGCGTTGACCTGATGGACTGTGTGGTGGAGCTGCCGTTGACCTGAGGGCTGGGGGAGCCGTTGGATATGGAGGGACCGTCATAATCTGCAAACAAAATGTTTACAAGGGAGGCAATTATTCATTCATTGTTAGGCATCTAATGGCAGAGAAGTGTTTCTAATTCATTTTTAACCATTTGTCAATATAAGGTGTGATGACTCAACATAAATCTCGATAAAAAAAAAAAAAAGTTACACGCATTGAGTTTTAGGATGCGTTCAACATTCAGCCTCTCACCTTTGACGTGGCTGATCGTGGGGATCACGCCTCTTCTCTTGAAGTGTTCGTCCGTTTCTGGATCCACCACCAGCAGCCAGGTCTGCTCTCCCCCTTTCTTTATGAAGGCCACTACCTCTGTGTGCCTCATGCCCTCGATGTTCACACCGTTCACCTGAACGGCAACAGAAAAAGGAGAGACCATCTGTGAGAAAAAGATGCCGATTTTAAAACACAGGTTTTTTTTTTTTTTTGTAGTTGATTCCAATCCGCAAAGCTTTTACGCTGACTTTCAAAAGTATTCATACACCTTGATTTTTTTAACCACATTTTATCACATTACAACCACAAACCTTTATTTAGTATTTTATGTGAATTTTCAACACAATGTGTTGAATAATAGTGAAGTGACAGGAAAATAGCAGATAGTGTTCATGATGTTTTACCAAGAAAAACATGAAAATGATGGTGTGCATTGGATTACATGTTTTACTCTGATACCCCTAAACAAAATCCTGCACAACCGTTCATAAATTACCAAAATAAATAAAAAGTTTCCGCCTGTTGTGAGCTCCGGCTTGTTAGTGAGCACAGCAGACAGGTCAGGGAGAAGTTTGTTGATCTTTTTAAGAAGTGTAAGGTTATAAAACAATATCCCAGGCTTTGAACATCTCACTGAGGACTGGTCGATCTATAATCTGTAAACGAGTATTTCACAACTGTAAACCTACCAAGATGTGGTCGTCCACCTAAACTGATGTGCAGGGCAAGGAGAGCATAAATCAGAGAAGCAGCCAAGAAGCCCTTGGTAACGCTGAAGGATCCAGAGTGGCAACAACAAAGCCATTAATAAAGAAAAGGTTTTTTAAAAATCCCACTTGTGATTTGACACAAACTACATTGGAAACCTAGCAAATATGGGAAAGAAGGGCCTTAGTTTAGAGGAGGTCAACAATGTAACAATTTGGGCTCATGTAAAACTACATTAGCACAGCACATCACCCTGAACACACTGTCCCATCTTTAGCAAGGATGAAGAACCTGTTAGAGGCACCAACAGACTTGATACCAGAGCCTCAGTGGAATGGTTTTGATTTAAGTGTGTTCATGCAATGGCCCAAAGTCCAAAGTCCTGACCTAAATCCCGTTGAGAATCTGGCAAGACTGGACTATTGATGTTCGCAGATGCTCTCTTTTCAATCTGGCTGAGCTTGAGCCATTTTTCAAAGAACAATGGGTGAAAATTTCAGTCTATAGATGTGCAAAGCTGGTAGAAACAGTCCCCTAAAACACTTGCAAAGTTAATCAAACAGAAAAAAAACTGATCCAGGGGGACTGAATACAAATGCACAATGATCTGCATTTCTTTTTAAAGTAGAAAACCACATATCTGTTGATGTGACTGGATTCAGTTATCTAATACTTTGTGTTGGTATCACACAAGAAAATCCAATCGATGTGCAGAAGTTTGTGATTGTAAAGCAGCAAAATGTGGAGACGTTGCATTGGGGAGACGCTGTACCTGTGTTTCCTAATTGATCCACAAGGGGGAGCCAAGTAACCACCCAGGAATTGCTCATAAAACCACGTTGTTTTTTTTCCTCAGGAGCATGCATATGTTTGCACACTTCTCTCAAACTCTTGCTTTCAGTTTATACTAAATTTCAACGGATTTGAAGCATCGTTGAAGGAGTGCATAGATGTGGCTGCAGCCTGAACATAAAGGGTGAAATGCATTGACAAAACACAGCATCTCCCTCACCTCTGCACCAACCGGTGGGGGAACACCAGGTTAGTTTTTACCTGCCCTTATCTGGACGCTGTCTGCAGCTCTGTCTAGACCGTTGTGGGTGCTCAGCAAGCTGCGTCGCAACACAGAGTTTGTCTTGTTGGTACGCTATCAATTATTGATGGCTCTCCTAAGCTCTGGCTGTGGCTCAGATGTCAGGTGTCTCTTTGCTGATGGGGAATTTGTTTAAAATCCGCTGCTTATGATTGTAAGGGGGGGGGGGGGGGGGGGGAGGGAGAGAAAAGGATGTAGATTGGAAAAATGTTGCATTGTTTCTAACTCAAACGGGGAGACTTACAGAAATTAAATTAACCCCATGAGGGAATGCAGGGGTGGTTCAGCAGACGCACGAAAAGCAAAGTAAAGTGAAACTAGCGAGAAAGAGGAGCGAGGAAAACACCGGGCAACAAATGACATAGAAGAATGTCAACAGATGGAAAATGGGAACCACTCCTCCTCTCATCCGTGCATGTGTTTTATCCAGGACTCCTTACAGACGGGCCTTCAGCCACCCAGTCAGACAGACAGGTCAGTGCCGAGAGAACAAACTTCTTTGTATTGGGCTGACAACAGGTGTTGTGTTGTGTTTCCCAGACTTCGGCAACGGTCCAACCCTCACCGGACAATACACCGTTCTCTCCCCCCTCGGTTAATTAATACATGCACAAGCCCAGTTCCCATGGGACCAGTCTTCAGGAAACCTCTCGATACTCTGCGTGCGTCTGTTTGACTTCATGGGGGTTGAACCTGAAGGTACTTTTTCCTTTATGATGCAGGGATCAAAACCAGAACTTTCCAACAGATCTGCACATCTGCGAGCATGACGCATGAGACGAGAGGGGCTTTTGAGCGTTTGGTCTCTGTGTTAGCGTCACAAAGGAACAAAGAACTCAGCAAACGAGCTGAGAGAGACGACAGTGTTCAATAAGCTGTCATAGGCAGCAAACCCCCTGAGCAAAATCAATATTAAATAGACACCCTTGTTCTTTCCCTGTACATGTGTACATGTGGTTAAAGGTGCCAGGGAGTCGCATGGTGTACTGAGCTGGTGCCTGATATATGGCGGCTGTCTGAGGTTTACCTCCACCTATTTTTTAAAGGTGAGAAGCTTTCCACATGGATACATCTCTACTGATGTAAAAAAATGTGGTTAAAAGACATTAGTAGAGGTCCGCAGAAACTTGATCTGTATTTGGCAGGTCTGAATCTCAAAAACCGGATGTTTTTCTGGTCAGTGAACGTACGCTGCCTGAGTGCTACAAGCTTTTTCAAACAAAAAAACTCTTTGGTGTGGGCTTTGAGGGAAGAAGACATTTTTTTTTCAACCGTTTCCTTCCTGCAGAATAACCACTTTATTCAAGTTAGCTATTTTCAATGTCAGTGAGGTGATTAAAATGAAGACAAAAGAAGCACTGAGTCATCAAGAGTTAACTGTGTGTTCTATGAGATGCTGGGACATGTCTGCGGTTCGTTCAGGCTGCAAGAGAATGAGACATTAAAGGCATATTATACAACATTTTTCAGTTAATTAATGTGTTCCATACCGTTTTGGATGATTAAATGAGTCATTTCAGGTCGAACAAAGGTTTTCTCGGCCGCCCTGGTGGTCTGTAGGGGAAATACCGTACTTGCAACTGCAGGAGCCCTCGGCCCGCACCCACAGGCTCAGAAGTCTGGTGTATCGCGAGAGTCGGTCTTGCTTTACGGCGAGAACTGCTACACGCCCCCAGGGAAAGGCATGTTTGTTGCTAGCGCAGTGGCGATATTTGTGCAGTTATCATGGCAGAACCAACGAGAAAACAGTGAAAGCCCATGTCGGAGCAGGCAAGAAAGAGAACAAGGGCTCTGGACAGAGAGAGGAGTCGTACACGGGAAAGCTTTTTCCGAATGGTGAGAGCTAAAAGAAAGAGAAGGCTGCAAGGCTGACGCGGACCTCGCGTTTCTGCTGATGCGATTGTAAGTAACATTGGAATGGTTTCTCTCTCTCTGTGTGCATGTTCATACTTTCACTGTGTTAGTCATTGTTTGTACTGCCGTTTTTTCGACTTTTCGTTGCGTTCGCCCGTCTGCTGTAAGCCGGGCTTACACTGTTTGAAATTCAGTCGGCCGTCGTGAGGTTTTCGTGAGCGCATCCTGCTGTTCAAGCAGACCTACGAGGGGGCGCCCTCCCCTCCTCTCCCTCCCCGAGGGAGGGGAGCGGGCGTCCCCGAAGCGACCTCCGCCGGCTCGCGTCGGCTCGCGGGTGGGTTGGGGAGGGTGAGTGTTCCGGTCCGCGCAACGCGCTGGCCGTCTGTTTCCGTACGGGGGGGGAGGGGGGGCGTCTCGTCTTTCCTCTCTCCCCTCCGTTCCCCCCGACGCCCGGTGCCTCCCGTGGGCCTCACCCGAGCCGGGCTCGACCCCATGGTCTGAGTCCCTGTCACCCACCGGGGCACAACGTACACTGTGATAACACAGATCGTGAGCGGTGAACTTTTAAACCCCGCGGTTCCGTCGCACAGTTTGAGATGTATATAAGTACCACGACTGAAAAAATCGTACAGTGTATGTCCGGCTTAAGCTCAAAACAACCGCGCCTGGCTTGACGGAGAAACCAGGAGAACAGCTGAGCATCTTTACGACAGTGCACTTTTACTTTCGCCCTCTGGGGGGAGCCTCACTGGAAAATCAACCCCGGTTGCCTAGTATACCTTTAAGCAGATAACAGGAAGGCTGAACAAAACAAAAGTTTCTCTGCTTCATCTTTTTGAGCTTTCAGCTTCCATGTCATAGAACATAATGGATTTATGACATTAGTATGAATGTTTTTAATTTTATAATTTCATTATTTTCACCACATAATTTATTTCATTAGTAAGGATAAAACTTAGGATCTTCAGGGGCAAATAAATGAGAAAAACTAATATACTGTTTACCAGGTTAAAGAATTAATACAAAGTAACAATAGGTTTACCTAACTTACTTGAATAAAATACAAAGAATTACTGAAACATTTATCTGTACTGAAAATGAAATATTTTGAACAAAAATGTAATGAAGCACAATTAAATAAAAAATATCACATTATAGAGGACAAGGGATAGGACTATCTGCTGGGTTTCACTATCTGCCGAAACCTGTAAATGCGTCAGAGGCTAAAACTAAAATTAATCTCAGAAAGTGAGAGAGAGAGAGATGATTATCACGTAGATGTGAAATCCCAGTTAGGCTTTACCATGACCTAACCCCCACAAAAACGGTCAGAGAGCTGAAGATTCAAGGGATGTTTCCTATCAAGCTCAAGTTCTCGGAGGCTCAGAGCACGCTCTGTTGGACGCAGCTACAGCAGAGAGCGATGAGGCGTTCACTGGCGTCAGGGCTTCTGCCAAGCATCGGCAGAAAGCTGAGCTGTCAAGGTGGCCTTTACAACGCCCGTTGCTGACACAACTCCAGTGTAATGGGGCGTAGGGAGAGAAAAAGACGGCAAGCGGCTGACAGGGAGAGCTCTTCATGGTCGTTCAGCTCTTTAACAAGCTGCTGACAGGTAACACAAGTGATTTTCTGGGTACACGGTCAGAGACGACTCCAATTATCACAGCTTGTACACACATTAGCACGGCATCCAACAGACCTGGGCATCGCATCCGATTTTAAGCACAAGATAAAGATGTTAAACGTTTAATAATCTCAAATTAAAAAACATTTTCCGGCTCTGGCGTTGTTATTTTTGGGATCACAGGCTGAACAGTTTGGGAACCCGTTGTCTAGAAGAATAAAAGAGTTACTGCACCTCAAGCTGAAGAAGTTGCACACATGGTAAACATGTCCACCAGTATGCATTATGGAAAGAAAGAGGATAAGGGGCTAGGGCAGGCGCCTGCAACCTTTACAGTATAAACAGCCATTTTGCCTACAGTCCACTTGAATTAAACTAGTTCAGAGCCGCAAATGTTGCCTGGCCTTTTGAAAAAAGACAAGTTATAATTTTTGATAAAGACTACTGTAGGAAATATGTTGTCATCGTTAAAGAAACACCCTTTTATGTCTATTTTGAGGTTAAAAAAAGAGGATGGATGGGATGTTGATATTTGTGGATAATGATGTAAAAAAAGAATCATAGTTTCCCGCATAATGAAAAAATATTGCTTTAACATTAAATATTACTGGCACTTTTAGCATCATTCTGTTGTGAAAATTAAAAGCAATTATTCCAAGAAAAAACTAAATTTAAAAAATGATTACATTTAAATACCATAATAAAAGTATAATTTGTAGCCAAAGTTATCAAGAGCCACTGTGGAAGGTCCAAAGAGACACTTGCGGCTCCAGAGCCACATGTTGCAGAGCCCTGGGCTAGGGGGTGTTTTAATGCTTTGGGTAATTTTCTGGGAACGATTCTTCTTTTAGGGTACACTTAAAAATAACAGACATACATACCTAAACATTGCTGATGAGTAACTACAACTCTTTATGGAAACCCGTTTTTCACAACAGCTTCATACACAGTTTTCTAAAGACCAAAAAGTTAAGAAACATTCAGGTTTTAGGTGGTTGACTTGGGTTATACGCAGCTTGCAGAGGAGTTCATACCTATGGCTAAATCAAGATTAAGTAACTGGTCATAACTTGAATGGCCGTCGCACCATGTTTTTTTTTTTTTTTCCTAAATGGAAGCATGTCAGAGAAGTGGACATTTGTTGCCATTGGTGACCTGCTGCAGGATGTTCCCACAGTTTTCCATCAATTAATGCTCAAGTGAAGCTGCAAAGCCCAGGCCTCCTCTGATTCCAACAAGTGTGTTAGTGTGATTAACGGATTGTCCCCAGGACTTTTTTTCTTTAAATACAGTTAAGCCTCTGAAAGAGTGTTAGGCAGGATGATGGTCACTATATTGGACAAAACACTGCCTTGAAGGAAGAATGTCATCCAAACATAAACAGTTAAACATGCAAATTCATCTGCATGTTTCTTTACATGGACTGTGAATCTAATTGATTTTTATTGTACTTTGCATAGAGGACATTTCACTGTCCTGTGTGTGGACAGTGAAACGTCCTGAAAACTGTCCTGAAGCCCAGTGTTGTTCCCGGGAAGCCAAAGGCCGTGGGAAAGAAGGGTGTGTTTACTCTCACATGCAAAAGTGATCAAGTTTCAGCTGCATGGACTCTTGCAATTAGAATCCAGTTCTTTTGCAGATTTGAACGCATCATTAACCTTGTGGTTGACTGTGTGACATTAACATCAGTCATTACTGCCCCCAAAACCCAAATTAAACTATTTAGCATTTTAGAAAATAGTACAGGTATGTCATCTTTTTTCTTTTTTCACGCAAACACTGGATAAACATCTATAAATAAATTATATTTTATGTAACATGGAAAGAGAGTGCAACAATGTGTGCTTCTATTCCTTTTAAAAAGTTAGTTACAGGAGACAGACTGATAAGTTCTGTGCAAATCATGTCACGTGGAAAAGCCAAGAGTGCAAACACAGAAATGTGCATTTCAAGGAAGCCAAGGAGGAAACCGTCTCTTAAGTGAGGTGAGACCACTGTTGTCTCGTGGGATTTTCTCACAGTCCATCCAGAGTATCATTAACAAGTAATCATCTTATTGTCATTCCTCTGCACGGTTTCCTGTCAGTCAGGGACATTTGTGCACAGCCACAAGTCTCACTGAGTCTGTTGTATTTGACTAATTTTTTGCAGCTTTTTTTTTTTCACCTACCAACCTACTTTCCAGTAATGACACTTAAGCACAAACAGAGCCGCTCTCACAAAGCTTAACGTGATAAATCCAAAACTAAATCTGTATTCGACATTTAAACGTTGAGCACAAAAGGAGTTAACAGTGCATTGTAAAAAATATTCACAACCTTTGAACAACCACAAACCTCAGTGTACTGTATTGGGATTTTAAGTTATGGACCAGACCAAAGTGGTGCATCATTGTTAACTGGAAAGAAAATTAGACATAGTTTTCAAAGTTTTTTGCAAATAAAATTCTGAAAAGTGAAAGTCCAGGCCCTTCTATTCTGAATAAAATTCAGTACAACCATTAACCTTCAGAGGTCAAGAAAAGTTAATAAATTGAATCCATCTGTGTGTAATTTACTCTCAGTAATGGATGTAGCTGTTTGTTGAAGGCCTCAGAGGTTTGTTAGAGAGCGTTAGTGAAACATCAGCTTCAAAATTGTACGCAGGATTGGAAAATTTAAAAGGGAACTGTACAGCATAATATATAAAAGGGAAATGGGGACAAGCGAATGGAAGGAGGCTATCAGAGGAGAATTGGGAGGAGATCTGTTGGAAACAGTGGAAAACATCTTGTTCTTGTTCATGGAGAGAGTTTGGCAGGAAGAATGTTGTAAGATCCTGGAGTCAATGTGGAGAAGACAGAAACCAATCACTTCCATGTTGTTTGAGGATCCCCGCATACTGTCCCCTATTGGCAGGGTTTGAACCATGGTATAGAGAAAATTTTGAGGGTGAAATTTCCATTTGCGTTTAATTTCTTATCCATGGGGGAAACAACAGATTAACTAAATCTGGAGACAAATATGTGTTCTTGATCATGTTAGTTGCTAGTAAACCAGCCATTCCTAGGAAATGGTACAAGACAGAGGCTCCTAAAAGGGAAGATTGGCTTGAAGTGATGCATAATATTCATATAATAGAAAGGTGGACTTTTCCCATAAGATAGCCAGGATCAGGCAAATTTAAGAATTTCTGGAAAAACCAGATAGACTTTATAACACTGCTGACATCAGATTTTCTTTTAGTAATAATATTTTGTTAAGTGAGCCCCTTAATGCTACAGGCTGTAAATAGTGTGCTTACAATAACTTATATATTTTTTATTTTTACTCTATTCTTTTAAAAGAATTCTTTGTCAAAAGTGATCAAAACATTAAGTTCTCCTCATGTTTTGATCACTATGACAGGACAGAAAAGAAGAAACAGTCAACCTTGCTTTGTTTCTGAAGTGTTTATGCTAATTGAGGACTGCAAAGAATAAGGCTGTCTCTGTCTCCTGTACAGATGTCATATTTTTCTATCGGGCATTTTACAGTGTAATGTGTGGAGGTGTATTAAAATCCATTTAAAAATGGATAAAAAAAGAACAAAAATAGCTCTTTGAATATCAAGGACTGTAGAGGAGCTGAGCAGCTCCTTTAGTGCCAGACTTAGACATCCTGTCTGTAAAAAGGAGCGCTACCGCAGGTCATTCATTCCTGCTGCTACAAGATTATATAACGCTGCAATATAATAGTAACCACAACCGTAATAAGTAATGTGCAATAACTAACGTACAATAATATGCAACTCATGTGAATTCAATCTCTGCATTATACGTATAACTGTATAACTGTTACAATTACTGTAATAAGTGTTTTGCAGTAACTACGTGCAATAATGAGCTATTGTCAACATAAAGGTCATTCATTCCTGCTGCTTCCTGATCATACTTCGCTGCTTTATAACTGTAACCATTATAGCAATTACTGCAACCATGCACCATAGCTACAACAATAACTGTAATAATTTATGTGCAATAAGCTATTTATACAAGGTGCTATAACCTGTGCAATACGCCTGTGCAATAACCATGTATAAAGTGTATAATAACATATGTGAAATAACCTATTTATACATAGGATTGTATAGAATTGTAAATAGCTGTATAACTGTGTGTAACTCCTTCTTCTGACTTTTGATTATTGAGCCGATGGGACAAGTGAATTTCTCCATTGTGGGATCAATAAAGATTATCTTATCTTATCTTATCAATGAACACAGCCAACAGGTCAGGGATAAAGTTCTGGAGAAGTTTAACGAAGGGTTATGCTATAAAACATTGTCCCAAGCTTGAAACATATCATGTAGCACCGTTCAATCCATTATCTAAGCGTAGAACAAGTACGAAACAACCAAAGTCCAACCAAGACACAGGATGAACCTCAACTGGCAGGTCAGGAAGAAGAGCATCAATAAGAGAACCAGCCAGTAGGTCCATGGTGTCCTTGAGCAGCAATACAGATCCACAGTTCAGGAATATTACTTGCTCACTCTGCAAAGCTGTCTCTTCTGGGTGAAGAGACAGCTTCACTCAAAAATTAGTAGATATCAGCTGGAGTGCCCCATATATCACTAGATATAATCTTGAACTACATTTTATAGATATAAATCACTCTTACTGACGCAGCAGGCCCATTTAAACTTCTCCCTCCTACCTCAACTAGCCTGTCTTGTGGTCGCAGTCCGGCCCGTTCGGCGGGCGACCCCGGGTCCAGGGAGCGGATGTACTGGCC
The DNA here is from genome assembly GCA_037039145.1 of Fundulus diaphanus. Lineage (NCBI taxonomy): Eukaryota > Metazoa > Chordata > Actinopteri > Cyprinodontiformes > Fundulidae > Fundulus > Fundulus diaphanus. The sequence continues at coordinate 22,394,748 of CM073140.1, read as the reverse complement.
GGGCCGCGACCGTTCACTGTGGAGGTTGAAGCCGTATCCCCCCGCAGACCGGGTCAGGTGGCACAGACGTGGAGCGAGCTCAGACGGGTCAACCTGGGGTGAGGACTGGTGCTGAGGCTCAGACTGAGTCTCCACCTCTGTTGGAGCCTCCTGGAAAAAAATGTTTGAGATGAAATAAGTTTCCCATGAGGTTGACATTTTTTTCTTTTTTGCTTCCAATAAATTATGTTCTTACTAGTCATTGCTTATTTTAAAAAGCTTTAAAAAAAAACACTGATAGCTGAATCTGTGGCTGTATACATGATTATCATTTTATAGGTACATTTAGCTGTGTAGTTACACCAAAATGCATCATAGTGTTTTTGCCTCTCCTGTCTCTGTGAGAGATGCTTTTATCCCTTTAGCTTTAATGCAACACTCAACTAGCATAACCATGTTGATTCACAGTAAAAACAGAAACTACAGCGAAGGCCAAGCCACAGCTAAAGAGCTGCAGAGGGAGCTTCTGTCAGCAAGTATGCGCCATGTTATCTGAAATCTGCAGACTCAGGGTACCACATTCAGCCGAGCTCTACGGTATCGCCGAGTCTGTTCAGGGAAGCACTGCCTGTTAAAAAAGCTACAAAACCTGTTTGCCAAGTTATGTTCTCAGTTAGGGCCTCTGGAGCGTAAGAATTTAGCACATACAGATCATTTCATAAATACCCACTGGGTTCAAATTAAAACGGCAATAAAAGATTACTTTTAATTAAATTTCAGTTGGGTGTTTTGTGTTTTTTTTTTTTTTTTTTTTTTTTTGGTAAAATGAAGACTCCAGTAACCCTCGAAGTACTAGGAAACAGCTTTATTTGCTGACCGACGCATTTCAGCTTGTGGCCTTCTTCAGAGCCATTCCTGATCAAACCGTTTTTGCCTAACCCATTGAGTTTAGGTTTCATTTTTTTTTTTATGCACATCGAGTGTATAAATATATATATATACATACTGTAGTTTTTTAAAGTAAATAATCAGAAAACTATTTTATATAACTACATGGGTTTCTTCCACATTTAAGCCTTTTATACATAATACATGGGTTGAATGAGCTGACTCAACTTATTTACGTCTGTTTGTTATCATTTTATCTGGGTTGAGTGAACTACATTAAAACTGCTTATTGAATGAACCAGTTTATCTTTCATCAATTTATACTAAGTTTAATCTCTTGTGATTTGCTGGAAAAGGAAGATGCAGCAATAAAATAAATGTGGCTGGATTCATTTTATTTTTTTCAGGTGTGATACATTCGAAATAAACTTAAAGAAATCTAATGATACAAGCAGACTGATGATATTAAAATTCAATTCAATTCAATTTTATTTATATAGCGCCAGTTCATGAAACATGTCATCTCAAGGCACTTTCCAAAGTCAAATTAAATCAGATTATACAGATTAGGTCAGATTGTACAGATTGGTCCAAAAGGTTTCCTATCTAAGGAAACCCAGTAGATTGCATTAAAATCTTGACAAGCAGCATTCACTCCTGGAGAAGAAGCGTAGAGCCACAGGGAGAGTCGTCTGCATTGTCGATGGCTTTGCAGCAATCCCTCATACTGAGTATGCATGAAGCGACATGCCACCGCAATACTAAAACTGCACAGTATTATTAATTTGTCTCATTAAAAGGCTATCTAGCTGCTGTTAGCAGGTCACGTCATCTGGTGAAATTAATCAAAAGTGTTTTTATGGGCCCTGGATACGAAGGTATGCACTTTGTTGTAACTATGTTTTGGACTCTTCTTTGAAGAACAAAAGGAAATATTTTTGTTGAAAACACTTGGACTGTGTGGCAGCATTTTTGAAACAGTGACAAAGTGAAAAAACAAGACACAATCAAGCTTTAAACTTTGAGAGTGTCATGACTGGCTAACCGTTAGCCCCTAATGATGCAAAGGTTAGCATCTGTTTCTGTGACTGCTTATCTAATGGACTGTCTCAGAGTTTGTTGATGACTCTAGCCTGTATTTGATCACTTCTAGTAAAACCCAAGACACTTGGACTAATGAAACCTGAACTGGATAATTACACAATGAACAGGGATTTTTAAAAAAAGGTTTGATATTTACAAAACCTTTATGTTACGTGTAAAAACACAAGGAACTGCCATTTTCAGAGTTTTATGATCCTTTTATGATCGAGACAAGCATCCATCCATCCATCCATCCATCCATCCATCCATCCATCCATCCATCCATCCATATCTTAGAGAAAGTAGTCTTTGACAATAATCTCATGCTTGTAATGATTAAATAGTGCAGTTTGTGTAAAAAGGGGGAGAAAATCCAAGTGATTGTGGTGATTTTCAGGTGAAACATCAAACACAAATGAATGAAGGTAGACATCTTTCACAATTTAACGTGAAATAACAGATTTAGAGAAAATTCTAATCACTGTATTATACTTTGATAATTAGAATGACTTTTAGTGCCATATTTCCATTTTTCCTCTTTGTATCATTTTTTTCATGTTTGCTTGAGATGAACAGCTTGGTTTTATGAAAGACTGCGTCTTGTGTGTGTGTGTGTGTGTGTGAGAGAGAGAGAGACTTTCCACTTGCAGCATATTGCGAACGGTTCTGCCAGCTTGGGTGACATTTATAGAACCGGATTAATTGTTCCTCTAGCTCTTTTCGGCATGATCATGCTGATTTACCACCTACACAACCAGGGAAGAAATGTGCTGTGAGGGGGACGATAGCTGGAGGCCCGGCTCTGTGACCTCAGCTCATATTAACGCTGAGGTGTAACACACAGGTACCTGCAAGAGTTCACATGAGAAGGACAGCGCGCAAGATGTGTGCAGGACATATTTTATTATGTTTTAGACCATATGTGAAGCTTACGCCGGAGTACAGCTTGTGCAGGCTAAAATATATATGCAGGCAGACAGAGAAAGATGAAACAAAAAGATGTAGTGGGGCATGTTAACAAGTTAAAAAGTGTATGACGATATTTTGTCAATCAGCCATCGGTGACTTTTATTTACTTGATCTCCTGCCTGAGTTTCCTTAGACTCATTGCACTTAAAAGAAAAACAAAACGCACAGGTCCCATTATCACAGATTCTTCGGCTATTCAGAAACATATTATTTAGTTTCAGGCCTGAAATACTTTTGGGTAGCAGGGTTCTGGGAAGATTGCCCTGAAATGGAGGAAGACAACAGAATAATCCAAATCAATTATTATCCCATGAGTCCCTGCACATCCTCTCTTTCCTGGCTGGAGAAGACGTGCTCGGGCTGGGATGGGTTTTGCAAGACAGAGTAAGGAAAAAAAAATAGATTTTTATAAATCAAATGTATTAGTATTCTGGGATCTGGTTGGTGGAGGAAAAAGAAAAACACAGAGTGAGAGGAGGAAAGCAATAAGCAAGAAAGCGGAGAGAGTCTAGTGCGTGGGAGGGTTGGAAAATTAGATGCAGCGAGAGGGTTGAGAATGAGCTTCGAAGAAATGCAAAGATCAAACAGAGGCCAAAGAAAGACAGCAGACCGATAAACAGATAAGCAGAGAGAAAGAGAGAGAGAGTTTAGGAAGAGAAGTCAAGATGACAGAAGTTTCCAGTAAGACATGCTGGTGAGGAAAAGTGGGGCTCTAATGTAAACGCTGAGAGCAACACAGCTGGGAGTCATTATGTGGGGAGACGTGAGTGTCTGCCAGTTTAACCTCTGACTGCCTCTCACTGCTGAGCAGAACCCCACTAATCACTGCTGTGGGGCCTGTGCCATCTCAGACACTCTCTGAGCTTGTCACAGGGTGAAGTTCCACTTTATGTTTGTTGTTTTTCTTACTGTGTCAGCTTCATCTCCACAAAATCAGCTCTGGTGGAGACCGGATTGCTAGTGACGAACAGTGCTGAGCAGAAGTTTTTGCCCCATTTCAGACTCCTTCTGGTTTTGCTTTTGGTCACACTTTAGTGATTTAGATCATTATATGACAGGGGAAAAAAGCCACCCAAACCAACCTGGGCTTGTGTGAAAGAGTTATTACCTCCCATTAGTAAATCACAAATTAATTGTTGATAAGCACATTTGTTGGTTCAGTTTCACCAGCCACAGCAGCAGGCCCTTTCTAATCTGGAGACCCAAAAAAAGCGCTTAAATAGAACCCTTCAGACTACATGAAGTAGGCTAAAAGATCTCCAACCCAAAAAGGAGGTCACAAAATGACCCAGAACAACATCTAATCCCTGCAGGCCTCACGTGCCTCAGTTAAGGGTCAGGTTCATGGTTCAACAATAAGAGAGATCAAGTGGGGGAAACATGGATAAATGGAAAGGTTCCAAGGCAAAAGCCATGACTGACCAATAAATGCACAAAGACGCATATTATATTTTCTAAATATATATATATATTTTGAAATAAACCAACACTTTTGGAAAAATATTCAGTTGACTGGCAAAGGTGGAGCTTTTTGTAAGGTGGTGTGTCCCGTCACATCTTCCATAAAACTAACACAGCATTTAGGAAAAAGAGCAACAGGGTGATAGTCGTAATGGTCTGGGGTCACTGTCCTGCTTCAGGACCTGGATGGCTTACTGTCCCTGATGGAACTGAAAGTTCTGCTCTCTACCAGAAAACCCTGAAGGAGAAGATCCAGCAGTCTGTGACCTTAAACCAGCAATAAGCAATATTTCACCACTAGGGGGCGCTTCAGCACTGACTGTAGACCAAAACAAGATGTGTATCAAGCAGTGATGGGCAGTAGCGCCGCTACATGTAGCGAAGCTATTAGTTAAACTACATTTTCCAGTAGCTTGACCGTAGCGTCGCTGCTTTATGAATCAAGTAACTTTCCTGTAGTGACGTTATTTTTTTGATCAAGTAGCGACGTAGCGTCCACAAACGCTACAAAATCCAGGACATAACTAAGAAATGAAACCAGGTTTGCTATTTTTAAACAACATTCAGAGTGAACAATCAATCAGAGTTGTTGGTTGGACATGTTCGTGCGCGAGCTTCTACTCTGCCTCGCCTGTCTGTTATGGCAAGCCAATGAGGCCAATTATCGTCCGTACAATTATGGCAAGCCCTAAACGCCAATAATCGCCCGTACAACAACGCGCGGTTCCAACCCGTCTTTTACGTCACCGCGCGTTCTGGCTGGACGTAGAAAACGCGCGCTCGCGTAAAATACGTGCGGTGGCGTTAATAACGTTTGGTGGCGTTTTTTTGCATATTATATTATCAGGAGGTTGTCTTTTATGTGCTCAGCCACTAGATTTAAAGGTGTTTTACCCAATAAGAACACTGCAGCACCAGACACAACCAGGAGGTCCCTGATCGTTGGGGAAAGGCAGAAAGAAGATGCCCCTTCCTTTCTGATCCTGTCTAAATCCTGCTTAGTTCAATAATAAAGTCTGATATTACACAAAACTCACTCTGCTTGTTCTCCCTACTTATGCCCTTGGTGCAGAAGATAAATGAAATCTTTAACAGAAGTGTTATTAATTCTGACAATATTATCATGTGAATATAAATACAAAGCATACAGAAAATGCAGCTTTATTAAGTGACCTGGTTTATTTTATTTAGCTTTTAATTTCTTTTCAACATTTAGTTCTACTACTTGGCTTGTGCTTTGGTAGTTTCATGTTTAAAATGACAAAAGAAATATGAAAAAGCTTATGGTGCATCTTTCTGCCTTTCCCCAACGATCAGGGACCTCCTGGTTGTGTCTGGTGCTGCAGTGTTCTTATTGGGTAAAACACCTTTAAATCTAGTGGCTGAGCACATAAAAGACAACCTCCTGATAATATAATATGCAAAAAACGCCACCAAACGTTATTAACGCCACCGCACGTTTTATTTCTAGCAGTAATTACTTCAGTTTGTATTTTATTATGTTGCTCATAAAGCAATGTCTACACTGTGTTAGGTCATTGGCTGATCTTTAATAAATGTTTTAACCAGTGTATCAGACTCATTTTGAATTGATCTGACATTAGGTTGGTACAACGTTAAGTAGCTTCTGATGTAGTTAAGCTACTTTTAACACATTTGTGTAACTTAGCTTGCTATATTTCTATAGGTGGTAGCTTTTGTGTAGTGAAGCTTAATTTATTGTTGAGTAGCTAATAGCTTAGCTCACTACACTGGACAAGTAGCTTGCCCAACACTGGTATCAAGCTATGCCTTTCTCTAACTTGCTCCAGCACTCCACACACATTTCCCCTTCTCCGATGGGGAAGAAGGGGAAATGGATGCCGAAATGAGCCTATTTGTGAGCCAAATAGACTCGTAGTATGAGCTTATTTGCAAAGGTTAAATACACAGCAGAACGGCATCACCTTTCAGAGGAACATGCCTAGTGAAGAAGTATGTAACTTACAATTTTATAATGCTGTTAGCAAGAGACCGTTTTGATCTGATGGGCGAGCTGTCCACCATTTTGTGCCTGGTGGTGGCATTTTATGGGCAGGGAGTGCCCTGAGTGGCAGCTGTTGCACGGGCGGGCGGCCCGGCTATGTAAACAAGAGACTGGAGAACAACACAGAGAGAAAGTGCGTGACCTTTAACCATAGTCCATCTAAAAAGATACCTTTACTTATTCACAAAACTATTTTTTTGGTTCTTTCTATCTATAATAATGAAATTTTGCTTATGGCTCCTTCAAGGGTCAAGCCGACTTGGGTTATGCTAGAGAACAATGATCCGACACATCAGAAAGTCCACCTCAGAGTGACTCGACGGTCACTCTGAGGTGGACTTTCTGATGTGTCGGATCATTGTAAACAAACGGTTTTGAGTAGCGTAATCAAAGTCTAAACGAGGTGGTTGAGGACTGACCTTAAAGAATCTTGTTCGAAAACCCTTTAACAGTGCTGCAGCACACTGCAGCAGAACGGAGCGGCTCAAAGGTGGAGCTTAGTACGTGTCCATCAAGCTAATCGCAGCCACTTTTGGTATCACTGTTACTTGTGTATAAGATAAGAGATAAGATAGTCTTTATTGATCTCACAATGGAGAAATTCACTTGTCACATCGGCTCATACGAGAAGGTGCAGAGTAGGGGAGGTGCATTCAGTTATATACAATGAATCTTCATATACTGTATACAATGGATCAAAAAGAATACCAAAAAAATACAAAAAAGGAAATAGGAATGGGCATATGATATGTCTTATTTACATTCATAGTGGTCTATATATATATATATATAAACATATATATATATACTTATATATATACATATATCTCTGCGCCTACATACATACGTACCTACAAACGAAGCTTAGCTGTATTATAGGCCTGGCGGGCCTATAATACAATGTGGGACACCCTGACGAAGAAAGCAGAGAAACCAGTGGAGAGCAAAGAGAACCAGGGAAACTATATACAGAGGCAGGGAAGAGAACTGAAGCAGAAAACGGGTAAATGTAATCCAGATGAAATGAGGAGCAGCTGAGATCAATGAGAACAGAGAGCTGAGGGAGAGGAGAATAATTAACGGGGGCCGACAAGGAGAACTCTGAGAAGAAATATAAAAGAATAGAATACTAAATGAACAAGAAAGAATCAAGAACCCAATAAACAATGACTGAACTAAAATGGTAATGCTAAGAGAATATAAACAAGGAAAAAAACAGATATCTAGAGAAATTCAAAACTGAAACACCTAAGGATCGTAACTGAATTAAAACTATTCTCCAAAGAGGAGTGGGCAAAAATTCGTCCCCAGTGATGATACAAAAGATTCATTATCAGTTGTCAGAAAATGTTTGTTGTCTCAGAGGGTGGCACCACCACTTATTAGGTCTAGGGAACATTATTGTTAAGACAGGGCCAGGTTGGTTTGGATAGCTTTTCCCAATTGATTATGGAGTCATCACTGATGATATGGAAATTTGACTACATGATATAAAGCAGCAGAAATCTGTATGGGGGAAATACTTTGCCTGAGCCCTGTGTGGTGATGACATGACACTGCGTTTGTCCAGTACAAATAAATATATCCGAACTAGCGTGACGGACAGAGATAATGATTTATAAGATCTACAGTGTCAACCGAAGAGACTCAAGTTACTGAGGAAACTCCTCTAAACAAGAGGAAGTGTAACGGAACGAGATCGCTGTCTTTGTTTGGGCTGTGGGTGTTGAAAACCTGGTTGAAAACAGTTTTTTTGGGAGAGAAATATTTTGACTACAGCAAGAAAAATCGGCATGTAAAGTTTTCACCCTGTGTCAGCAATCTCTCATGTCATGGGGGAACACTTTTGGTTATCACCAGCAGACACTTTTCAAAACAGAGCCTCACGTTGGAGGAGATGCAGCGGGAGCCGCTGGAAAAAGAAACACTGCAACGCATATTCAAACAAGCTCGCATGGAACATCTGTCAATGGATCAGGGTGCTTTGCTGTAAAGAAAACTATAGTGCATGGAATATTTCACGCCTACTACAAAACTAATGTTTTATTTCCAACAATACACACCTACATGTACTGACCCCAGTGTCCCAGCTGTGGTGCAGTGAGAGGATGTGCGGTCAGTGGAAGCAGTGCTATTCCATGAATCCCTCTGTGTCCTGCTACAATCAGCTTTTGTTTCAGTAAAATCCGCGGGAGAACATGTGGGGGAGACCACCACATACACACAATACATGTGTTTCATTTATCTTGAATATCTTAAATTTGTAGACGACAGGTTTTTCTTTTATGTAGATTTCTGACAATCGGTCCCTTCGCCAGTTCGTACCCCCATTTTGTACCTACGCGTTGCCATTTCGTCCCCTTCCTGCTTCCATTTTGCACCCATAAACAAAACCTTTTGTACAAATGCAGTTGCAGTTACATTTAATTGTATATCATTTTCAAAAGACTTTGTGTTAGAAATTGTGTTTAAATTTAATTATTGGGGCCAATTCACTCCAAAATACCCCTTATCAGTCTCTGGCTAGGGGATGTTCATTATTGAACTTTGACTCTATCATTCAAGCTTAAGTTCACAAATTCTATTCCTAAAATTGGAAGGCTGTGTAGAAGGTAGATGGGGAAATGTAGTAATGGTTTAGGATTTAAAACTTTCTTATAATAGAAAGCACTCCTGGCTCTGTGCAGCTGTGCTTATAGTGTGTTTTTTTTGTGCCTGGATGTTATCCTGCGTTCAGACTAAACGCGTTCTGAGCGCCGAGGGCATCTGGTTTACATGCAAAATCTATGGGGGACGCGCCTCAAGGGGCTGTGAGACGTCTCGCACCTTGCGCTGCGCGGTTCGAAGCTTTCCATGCATTTAATGTGCATTTGGCTTGACGTGTGTTAAGCACCTTTAGAGCAGCCAACGCTAGAGTTGGTAAATCTGAACTTTTGCAGCTGGTTGCAGAGCATCAACCAATCAGAGAGAGACTCAACTATGTGATGTAGTGGCTATTTTAAATTTTAATTTCTGATCACTGATAAATGTTAACATCAAGACTCCTGAATGATGCCCATTAACCTGAGACAGATGGACAGACGCTCTTCAGCTGAAACGTGGCGCCTAAAGTTGGTGTCCTGGTGGGAGATAAGGGCACCGATGCGGGTAGCAGGTTGGGAAATGGCAAAGTGTTGAGGCTCTAGACAGTGACTTTAATGTCAGTATGCATTTGTGATGCTCAAAATGTGTTTGGTGTGAACGCAGCATTAAAACTGAAATTCAAGCTAGTCGGAAAGGAAAAATCAAACGGGACGCCTACCAAAGTCTGAGCTCCACCATGGAAAAGTCAGAGGTCCTGATTGGTTTAAGATCCACTCTAGCTACAGGAAACATTGTCACAGTCGCTCACAGTACTTTACAGCCTCTGGCTGTCAGCACATTATTTTAGTGTTTTAATCAATAAACGTAAATAAATACATTAGTATGATCTTGTATTGCTCCTCTTAGCACCACAACAATTACACCCCGCCGGTTTTCAGACTTGCAATTACAACTGGCTCAACTAATTTGGAAATGTTTAAAGACCTGAACAACATGCCAGCAAAAACAAGAAAACAAGCTGACTTTCTAACAACAATGGAATTGTATATATGTATTTTATTGCATTTCTTTTCTGTGATTATTGTTAATATGCACTTGTTCTGTCATCACAAAAAACAAAACGATTCTCAAATATGAGTTCTGAATTCCCAGACAAGTTAAATGTGCTTTACTTCATTCCTGGATAAATCTTCTGACAGGACTATTGCTGCCATTAACTCAGAGTATTCCTTCCCCAAAGAAAGACGGCTCGGTATTACAGTGATTTTCTCCTGATTGAGGGCGATGGCCAATAATGCTGGGTCGGCTTCTGCTGCGGGTCTCTTCCTGTTAAAGGGAGTTGTTTGTTTCTAAGATTGCTACAAAAGCTAATGACAAATCAGCAACAAACCTGTTGCAATTATATTATCAACTAAAATGAACTCTGGAGCAATATAAAATGGATTCAATTGTATGTGATTGGCTCTGAATTAAAGTTTGTGATTGGATTGTATCAGATTGAACGAAATAGATATGAATTGATATTGCATTAAATGAGAATCAAGATCATTTGTAAACAATAGAATCTCTTTGTCTATAAAACTTTCTTGTGATGGCATTATTAGTGGGGCTGTGTAAATTACCTGGATAAAATTTTAACAGATAATTAAACTGTGAAATCCTTCAATTTTAAATGCTAATTTAATTATCTTTGAATAAAATAGATACCCTAAATATTATCTATTGACACACTTTGTTATAGGCAAGCTATGATTAATTACATTAGACTGCATACTGTTTAAAAGCACAATAGCGTCGCAAACTTATGAGCTCATGTGTTAACAAGTGAATCTTTGCCGCTCACTGGAGCCAGTTGGAGGTTAAAATATATGCCATCTAAAAAAGAATGAGAACGCATTGACCTACATGCTTAATTTGCATGTAGCTGCAGATCCACACTGTGTATATTTCTCTTCCCACCAGTGGCTGCTGACAGTAGTATTGGCAGGTGATGAAACTGGACCTCAGCTTGTTGAATAATTGAGCACTGGCCTTCAGTGATGGATAGATCGTGACCGCTGTTAACCCTTTCGCAGCCAAGGATCGCTGGTTCAATGCTGGCTCACAAAGCCATGAAGTATGTTTGGGCATGTGTGTCTGAGTGGCGCCTTTGATTTAATGCAAAGAAACTTTAGTGTATGTTTGACTATGTAGGGCAACGATTTCAACTTTACGTGCTTCTCATAGCTGTCCTGAGTCAAAACAATATCCATGTCTCGTTGTCTATTCCCGTTTATCAATGCAGGGTCGCAGGGGGGTTGGTGACTATTCCAGCGGTTATTGGGGGAGAGGCGGGGTATACACTGGACAAGCTGCCAGGTCACACCTGGAGAAATGATCATGAACGAACACAGATTAACCAAACAGTCAATGTTTTTGGACTGTGGGAAGAAGTCAGAGATAATGTACAGATGCACAAGGAGAACATGCAAACTCCATGCAGAAAGATCCTTGGCAAGGATTTGAACTCACACCCTTCTTTTTGCAAGGCAACAGGCAACCACTGCTCAATATGAGGGAAAGACGTAATTGTGATACTATAGCTAAACATTTGGATGAGGATTTTGATCAAGATTAACCCATGTTTTACTGACTCATTTCTTTTATTTCCCCATATCCTAATGTCTCCAACACTGAGCTTTCACATCTCTTTAAGTGTAGACATTGAAGGTGGTGAAGGTCTTTAAAACAGGACCACAATTTTATTCTCTATTTTATTGTCATTCCCTGCATGACTGTAGCTATGTTTACATGCACAAAATTTCACAATCATATTAAAATGTATTCGGAGTAAATAATCGGATTGTACCGTTTATATGGGCACAAAATGAATTAATCCTATCATAATGTGCGTTTATATGCACCTGGCTATATTCCAGGTATATAGAACCACTCTGACATGCGCAGTTATCAAATTCGCCTAAAAAAACACAGTAGAAGTATTTCTGTCTTTGCTAAACTACAAAAATAGTAAACAAAGCAGTATTATACGAGTTTGTTTGTCTTCCGAGCGCCCAGGCTGGACTTGAACCAGGCTCTAATTGAGGTTGAAACGTTGCTGAGTAAGCAACAATTTTGAGCTCTTATTTCGAACAGAAAGGTTGTATTGGGAACCTTGACACATTTACGTGGGGCGCACATGCGCTCGGGTCAGTTCGGAGTAACTTGAGCCTGACAAGTGTTTATATGCACATTGATTGGATTATCAATTGCCATTACCACCCCTTTCATTCAGATTACTGTTTCATTCTGATTGAGCTTAATCCGATCATCATATTCGGCTTGTTTACATGATGCTTTTTTATTCTAATTGGCTGTTTATTCTGATTACTTTTGTCCATGTAAACATAGCTACTGATTATCTAATATCCTACCAATATTGCATTCAGGCAGTCGTTTCCGATTGCGTCAATGCACCTTTTGATATTGAAATGGGGATTGTGATACTACGATTTTAGAGTTTTCTAGTTCAAACCTAATAGAACATACTGTATTTCAGCTGAGGTGGCTGTACAGAGAGCATCACAAGGGTTAAAACTGCCGCCGTAAATGTTAATTAAGTTGGACTGTTTTCTCATACCAGCTTATGTTTCAGAAGTGGGTTATTAAATTAATATTAGCTTTCAGTTTTATTTAATAAAATCTATTAAAAAAACATAAAATAAGATTTTACTCCCACACTGCCACCACCAGTTGGACGTATACGATGCACTGCCTTTTCAACAACTCATGAAGATGCAAGTTAATGTGTCCATTAACAACATACCTAACGCTGTTTTGTACATTAAGCTTTGGGGTTTCGCTTTTTGCACATCTAACGCTTTGCAATATTAAAGGCCAAAGTTCCTTCTGAACGGAGCTGTATATGAAACTGCATCTGAACTACGTTTCCCATCCAGGCTTTACTTTCAGTACTTATCTGCTTCAAATGCAGTTGAATTATATCTGCCTGCCAGCAAAAACAGGAGTTATGGCTGTTTTGGACCAATGAGCAGACCAATCATATTAAACTGGGTTGTTTTTAGGGTTTAACAGAAAGTTTCATGGGTTCAGCAAAATTAGACCCTAATGTAGAAATTGGGACATTTTGAATACAAAAAGGTATACAGGAAAGACTTTCCAACAAATGGTATATGTGTTGCTTGTATTGCTAGCTAGAAGACAACAAAGGTACAACTTGTTCAACTTATAACATCTTTTATGTTTAATATGGAAAGATAAGCCCAGATTTGGAACCAATTTGGCCAAAGTAAGGGCAGCTAAGAGATATCACACTCCCACGGTAACCCCCATGGAGAACGAAGCTCATGGATTATGGAAAATCAAAAATTTAAGAAAATCTTAGAGATTTTTTTCTCCCTCCACTGAATAAATATAATCAAATAAAAATTTGATTTGATCAAATTTCTTTCAGTCTTAGATTATGCTACTGCAATAAAATACTCATTTCATAGAAATAGGTTTACAAATTTAAAGTGGTCCTAACACGAAGGAAGGGTGCCGATGATCTTTTTTATATCAAGTTGTTAATATTTGCAGACTCTGTGAAAGAGTCACATCAACACATAAATTCCAATTTAAATGCACGTGATCTTTTAAAATCTTAACAAAATCTATATGTGCAGCAGTTTGAAACTATAAAAAAACCAATGTCTCTTTCTTGTCCAAAATCAATTTGTCCAGTTTTTTCATACCTTACATGCAGCTGCTCAAAAGTTGCTCAATAAGATGGAAAAAGAGCAGATGTAACGAGTTCACAGTGGGCGCGAGAGACAAAAAATGGGAAAGGAAAGGGAGAAAAATAATTTGATATACAGCTGGAGGGATTTAAAAACAAAAATAAAGGAAAGCCGGATGGAAGTGACCGGAACAGACAAGGCCTCTACAGGATTAAAGAACCTGAGCTGGGAGGTGGATTTGAATGAGAAGCGGCTCTAAAGAGAGTTGAGCGAACATGAGAACCTAAGGACTGGTCAGGGATCTCTATAAACAGCACCTTTTCTCACTAGTGTTGTGCTTCATACCGCTGCGGTGTGTGTTTGGTTTGGGTCTGCAGCACAAACCAGCTGGGGTCTGTTTACGAAGTCCCCAGCTCTACTGCAATGTGTGTGAGTGTGCAACATGTGCAGGACCTGCTGCTGTTTCAGACTTTCCTATGAACAGAACTCAGCTAAAAAGGTCAGAGAAAGAGGAACCTCACGGTGTCGTGTGCAAGTCTGGGAGAAAGCACGGAGAACGGACAAAATATGGGAAGATAAAGAGGAAATCAGCATTGCATAGTAAACCATATTAGTCAGGGAAGAAGCTTTCATCCACACCTTGTCATGGTTACTCTTTGGACACAGCGCAAGAATCTGAAGTCGCTGGATACCCTCTGTTCTGATTTCGGTGGTGTGTGTCTAATTTGTGTCTGTTAACACAAATTAAGCAGAACATGCTGAACAGGTGTTTTGCTGTCAACATGAGTAAAAAATGAGGTGAATGATGACTCCCTTTTATCAGTCAATAGTAGGATCCCTCTCTCCAGAGTTTCTCCTGACTGTCTGGCTAAATTTATGCTGTCAATAAATGTTTTATTCTATTAAACAATAAACTCATAGTGGACTTTTTTGTTTTGACTAAGACAACAGGATTTCATCAGTTAATAACTGAGCTTTACTGATGCTGTAAAACTGGCCTTTTTACTTTAAGACAGACCAAGGCTCCTTCTTCACTTAATCACCACTCTAGCTTCTGATCAGACTGAACGCCATGTCCATCCTTGCTACTCCTTCATATCCCTCAATCCTAAATTTCCAAGGGTGATCCAGGGTGTTGGTTTCGGTTTTTTGTTGGCTCTCGCGCCTCGCTGCTTGTCTCTAGTCTATGTCCCTGCAGATTCTGGTGGCGCGGCTAGTGTTGCCTCCCTCTCTGGGTACGTTTCCTGGGAGGGCATGTTGCTCCCCAGTCATTTCCTTCCCATCCCTGGACATCTCCCTCTGCCTGCTCCATCATGCTGCCACACATGTAGGACCTTGGGGAATGGGGGCGTCGCTGGGGAGCCCCGCTGTCTTGAGACGTCCTTGGCCCCAATTTTATTGAACAACTTAGGCAATTTCATGCTTCGATTGGAGGGAGGCTGATTGTAGGCCTCACCCTTGACGGCTTTCTCTGCCCTTATTTGGATTTAGACATTGAGGGTTCTGGGTGGGGTGTATGGGAGTGCCTGCACCCGGCGCCCCCCCCTTTTTGGCCCTCTCAACTTTTATTTTATTAAATTTTTTTGTGTGTTCTGTCTGGCAATGTAGCATTAAGAATTGTTGTCTTAATGCCAAAGAGAGATTTTACTTTCACAAGTGGAGCCTTACTGCTTTCGCCATAGTGCTCCGCTTGATTTATACATGCAAGAAGCTTTATTAGATTTTATGCTGGGACTATTTCATGTTCAACCCCGATCCCATTTCAGATGACCCACGGGTCCATCCACCTGGAGATAGGGCCAACATGAACCGAACGGGCCTACCAACCAGAGCCCACCCGACAAACCCTGAGGTGCTACGTCCCCCACACCCTGCCCTCCATACCTAAGCCCTGCCCACTTATTCCAGGGAAGAGCAAATGCGCCAGTCCCAGCCAACCCCATCCTGCTTGTCGGCTGGGGCTTCTGCTCTCCCTGGAATATGTGGTAGGAAGTATGGAAGGCAGGGTGTGCAATTTGGGCCTAAATCATCAAATTAAAAGTGCAAAGTCAATGACTTCAGTATGAACAGAACAAAGTGCACTTTGTTCTGACTGTGAATGCAACAGAATACAGCATGTATGCAATCTGTTTCAATTTAATTTAAAAGTTTGCCAAAGCTTAATTTTTAGTGGGACTTTTATCATACAAACATGCATTATGTTTTTATCTTCAGTGTATATTTCTTTACATTTAGAACTTTACATAGAGTTTGTGTGTGTGTGTGTGTGTGTGTGTGTGTGTGTTTTTTATTAGTTTGGGTCATTGGGACCCTAATGGATGCATCTCAACTAATACGATTAAAACAAAATATGCAGAAACTACAACCTAAAACCTAAGCTATTTTATGTTCCTTTTTTAAATTGAAAAACAGTTGACATACAACAGATTTCCATCTTGTTACAATGTTTAACTCACTGGCCACTTCATTTGGTACATATGCACAATTGCTTGTTTACATAAACAGCAAATCAGCCAATCACATGGCAACAGCTCACTGCATTTAGGCATATAGACGTTATGCAGATGACCTACTGA
Organism: Fundulus diaphanus; assembly: GCA_037039145.1. NCBI lineage: Eukaryota > Metazoa > Chordata > Actinopteri > Cyprinodontiformes > Fundulidae > Fundulus > Fundulus diaphanus. Next base: position 22,378,465 of record CM073140.1, on the reverse strand, counting down.
AGTTCACGCTGAGCATGAACCTGCCCTCCATACCTAGGGGCTTCCCTCTGGGAAGAGGTTCCGCAGCATCCGCTGCAGGTCCACCAGGTTCTGCAACAGCTTTTTCCCTGTTGCCATCAGACTGTTGAACTCTGATCTGGACTCTGCACCACATTTGCATCTTTAGTTTGCACTACAAATGATGCTGAACTTTCATTATCCATTTGCCTTTTTGCACCATTATTGCCTTTTTGCACCATTATATTTTGCACATAAAGAATGGCTGAACATTCTTTTGTATACTGTTCTTGCACACTGTTTTTCTCCTGTAGTGTTACATTCCGATCACTGCTGCACTTTATATTGTAACGCTGCCTTATTCCACCTGCAATCTCATTACACTTTCGTAAGCTGTATGCAACGAAATTTCGTTCTGTATGCACTCTGTACATACAAAATGACAATAAAGTTGTCTAAGTCTAAGTCTAAGAATGGGAAATATGGGGGATTTAAGTCAGTTTGAACATGGCATGGTTGACAAGCTGCTCTGAGTATTTTAGAAACTGCTGGGGTTTTCACAGAAAGAGAAAAAATATATCCTCTGAGGAGCAGTTTTCAATGAATAAAATGCTATATTGAAATCAGAGCTCAAAGGGAAATTGGCAGACTTGTTCGCAATAATGGTTTCAAGTTAAAGGCTGCTTTGCGGTGATATAAATGGTCTCTTTTAATTTTACTTTGATGGTCTCTGGCAGCAGACTATAATATAGTTGATAAGTGAGCAAAAGCTCGCAGAGCGTGTGGCTGTACTATGATTTACGGATGAGCCAATGACATAAACATGTGATGAAGCAGTTTTGGTTGTTGATGTCTGTTGTCATTTAACATGTGCTGAAGATGCCTGGAGCAGCAGCAATCGGCTGTCAGCGTGAACACACTGCGCAAGATTTGATGGCTCCAAGCTGAACTGGCACTGATCAGGGAGGCATAGATGTGAAGGCCCTCAGTTTGAGTTATTGTCAGCTCTTTGCTTTCCCTCTACTGTATGAAAATTACAATATTATAATGTTCTTTGTTTTATTTTCAATGTCAGGATTTTGTGCTGTTGATGAAACTCTATCAAGGCAAAGAAGAAAGATTCAGCCGAACAGGTGGTTTCTCGGCCAAGCGTTCGTTTTGTTTAAACTTTCAGTCATCCAAACTGGAAGCCTGTTGTCATTTCGCTCTCTTTCTTATTCCCACATTATGTTTGAGCAGTTTTTTTTTACACTTTCAGCTGTGAGACAGTTAAAAGAATTACTTTTCAGCTCAGTTTGCATTTAAATGTCAAACTAAACTGTGTGGGCTGCTGGCACCGCTTACATTTCAGTGCGGTGGTGTGTGTCTATATTTCTTCCCTTATTATCTACTTATTTAAATTTAGGTTTGAATCAAAAAAAAAGTTACACTGGTCTAACTTCAGGCAGTTTGTTTCTACTGCTGCTTGTTTTTCACACGTGATGGTGATGTAATGTTGGGGGGACTGCGTGAGTCCACGCCCCTGTTATCAGTGTCTGGCAGATAGTTCTCAGATAGTGGTGCCTAATTTGTGAGTACATGTTTTTAAACCGTAAGAGGGGAGGAGTGCCTTACAAATATATTCATACCCTTTGAATATATTTTGTCACAAGATTTCACATGATTGACCCTCACAAAGTAGTCAATAATTGGGAAGTTGGAGGAAAATTACACATTGCTATCCAAAATAAACAAATAAAAGAAATGCAAATAGAAATCTGAACAATGTGCCATGCATTTATGTTCAGCCCTTAACAATACTTTGTAGAGCCACCTGTTGCTGTAATTATGGCTGGAGGTCCTTTGCTCATTATCCTTGGCAAAATAGCTCGAGCTCAGTCAGATTGGATGGAGAGCTTCAGTGAACGATCTCTTTCAAGACCTGCCACATATTCTCAATTAGACTTAGGTCTGGACGTTAAGTATACTATCCTAACATAGTATGAGCTAAGCCAGGGGTTTCCAAACTTTTCAGCATGTCATCCCAAAATAACAGTGCCAGGGACTGGTGACACCCTTTTGGGCAAGAAGTCTTACAAAATAATACAAACATTATTTTGAATGTAGGCATAAATGTTCCCTTTTGGTCTCATCTGACTAGAGCATCTTTTTCCACATGTTTGCAACGTCTGCTACATGGCTTCCAAGAAATATTAAGAGAACTTCCTGTGTCATTCTTTCCACAATGGCTTTCTTCTTGTCATACTTCTATAAAGGACGTCTTGGTGGAGTGTGTGTGTGTGTGTGTGTTTGTGTGTGTGTGTGTGTGTGCGGGGGGACATTAATGTTTGGCCTGTAATGAGCTGTTGATCTTTGCTGCTTGTCTAGAGTTACCATGGTTTGCAGTTGTGCCATACTCTTTTCATTTTCAGATGATGGATGGAGACAAGCTTTATGAGAATCTCCTGGAATGTTGCTTTCTTAATCTAACTGTGCTTTAAATTTCTCCACAACTCTCTCTGAACTGTCTGCTGGGCTCCTTGATCTTCTTGATGCTGTTTGTTCCCCAATGTTCTCCACCAAACCTCTAAGGCCTTCCCGGAAAGCTGCCTTTATATTCAGATTAAATTACACACAGGGTGACCTTCTATTTGTAAAACAAATGGTGAAAACACTTTTTTCCTTCCACTTCACAATTATATTCTACTTTGTCTTTGATTATGATTCCCAAAAATCTTTGTGGTTGTACTGGGACAAAACGTGTGAGCGTTGAAGGGATATTTTCTATTAATCACATTGCATGTGAGTCGAACTCACAGTGTCAAATAGGGGCAGTGTGGTTTATAATTGTGTAGATCAGCAACAATATTCCTAATTATCCATGATCGGGTATCCAGGGTGATACCTGATCAAAAGTGAAATATAAATCTGTGCTCCAGAAATATTATATTTTGCTCTAATATTTAAAATCCTATTAAATTATCCAAAATTATGCAAAACTGTTCTCAAGTTAGTAGTTCATTTCAATTATCAGATAGTTTCTGTGTACATGGCTATATACAAAGTAAAATCCCTGAGTGATAATGAAACAATAATCAGTAGCTGAATACTGACAGAAACATGTTCTCCTGGAGAAATCGTGTATATGAGCCTAAAGGCTACACATTTGAGTATGTGACCGTGTTATTCTTACCTAGCCTGGCCAGCCAGACTGAATTACACAGCGCGTAAATTAGTCTGGTAAGGCTCCGTTGCCTCTGGCCCAAAACAGACCGGACCAATCACAGCGCGGGAGGCGGGACTTTACGATGCGTCACTCTCAGTGGCAAAATTACAAATGCAGCAGCAATTTTCTGCTACCATAACAGTCACGATACGGAGATTTTTGTTGCTTGGTGCCTTGGAAGATTGAGAAAGTGCATGTGAGTACATCACGTATCCTCTGATTTTTTAAACAAAAATTGGAGAGTTTGCTCGATGGCATAACATGTTCACGGACGACAAATTGAAAAAAAAAAAGAGCGCGTCGCTTGGAGTTTTCTGCATCACATCTGTAGTTATCCGATTGGTTCTAACCTGATGACGCTGATCCTGTTGGTCCTGCCTTTGAAACTGGGCTCTACCAGCTCCTTACCAGACCGATACGGCATGTATGGGGCGTATCAATCTGGCTGGTCAGGCTAATTCTTACCAGCCAAGACAATCTGATGCATTCAAGTGCTGTTTGTTCTTGCAGGATTACTTTAGTCATAGCTAAAAATACATCCGTAGCCCTTTGAAATAACAGAACACAGTAATGAAATGTAATAAGCTGATAACCGGAAAGGATACAGTGTCAGAGATGTGTCCACTAACTTATTATATGGGAGGTGTTAGTTTAACCTACCTGTTTAGGTATTTATGACTCAAAACGAATAAATGCAGGAAAGATATTAAATACTGACCACAACTATGAATACACAGAATACACAGATTTATGAAAAAGGGTGTTAAGCATCAGCAAGACAAATGGAGGCGAATCTCCCTTTAGGCCTTACTCTGAAGATTGGTTTGGTTGGAGATGTTGAGATACAAAAGTTTCAGGCACAACTTCCCCGGGTCCCAAGGTATGGAGAGAAATTTGTTCCAATATTATTGCAAACAAAAACGTGGAACTTTGAAAACCTACTAAACCAAACAAAAGGCTTTGGGAGTAATTTACAATGTTTATGCAAAAGTTGAACCAACATTTTTGCAGTTTGCAATTTTTTTCAGATTTTGTTTATTAAAATTTTTCCTGTTTTGGAGACCGAGTTTTAAAAATTGCATTCTTTTGAAAGATCGCTACATTTCAGGGGCGGAGCTTCCTCTGAAGTGTGGAGTGAAAACGCAATTCTATTGTTCTTTGGATGTTAGCGACAGCATTTCTATTGGTCAGTGTGTGGCAAGTGCGAGCATTCCTATTGGTCAGTTTGGACACAAAGCTGACCAACAATGCAATTTGTCGAACTCAGTCTCCAAATAATAGATAAATAGTTAAAATACAGTTTGAAAAAAGAAAAAAAATCAGGATTTCTTTGAACAAACAAAATCTGAAAAAGTAAACTGCAAAAACGTTGGTTCAACTTTTGCATAGCCACTGTGAATTACTATCAAAACTTTTTGTTTGCTTGAGTAGTTTTTCAGAGTTCCATTTTCGAAACATGCTTTTTTTTCAAATTTCCATTTTTGAAATTTGTGGAATTGTGACTTTTACTTGCAATATTACTGGAATAAATTTCTCTCCTTATTTGGAGCATGGAGAGGGTGAAGTATCTGGTGTAATGAAGACTCAAGCAACACTTGAAGTACTGGGAAACAACTTTATTTGCTGACCTACACATTTTGGCTTACAGCCTTTATTACGTTACGAAACCAAACTGGGCTAGATTTGTTCCCAATTTTTTTTTTGTGATTGATCTGTCTCTGCGATAGACTGCTGACCTGTCCAAGGTGTACCCCGCCTCTCGCCCATTGACAGCTGGAGATAGGCACCCGCACCCCTCGCGACCCCACAAGGGATAGACGTGATAGAACATGGATAGATGGATGTCTAGTCTTTCAAACAGAAGCTTTAATCGAGCTACAAGTGAAATCCATATATGAAGAGTTTTTTTTATCTGTCCTCAACAGTAAAATAATGTGGTTCATATGACATGTTGCAGTGAAGCATCGCAACGCCTACTGTAAGGAGGGGAGATATTCAAACATTTCGAAACCCTTTCTCCAAAAAGTTGATATGTAAGGATGCAAGTTGTCTGATTAACTTATCATTAACACACAGAGGTATAGTTGGTACAGATCTGAGATGTGGGAGCAGAGAGAGCAGACCAGAACATTAAAAACACAACACTGTGTGAAGATAAATGCTGGTTCTGTGGTGTGAGGGATGCAGGTATGAATAAAAGTAACTGAACACAGTAGAAATCAGTTGGACATCTCAGTTGTGAAAAGGAAAGGTGAAAGCTTTCCTTTCCTTTTGCTGCTGAGATGATTTTGTGCCAAATCATCATCTCAGCAGCAAAAGTCCTTTTCATCTCCTCTGAAGTCTTCCTGATCAGCATTGCTCATCCAAGATAAAGAAGAAATTCTGGCTTGCAGTCTCCAGTTCTCGGTTGACAGAGCTTGTATTTCTTTCTTCTTTATTTTTTTTTGTTGGTTTATGAATTTGTTGAAAGATTTTGTTTTTGTGTAGGCAGTGCATTGATCGGTCCTCGCCCTGACTGCAGCCTACTCAAACTCCACTGACATTTCCAAATCCAACTAGCACCATTTAAATGACAAAATTGAGAAAAGAAAATCTGAGAGTGGCAGAGGGGGTGGCATTTCTCCAAAACAGGATTTATATAATCCAAAATATATTTGGCTAAAAGTTGTATTGAAGATTTCAATGCTATTCCCTAATTATAGATGGATGGCTGTTTTCTTAATTATGACCCATGAGGCTTGACAAGAAGTAGTCCAAACTATTAATAATGCTGAGCAATTGGGTCAAGTTCTTACTGCAACAGAGGTAAAGAATGATCCACATTTGCAATAGTGATTTGGGTAATAAAAACAAGTAAATATGTGGTTTTGGTTATATTTGCAGTGTTTTAAATGCAATGATGAATGTTAAGACAAACAGATTGATTAATCCTAGTATTAGGAATAAAATCAGAAGTCTATGAGGATAAAAGAGCAGGAATAGTCATCAGTCTGGGCACTCACAACAAATATACCTTTACTAAAATCTTTACGAGGTTATGAAAAAACGGATTCACGACATTACGTTGTATTTACCTTGTATGCATAATGACAAATAAAGCATCTTATCTTATAAAAAAGACATACCACAAATATGATTTGACTAAAGTTTAAGGGGTTTTATGCTAATATAGTGTAAGATCATGTTAATCTAAGCAGAACCTAATTCATTAAATGCAGTGAAAAATATTCAAGCATGCATACTGTGATTCAGGCTTGAGAAACAATTAACTCTACAGTTACGGTCTCCAAAAATACCACATCTGGGAAGTCCACACTGAAAGCTATGATGTCAATTAATCAAAAACCTATTCTACAACACATAACGGGGCTTTAACTAAAATTGATCATTTAAACGTGACAGTAAAACCTGCATTTATGTAACCTGGAAGCCTGATCCACGGTATTCAATAGTGCCACACTATGTCCAGTGCTTAATTAGCATTGTGAGATGCAGGTAAACAGTGCTCTTGTGTGGAGGAATATTTCATAAAGTCTGCAGAGAAACGGTGACGTTAACATCCTCTGGGTTAACATGGAGCAACGTTTGAATATATTATCAGCTCTGCATGGGGGAGATAATGCAGATACACACAGCTGGGCTCGCTCTCACATACCCACCCACATACTTCTGAAACAATACACTCAGTTGTTCGTATCCCTCTGACACTATGCACCTTACTAACTCAGCTCGCCTCTTTGTCCGTTTACCACCCCACCAAATGAACACCGAGCCAATCTTACCAGCTTTCCCTGACAGTGACCCTTTTTCCATCCTTCAAGTTGTAACTCCAGGAATTTGGTTTTGCTCTCTGGCCCAAACACACACTGAATCAGGACCCTTGATGTAACAACCTTGGTATTCGAAGCTGGGGGTTGGGGTGAAGGGTCTCATATACCAGCTCCAGATGTTTATGAGGGGTACTGCTCTAACTTTCATCAATGTGGAGTCATTTAGAAGTTGAAGCCTTATATATATATGACCTTCTGTTTATGTTGTAAAATAACGGCCTTACAAGGTCACCACACAGATGTAAGCGCTCCAGACATCTCCTGTGTTATGTTTTCTTACACTGAAGCCAGCAGCCAACATCTTTTCCCTATTATACTGGGCCCTATTGAGAAGCTGAGCCAAGGAACAAGACACATGTGACTCCCAAAGAGACTCAGTCATCATCTCATTTTCTGCTCTGGCAGAAAACTTATTGGTCAGAAACAGAAGTTGCAGGCAAAAAAAACAAAAACAAAAAAAAAACTTAAAGCGATGCATTAGTTGAACACGTTGGCCTAAAGCCGTTTGAAGGACACAACTTCAGAAGAACCTTCATTTGCGCTTTCAACACTTCTCTCCAGAAGACTTTGAGTCATTTGTATGAACAAAACTGATGAAGGAGCTAACAGGTGGACGTTACCCTTACAAGTAAAAACCAGCTGCTGTGCCGACTATTTTTATCCATAAAGCGCCTAAACCCCGGCGCCTTGCGAGCGAAAGACGCTGGGAGAAACATTAGAGACGGGCAACACTGGACGCTGTTTTAAATAACAAAGGTACTGCCACTGCCGCCGGTACCGAATGTGAAATCACGGACCCGACACCGGACGGAAGACCAGACCCTAAATAGGTGTTAACGGATGGGAGACCAGACCAATCAGATCCTGGCCACACAGAGCACTACTTGCCGGGATCACACAGTCATTCATAGTTTATTATTATTATTATTATTATTAGTAGTAGTATTATTAGTTACGCATTGCTGTTTTGGCTGGACGGAGTTTGCACTAAAGGACGTTTTATACGTAATTTATCCACAATGCATTGCAGAGTAAACGACATGGCGACGTCCGTGTGACAATATTTTATTTAAATTTATAAAAACCAAAACAGTTGTAGGTATTTTTACTGTACTGTTTCCACATCTAAAATAGATATTTCTCCAGTAAAGTCTATTGCGGATCCCTTTAAGGGAACAAATGTAGCTATTTGGCTGATCAGGAAAATCTCACCCTGGCAAAGGGATGAAGAAAAACTGAAACTAGCGTTTCATAGAAAGATTCACTGCCAGCTACGTGTATTTGCATGAAAAGCTTTAAAAAAACAGAAACCTTTATTACAGTAGTATAATCTCATTCTAAAAAAATCTAAAAAAAATCCTACCTTTCATTAGAGTACATTTTATCACTGAATTTCCATCCTTAGCATTGGGCTTTTGATTAAATTACTGGATTTGGCATTATTGATACCCCAAACTTTTTACAATAAGTGAGACAAAACCATTTCCTTAATTTCTACCTTACTTTTTTATGTTGATTAGAGTCTCAAAGAATTTCTAACTAGTATGACATGACACAAAGATCCATTTCCTCGGCTGAACGAATACTCATATTTACCTTGTCACCCTGCACAGTGGGCAGGGTGGTAAGGGGAGGAAAAAAAACTCTCAGAAGCTCAATGTTAGGAAACCGCAGCGTCTTGGGGGTCACCCAATCTCCATAGCAACCACTGAGGCTTCAACAAACCTGAAAATCCAAGCTACTTGAACTATTAAATACAGTTGAGGATCTGTGTTGCTGTGGGCCTGTCTCTCCAACAAAAAACATTTTTAGCCTTGTTAGAGTTAAAGGAGTCTTTAAAATGTCAAAACATGTTTGTTTTTAATGTATTTGACTTTTTCTGTATTTCTGGGCCTCTTTTAAACCTTGTGAAATGTTAGAAGAGAAGACTAAGTGCTTTGCTATTGGCAAGGGGGTTGTACAAAGAAATAACCACAAGGGTGCCGGGAATTGTGCATCAGTGACTTTGGTAAAAACAACAAAATTTTAACATTGGTTTTTTTAACCCAACTGCGATGCTTTTGGCAGATTAACAAATTTTGGCACATATACCGCAATTTATATTATAAAAAAGAAATAAAAAAGTCAAACTTCATCAGTATTTCTTATATCTAGTTACTCATCTGGAAGCTCTTTTTAAGAATAAACACAACCTTGTCCCCTTTTCTGTGTTGTCTTGTTTAGTTGTTTGGTAGGAAATCTAAGTTTCACCAGCTGCAACACATGTGCGTCTATAGCTGTGCATAAGTATGCACACAAACCTCCATGTTTGTGTACAACTGTTTCGTACATTTTGATTAGCACATTTAGATTAAATCAAACATTGAATTTTCCTGAATTGTTCTTAACACTGAAATGATTCAAACAATTAAGACCTGCGGCAAAACAAACCATGTTAAATTAGGCATTATGTACTTATAACTTAAACTCCCGCAACCCCTCAAATACACACCCCCTGCTCCCTAACTATTTTAACAGATGTGCTTCAGTCTGAGCTCCATTGGGAGCCGATGATCTGCAAAGGCTTTTGCAAATCCTCAACATAATGTAGCTACATTCACGAAGACACAATGTGCAGTTCACATGTATGCCGGCAAGAAGATGAATCATCTGCAATGGCTCATTTTTCATATTGCTCCTGTTTTGCCATATGCCAAAAGACATGGAAATCCAGTTATTATATGTACAACTAAAATTAGCAATAAAAAGGTTAAATACACTGATTTTAGATGACTATGCACAGCAGTGCAAAACCAAAGTCCTGAATTCTCCCTGAATTTTGCATATCAACGCAGCAGGAATAGAATGAACATCAGCAAATCTTTGAGATAATATTGTAAAGGGTTCATCACCAGCAGAGGGAGGACTTCAAGTCAGGAAGATGTTGGGAGATGAGAGCACAAGAAAGAAAAAAATCTACTTGTAAATGTGCCCTTTTTCACAAATGAAACACTCAGCAACATTTTGTAGTTTTTTTTTTTTAAATCTAACTTAGAACCTGCAATGTTACGTTTACTCCCCATATATTACATTATTTGTGCAATTAACATACTGATGATCAAAATGTCTGATGTTAATGTCTAAATATTTAGCTTACAAAAGAAGGTCAGGAGGAAATGGCAGAGATAGACACTTCAGAGTGAAGGCTCTACAACAGGTAGAGTTTGATTAAGTTACTTCCTCAATATCCTCTGGTAAGGAAATACTGCCAACTTTCCTTAAATAGTTTTAAATGACCACTTACATGTTAAAGTATTCCTCTGAACAACAGGTTTAACTAGTAAAATTATCTTCTAGTTAAAAGTAAAACAAAAAAAGTTAATGTCCTTTACTGGGTGGCTAATCTATGAATAACAAGTCACCTACAGTATATGCAATTAATAACACATGGCCTGTCTCTGTTTTTAAACTTAGCTACATTGGCAAACTGTGTTTTAGAATGTGATCTAAAAATACCTTTGGTATCTAATGAATATAAAAAGCTCTCTGCATATTCCAGTATTTTCATTTTTTTGGGAAATCCTTATTTGATCACCCCCATCTCCCCACAACACCTGCAGATATTCTAAGCAAATGCTTGACCTAACCCTTCCTTCCAGGGAGAGAACAGTGTATAAGAACATTGTGTTTGTTTTAGCAAAAACTATTTGGTTTTCCCCAGTTTTATCACTTGCAGGCAACAAACAAACACCAACATGTTACAAAAAAGCTGAGTTATGCAATAAAGCTCACCAGGAAGGGACACAAAGTCAGCGCCTGATAAAACTGTGTAAAATATTGAATTTAGATGTGTAAATATCTACGTACACGTGTGTGTTTGTGTGCATCTGCAGGTTAAAATAAGGCTCTAATGAGAAAGTGACACCTAACACTCTATCCAAAGTGAAATGCCACCACACAGCAACACACCTCAGAGTTTGTACGTGTGTGTGTTTTTCTGTGTGTGTGCGTGAGAGAGAGAGAGAGAGAGAGAGAGAGAGAGAGAGAGAGAGAGAGAGAGAGAGAGAGAGAGAGAGAGAGAGAGAGAGAGAGAGAGAGAGAACTGGACAAATACCACTGCACCGAGTTCTCAGGTGTGTGTCTTGGTAAAATGATACATTTCAACTCTGACGCATGATGCTCCTGCACTTCCACCATCAGCAGCTCCTTTATTTGGCTAAAGCGGACACATGCACAGCTGCTTCTGTTATACAGCCTGTAAATATGTACATGTAAATATAGGCAAGAAATGAAGTAGGCTATTATTATACGGGCCGATAACAAATTTTGAATTATTTACCATTCCAAATGTGTTTCATTTATAAAAATATAGCCCTCCCAGTTTTAAATGCACTTGAGAACAACATGCCACAGCACAACATTTGAGCAGGTCTTTTTCACACCCTTGTTCTCCGATTGTCATCCGGAGGTTGAGGCCTGGAGGACGAGTGGGCCACCTTGCCGGGGTCTGGGTTGGGGATGTGTGTTGGGTCCTGGAGGTTGGCTGGGGGTCAGCTGGGGCTGGCACTTCTGGTCTCCCCAGGAATAGGATCTGGGCTCATAAATTGAGGGTAGCGTGTGGGGGAGGCCTGTTTGGATCGTGTTGGCCCCATCTCCAGTAGGATGGGCTCATGGGTCGTCAGAGTTGGAATTGGGGTAGTGGGTTGGGGTAAGTCAGGTTTGGGGTATTTTGGTTTTGGTTGGTTTTGCTGTTCTTTTTATATCTCTCTCTGCAGGTGTAGAAGCAGACTCCGACGATGTGATCTTGTACTCTCTTTTTCCTCTGCTCTATTTCTGTTACCTTTTCTCCCTTTTAACATTTTGCCTCACCTTTTTCTCTTCCTGTTCTTTCTCTTTTACCTTTCCGTTTCACTGAACTTAAAATAGTCCCAAAATAATATCTAATAAAGTTTTTTGCATATATATCAGGGCACTATAGCGAAAGCAGTAATGCTCCACTAAAACTGTTGGGCTCACTTTGGCATTAAGACAGCAATTCTTAATGCTACACTGCCAGAGAGGACATGTAAAAAAAAGAAAAAAAAAAGAGATGTTGTAATGGAGACTTCAAAAAAGACCTGGCTGTCTCTTACTTGCACGTATTTATAAATGTTATGCGTATACTTGCAGCTAGGGCTGCACGAAATTAGGTAAAGTTACGATATGTGATATAGCTAGATACAGAAAAAATAAAAGCGTCTTTCTGTTTAAGGATCATAGCAAACTTAAACCCCAGATAATGAGTGGTCTATCCAGCTACTGAAAAACTATCTTAAACACAAGGTTTTAATGAAAAGGTTGTCTCTGTCTGACTTGTGACAGCAGTGTGTTTTGGCAATGAAACAACTCAGCTGTAGTTTCTTATGAGCTTTACCACCTATTTACCTTCTCAAACCTTTTATGTTCAATAACAAATGTCACCAAACATATTAGGGGCTTTGAGAGCCTAAAAGCAGGGCGCTTACATAGTTAGCTAACACTCACTGCAGTCCAGGCTGTTCTTTGCGATATGCACATTGCCATCCGTGATATTGCGATAACGATAAATTTGCAAAATATTGTGCAGCTGTACTTGCAAGCTGAAAATAATCCGCCCTGTTATCCACACAAAGATTAGGGGTAAAATGCTTTGGTGTACTTGTAGGTCTCAACTACACAGCCTCTGTCCTGAAAACAACTCATTCCGTAATTCCTCTGTCTGTATGCTTGGTAAACTGAATCTTAGCATTCAGCAGAAGTTGCCTTTTATCTTTCACAGATTATCAAAGTTTATCCTACTCTCCACTGATAAACAAACAAAAGAAAAAAATATATAGCATGTAGCCACAATTAAACAGACTTTTTAAGAGCAAGCAAATGTGAGCACGCAACCACACATTCTCACTGTAAAAACTAGAAAAGAGCGAAAGTATGAAATCCTAAATCAAAAATTCTAGTTTTTAAATTAACTGGAAAACTAAATGTGTTCTCTTCTAAGAGTAAAAATTACCTAAGGATGCATCTAATATACCCCTGTCACACGACTGCGTGGCAGCCTTTCATTTCAATGGCGATAGAAGACATGATTCCATAGGAAAATAACGGTCCTTCAACACTTTCCTTCACATCTAACACTATAGGACACATTATGATACATCAGCTGTTACAAACGTGCATTTTTAATGCTAATGTAGTGTTAAGCCAGTTGGAGAGGAGATTCTCACAGTAGCAGATGCATGTACAGGACACAAATGACTACCAAAATGCTAACGGTCACAAAGCGTATGAAGCAAAGATGAGAAAAGAGGAAATAGGCATCACGATACCAATTTGTTTTTTGCCATTGTACTATTATCTAATATCATGCAGTCCCACACCACACCTTGACATCACTGCTTCTGTCTAATTATTTCAGTAAATAATCATGTAACACTTGTGGCCACTCATACAGCATTGAAATTTCATCTTGATATGGTCATTTGATCAATTTATATAGAAACAGAGACAGTAACATCAAGGCACAGTAAAATACCCGATTTCATTACATACAGTACATACACTACTTAGAACAGGGGCATGTCAGAAGTGAGACACACGCACTTGGCTTGATGTTTCACAAGATCTCTGATGTGACTACCTATGAAAACTAAAACGCTAGAATACTGAACATGCCAGGCTCATGGAAAATTGGGCAATTTATCTTTGTGTTGGTCCTGATCAATAGAAATGATTTAGTCAATTTCTGAAAAGCAGACTGGAGTCGGAGATCTGAAGTGCCATCCTGCTGAAGAGCGTCGGTGAAAACTAAAGAAAGAAATAAAGACGCAATTATCCTGAGCGCTTGAACTGAAAGGAACTTGAATTTCCCTTCCTACAGTATTCACCGGTTGCCTTCTGTCCAAGGCAAGGAAAAACAGTGAGAAAAACAGTGAGCAAATAAAAGATGACGAAAACACACACACACACACACACACACACACACACACACACACACACACACACACACACACACACACACACACACACACACACACACACACACACACACACATACACACACACACACACACCGTGTATTCTGCATTAAAACATATCTGAGCAGAAAGCTATTTCCTGCGTCACAAATCAAGAGGCAAGTAAATATCAAGAGGAATGCAACAGGAGGGAAACCTAGGAGATGAATGGCCATAAAACAGAAGAAAAATACAAGCAGTGTTATGTAACCTGGAGAACATGTGCACAAACACTCACTTAAACCTTTTACGTGGATATTTATTTGGCAGATGTTCAGGAAAGTATGGATGCGGAACCGTTTGGGTCTAGCTGTGCTTGCTTTACCTGTGAGTGAGTGTGGCGTTGTGATTGATATCTGCAGGCTTTCGTACTGAGAGATCAAGAAGAAAACCAACCGCTATTTTAAACCAACTTTTCCTGAATTGTGTTAATATTTGAAGTTTAACACTTTCAGACCATTCTGGCCTCAGTCTACAGGCAACAGCTAATAATTTGGGTTTACAGAGAAGCAAACAGGAAGCACAGTGTTTTGGCAGACTCAGTCACTGGAGCCTATTTTGCTTTATGAGGGGGAAAATGAGTTAGCTAGCTAGCTTGTGACGCACTTACAATCTTTTGTCACTGTTCACTTTTTCTGCATTTGAAAATCATAGATGCAGGCTTAAAAAGGTAAATTATTTTCTATGATAAGAGGAACTCCGTGTGCAGTAGATATGAACAGACCAGGAATAACTGGTTACGTGCATTAAACATTAAATTATAACCTTCCACACATTAACCTTTATGTAAAATCCCACCACATCACCTGTTCCAGCACTCTTCCATCCATCATCCAAAAATGAATAGAGTATGGCACAACTGGAAGCCTAACAAAACATGGCCGTCAACACTGCACATCACCCTGCAAACACCAGGCCCAGGGTAAACATTGTCGTGGCAGTATCATGTTGTGGGGATCTTTTTCTTGAGCATGGCTGAGAAGACGGTCAGAGTTCATGGGAAGATAAATGAAGCTAAAATACTGAGAGCTGCAACACTGAAAATACTGAAGACTGGGGTGGAGGTTCAGCTTTAAGCACGATTACGACCTTACACAGCCGGAGCTACGAAAAAGTGGTTTAGATTATAGCATCTTGTTTTATTACTAAACTTAAAGCGGGAGCTCACTTCCAGCTAGTTTAGTACTGGCTGCTTTCAGTCTCGGGTTCCCCCGGTTCACATCCATGACGCTTTTAATTCTCAGGCTGCCTGGTTCTTCCCCTCCGACGTCTCTCAGAAAGTAAAATATGAGGAGAAACATGTTGCTCTCAGCAGTTTGGCTGTCCTGTGGCTTAGTAAGTGGAAAATAAAACAGGGAAAACCACATACTAAATACTGTCAAATGCTGATTATCCAATCAGTTCATATCAAAAGCCACTGCATAGAAAGCCTTAAAATGAAAAACAAAATGTATTGCAGTAGAACCACTTATTGTTTTTTAACTTAGAAAACTCCTGATTTGAGAACATTTATTTAGTGGAGGGAAAAAAGTTCTGCTACGAAGTATTTGTTTTTTAACAATATCACTGATGTCACCATTGTAAGCAACTGTCTTAAGATAAACGTGACTAATGCATTTTTTTATTCTATAATACTTTTTCTAATTTAAGTTTATTGGAGTCTCTGGGGAATTAGTGATCCATAACTTCCTGTTTCCCGCATCATGACCAGACACACTAGCATAGTTAACTTTGCCACTCTGCAAAGAAAATGGGTAAGACAAGAAAACAAGCTATTCATGTAAGGCTGATGTGTTTTGTTTTCCCTCCATGTCAGGAAAATGACAACAAGCAAACAACCACTCACCTACACTTTCCCATATCCACCATAAATGCAATAATGAAACAGTAACTTTATCATATTTTTAGAAAGATGTAAGTGGGATAAAAGTGCCTCATGCCCTCTGTTAAGTATGGTGGACAATCTGTAATGCTGTGGGTCTGTTTCTTTTCCAAAAATAATGATCTGTCAGTCTGCCTCCCTGTTTTATTGCCCAACTACACTCACTATAACCTGACAACAGCCAGCTGCATGTCGTTCCGCCTAGCTCCACTCACATACATCTGGGACACCGCCATAGGGATTGCCTTTACAGAAGGCTGGGCCTTATCAAAAATTCTTGCATATGATTGGATAAGCCACTTGTCTGTCATCTTTATTGACGTGCTATTTCAACCACTCACATCGAAGCTAACCCGTGACGCTGATGATAGCGACGCAGGAAAAAAAATAAAAAAAAATAATAATGTGTTTGCGGCTCTAGTGGCACGCGTTTTATTGACAGTGAGCTGACAGGAAGAGGGGGGAAGACAGGCGGCAAAGCGCCACGGGTCGGAGTCGATTCCGGGCCGACCACGTTGAGGACTAAAGGCCTCCTAACATAGTTAGCGCTAACCGCTAACCGCTCCGGGGCGCTTCCGCGTCGGCACGTCCGCTGGTCCCGGAAAACAAAACTTGCCAAATCCGGTCGAGAGAAGGGCGAAAACATCGTGTCCACCAACAAAAGCCTTCAGAGGCGTTCTCTGATGTTCTTTTAATGAAACAATATTAGGTAGATTGGACAACACGGAAGAAATAGCAGCATCGACTAGCCGCCATTGCTATCAAAACAGTCTCACGTCATGGTCGCGTCTCCACTACGTCACATCTATGAAACTCCAGCCCTGCGTCCTGATTGGCCAGACCATAAATTTGGTTGGAGAAATCACTTGCTACCGGCGGTGTCCCAGATGTATGTGAGTGGAGCTAGGCGGAGCAACATACAGCTGGCTGTTGTCAGGTTACACTCACTATGCAGTGAAGTAAGATTCTGCCTCATTTACGGCATAGCTTGCCTCCGCTCTATCAACTATAAAAGCTGCATTCACACAGTGAGCATAAATAATCCAGCGCTCCTTCCATGTCCAATAACAATCCTCCTTTAATTGCCTATTTTTTTTCTCTCTTGGATTTTTGCCTCTCTTGTTGCACTTTTTGGATTCCAGGCTTGACTTCACTTCCCGGTTTTTGAGTCTGGACCTGACTACCGACCTTCCCATTCTGCCTGCCCTGCGCTGGATTATTCTGTTACCTGCCTCCGTGGTACTGACCTTCGCCTGTCCCCTGGCCAAGCTTTGTTTACTTGGAATGAATTTCCGAGCTTTGTGAATTTTCTGTATGTCAAACTCAAAACTGGCCAGGATGGCCCCATGGAGGAATTTCCCCCCACCCATTGCTGTGACGTCACCTGCTGGACAAGTGCTCCTTGAGGTTCCCCCATTGCTCCTGCTGGCTGGAGCTTTCTCTCCTCACCTGATTTAAAGTCATCACCTTGTGATTATATCACCAATGAAATAAATAAATAAATGATCACGACTTGTTGTCTTCATTTAAAAACAAAAGAAAAATGAAGTTTTTGGTGCGGCCTAGTCAAAGTCTGTACTAAGATTTCTGATGCTGTAGTGTGAACTTGAACAGGCCGTTTATGCTAGAAAAGTGTCTGGTGTGGCTGAATTTAAGACAATACTGCAATAAAGAGTGGGACAAAGCTATTCCACAGCGACGTTAAAAGCTCACCGTCAATTTATGGAAACGTTTGTTTGTCACAAACGGTGCCACAGCAAGTTTACCTGGCACCTACTTTTCCACATATTGCTACATCTCTTAACTTTTCTCCATTTAACAAATAAAATTAGGTTTCAAAAGTGGCATCTACTCGGGTTATGTTCTGATAATAAAACTTTCTATTTGCTTGTTTTTTGTTTCCTAGTACTGCAAAGAATTTGTTTTTAACTCCTGGGCTTTCCCTCCTGTTTTATTGACCAGTCTGTTTTTCCCTTTGATTTTACTTACTCTGAAGCCAGGTCTATTTTCCCAGTCACAACCAGAAGAGACCTCTGCAGAAGACATTAAACGCTCTATTGGTGTGGTGTGTCAATCCTGAGTCTTAATATCTATAAGGGAACGGCTTCCTTTGAGATGCAACAGGAAACAGAGGTGCCTCCTTAAAGTATCCATTTCATTTTAAACGGCTAATTCATTTTTGGTCCAGCCTGTTGGGTGTTTCTTTCCAGCGTCTCTCTTTGAGTCATTAAGATGGGGAATTTAATTAATTTTTACAAACCTTGGCAGATTAGTCCAGTTTAGGACAGCAAACTTACAAAGACAAGAAGGTGGGAACTACACAAAGTCACACAGATATTTAAAATACAAAGCGTTGAAGCTGTCAAAGCTCATGTAGAGTAAGGGCCTGAGTGCTGGAAGCATATCAACAGGGCAAAGCTAAGTGGAAACACATGTGGCGTAAATGCAGAAAGCAGAAGGGGAGCAGCGTGTTCTTTCTGATAGGGACTCTATGAAACCAAATCTGAGCTGATCTTTGTGCACAAAGACACCGAGTCCTGTGCACACAGACAATTATATGCATTGTCTCCATGGAATAAAACATGAAAACAAAGCGACGCGATATCAAATTTTTGTAATCAAAACAAACACGGACATATTAGATGAGACTGTCTTCCATATTGTCCTTTAAACAAAATAAAACCATCAGCTGAGAGCATTTTCTTTTCGTCAAGCTTTCAACAAGCCAGACTCAATGACTTCTGGCAGGTTTCACCTTTTGACACGTCGCATTCGCTTTTACATCTAAAACAACATCTGGCATGCTTCCAGCTATGCTATGTTACTCCCTCAGCACACAAGCCTGCGGAACCTGCATGACATCTACAGATCTGATGTTAAACTGGCGTGACGGCCACAGAACAAATCCAGGGTGAAGACATGTCTGAGATGAGAGACGTGACTCACTACCTGCAGTCTGCTTCCACACGTGTCTGGTATTTCTGTTTAAAATGAGATGATCACTATATCTGAGCTTACCTTCTTCGCAGCCTTCGAAGGTGACCTCCTGGTGGGCTTCTGCATCTGGCCGCCCTGCTTGGACACAGAGCCGTTCTGGCGCTTCTTGATGGGGGAGGAAGGCGTCGAGGAGGGCGCCGACGGGGGGGAGGCTGGGGGGGACGGAGCAACAGGAAGAGCCTCGGTCCCGAGGATGGCCATCTCCTCCGTGGGTGTGAGATGCAGGCTGCGGAGGCTTTCGTATGTTTCCTGATCAACAACCAGCAACCTGGTCTCATTTTCTACTGCCTTGATCCGCTGTACCACCTGGGATGAGGGACATAACAAGGCTTCAGCATTTGATTTGGAGAGGCATTTACATTTCTGTTACCCAATGCCAGGTTTGGCATAGATACTCTGACGGCGCTTTGCAAAACTGTTCACATTCGCAGAGTAACATCTTCTCTCGTTGCAACCACAAACGTCAACGCGTTTGATTAGGATTTTTTTTCTTTTTTTTACAAATAAAATTCTGAAAAGTGAGGCCTGCATAGTGCTGATCCCTCTTTACTCTGAATCCTGCATCCAGTGCAGCCTGGTTTTATTAGGTGTCACCAAATTAGCAAGTAGAGTGTGGCAGAACAACACAACAAACCACCTCCACTGTGAAACATGGCGGTGACAGCATCATGCTGTGGAGATGCTTTTTTCAGCAGGGATGACGCGACAGAGGTATTAGTAAAAACATGACATTCCGAAGATACTGATTGCGATGCACTACTCTCCTTGAGCTTTAGCGTCTCGGTCACTAGGATCTGTGCCAGTTGTGGAAATTAAAAGCAGTGAAAATCCAACAGAGACTGAATGCATGCCACTTGGAGGCATTATGGTCCAGAACATATTGCATCCAAGCAATCCTTTGTTGTTGATATGTTGCCCTATTGAAACTGCGATGATTGTGATTCAGCTCATTGTGTAGTACTGGACATGGAAGTGGGTTAGCGTTGATGGAAAGACAATCCTGGAAGAAGACTGCCCCTTCCAGAGTGACAACAACCCTAAACATACAGCCAGAACTGAGTGATTTGGACGAAAGCCTATTCATGTATTAGAGTGGCCTAGTTAAAGTGCAAACCTACATCCAAGTTGATCGTTTTAGGCAAGACTTGGAAATAAATGTTCACAGAAGCGCTGTATCTTATCTGAGCTAATTTTCAAAGAAGAATGGGCAAAACTTTCAGGATCTAGATGTGTAAAGCTGGCAGATACCTACTCCAAAAGACTTGCAGCTGTGATTGAGGCAAAAGGTGGTTCTACAAAAATGTTTGCTGAGGGATGAACACTAAATCACACTGCACTGCACTACACTAATTTTTATCTGCAAAAATACTGTAAACACCCATTTTACTTCTCCTTCAACATTAAGCACTACTTTGTGTGGGTGTATCCCATAAAGATCTCTATAAAAATACAATGAAGCTTGAAGTTGTAAAAAGAAAAAAATGTGGAAAGAGTTCAACAGACATCCATAATGCACTAGATATGATCAAACGATAAAAAAAGACAAAATGTTAGATCCTTGCACACAATTCCCAGTGAAAATGATCAAAATGTTACTTTTCAAATAGTACCAGAAATCCCACAATACGTTTACTACTCTAGAGATAAAGCAGTTTCTTCATATTATTGGGATTTGGTTATCTTGGTAATTCTTTGCCCGTTCTGGGCCACCGTAGTAGTAAAACCCAAACCTGGCATTGGATCAATTATGCAGCAGGACTTTCAATCAGTCCTTCACAAGGTACACATCCAAATCATTTTGATGTTTTAAAGGTGGTCTGTGACAGTTTAGATGTCATCAAACATCATCATGCAACAAGTTTAATCTGGGGCTAAACCCAGCGCTCAACAGCTTGTGTTTTTATCTCTGCTGCAACAAGGTCACAGAGAGAGCCTGACAGGCTGTGCACAGATAATTATAAAACCTCCTCAGATTCTCTGTGAGCAGTAGCCAAGTCCTAGGAACGAAGCAGCCCAGTTCAGACAGACCTGGAGACAGTTTTAACCCAATTTACAGCGGCAGCAGCGGGGTGGCTTGTTTGCAGCCTTTTCTTGGCACAGACATGCTGTGCAGGCAGTTGGTGCTGGCATGGGCTATAGAAAAGCATGTTCTGATCTGTGAAAAGTTCCTCATGCTTTGTAAAATTCTGTAAAGTCAACGCGTCCACTATTTTCTCAAATTGAGCCGGACAAAAGAAACCGATCATGCGACTGCAAAAGTGCAACAGTGGCAAAGAAATGAAGCAGCGGGCACCTAATTGTCCAGATTATTCCGGTCAGCCAGTGTGACCGTTTGATGCACCCCCTGCCCGTCCTGTAATATGAGTGGAAATCATCAATATGAATGCCCACGCGTGGAGCGGCACTCGCCTGGTGGTGCGTCTCTCTCTCCACGTTCACTCCGTTCACGGCGACCACCCTGTCCCCGGCCAGCATTCCCGACGCTTCTGCAGGGGAGCCCGGCTCCACTTTGCGGATATACTGGCCGCTCTTCCCCTTCTCGCCGTGCAAGTGAAACCCATACCCGTTCTCCCCCTTTGCCATGATGCAGAGCCGCGGTTTGCGCTCGCTGGCCATTTGCTCTTTCGTGCCTTGGTCCTCCTGCAGACTTGGTTGTAAAAGTGGGGGTGAAAGCGCAAAAAGATGGAGAGTTCAGGGTAGCAGGGCTAAACTTCCAGTGCGCAAAATCATATCGGCTCCACGCAGAGCCACACAAAAACTCCCACAAAAAGACCCCTCCAAAATGAACTCAGACTAAAAAAAAAAAAAACAACACAAAGAAAATAAAAAGTAAATAGGCAGCAAAGTTAAAACATCCTGGGTTTGCAACCAGTCCACCAGATCGTGTTTCTTCTGTCTAAGCTGTTGAGCATGCGTCCAAAACTCATCCGCGCACCAGACTTCAGATCCTCGAACGGAACATCATTACTGTCTCTGCAGACATAGTAAATCGGAAGCAGGTCACCTGGGGCTCGGCTGCCTCGCTGCATTTATCCATCAGAACTGGCCGGAGTGCACACACTCCCAGCGACAGGAGCGCCAAGCGCGCAGCAGTTGCGCCTTGTGCGCAACAGCACCACCTTCCTCCAACACAGTGGTTGGGAAAGAAAATTCCGCAGAGTGCGGATTTGAAATGACACAATGCTGCCCCCTGTTGGCAGAAAGTGTTTTTGACCAATAATGCGAGTTATATAGATAATAAATACGAAATAAATAAATAAAACTCAAAAGCTTTACATTTCTAATAATTCAAGCCAAAATGTTATTGAAGTAAATTATGAAACTTGCTAAACATAAAATTAAAAACAGCAAACCTTCAAATTTGTAAATAATGTTAAATGAATTAATAATTAGTGTACAATTTCGCAACACACAGAGAAGAGCCTCTTCAAAGTAAGACTTAGTGTTATGGAAAATGGGATTTCTTGATAAGGCGAGTTGAAAAGATATAGACCTTCACTGGGTACAGTAAAAAAACAACAACAGAAACACACACACACACACACACACACACACACACACACACACACACACACACACACACACACACACACACACACACACACACACACACACACACACACACACACACACACAATCCTCACGTTGTCATACTGGGTTCAAATCAAATGTACGCACCGATTTATAGTTTCGAAGGTTCTGAAGTTCACGTAGACTTACTGCTTCCTCTGATAACTAAACACACCTGTACAGCCAAATTAATACATTTTATAATTCTCTGTAACTAAATTTCATATTTGTCCTACTTGTTCAAGACTCAGAATTTAAAGTTTAGGACTTGGGACTTGACAAGACTTGAGTGACAAAAACATCCATGTAAATTGCACAATTCTGCAAGTAAATTTATTGCACTGCTGTCTGACATTTTGACTCGAAAATTAGTTCATTAACAGCCAAGACTGTATGCATACTTAAGCCCCCCAGGCAGTGTTGCTAGTCAGTGCAACCAACCGTTTAAAAAAACAACTAATAAATAACATATAGATAAATAAAGATTCTAGAGTCTTGAAAAGATATGACACCTGTTCGTTAGTCACAACAGTACCTTGGTCCTAATGCTTGTATTTACCTAGTAAATGATTAATAGCAACATTTATTCTGAGCCAGACTGAAAATGGCTGTTTTAGTTTATTTGTTAATTAATTTGATCATAAGAGAGGCTATTCCTTCTCAGAAACACCTGACCTGTCATATCATCATTCAGAGTCTCCTCCCGGCACATACACACTTTCAATAGCTGCTGCTGCATTTATGTAAAAAAAAGGGACCTTTGGTATGAATTAATGAAATTTTACATCACGTGAATTTGTGTTTTGTTCACTGGATTCTTGTCTATTTACATAACAATCTGACATTATTTGTCGTAAGCAAGCATTTGGAAGACAGTATCTTCATCAGTCAAAGGGAGATCGTCTGCAGCTCCTCAAACTCGCAGGAGCCCGATGAAGGAATTGTACATGGAAAGCAAGCTTAAATCGGAGGCAACCAGAATTTTGCTCGGTTCTTCTGAAAACATTTCGACACCAATACAGGAGTCTTTGTCAATGGCGGCTTGCTCTTGAGCAACCTGCAGTTGCCGTGCTGCTGTTTTTAAGGACATGGAGGCCCACCCTCCTAGGTGCATTGTAGGTCAGATGCAAATCAATGACAAAGACTCCTTGTGCTTCTCCATGACATGGGAATGGTGTAACACATTAACCTGACCCTAGCCAGATTGATATCGCTCCGCCTAGCTTCACTCACATCCATCTGGGACCTCTCCCATAGAGAGTGATTTCTCCAAACAATTTTATTGTCCAGCCAATCAGGACGCAGGGCTGGAGTTTCATAGATGTGACGTAGTGGAGAAGCGACCGTGAGACTGTTTTGATTCAGACAACAATGGCGGCTCGCATCGAGGAAGCAAGCGTTAACATTGATGCTGCTATTTCTTCCGTGTTGTCCAATCTACCTAATATTGTTTCATTAAAAGAACATCAGAGAACGGCTCTGAAGGCTTTTGCTGATGGAAACCATGTTTTTGCCCTTCTCCCGACCGGATTTGGCAAGTTTTGTTTTCCGGGGCGCGCCCGTGGCGGAGCGGTTAGCGCGAACCATGTTAGGAGGCCTTTAGTCGGCCCGGGATCGACTCCGACCCGTGGCGCTTTGCCGCCTGTCTTCCCCCCTCTTCCTGTCAGCTCACTGTCAATAAAACGCGTGCCACTAGAGCCGCAAACACATTTAAAAAAAAAAGTTTTGTTTTTTCCTGCGTCGCTCTCACAGCGTCACGGGTTGGCTTCGGTGTGAGTGGTTGAAATAGCACGTCAATAAAGATGACAGACAAGTGGCTTATCCAATCATATGCAGGCCCAGCCTTCAGTAAAGGCAATTCCTATGGATCAGTTCCAGATGGATGTGAGTGGAGCTAGGCGGAGCGAAATACATCTGGCTAGGGTCAGGTTAGTAACACATACCTTTTAGTAAAAGAAAAAAAGAAATCCAGCATATACTGGACATGGATAGAGAGACATGACGTTTCAGTAGCTCAGCCGCTGGAAGTCAAGGTTTTAGTTAAAGGCTTTTCAGGAATCAACTTGTTAGTTGTCTGTCAAAGTTTGTTCTCTTTGGTATTTTTCATTTATTCACCTAAAAATAACGGGAACAAACAGACAAAGTCGCAGATATATAAGTGAGAGTTAAGCGGCTCAAATCTTCAAACAAAGTGTCAGTCACTGCACTGGAAATAATAATAATAATATTAATAATAATAATAATAATAATAATGCGATAGACTGGTGACCTGTCCAGGGTGTAACCCGCCTCTAGCCCATTGCTTGAGATAGGAACCAGCACCCTTTGCGACCCCACAAGGGATAGGCGTGTTAGAAAATGGATGGATGGATAATAATAATAATAATAATAATAATAATAATAATAATAATAATAATAATAACAGTCAGTTTATGCAGGAAACTCTTGAAGATCTTGACATAGCCTTAAGAAATAGTAATCAAAACCTCTTCAAAGGAATACAGGCAAGGGATGATTTGTGAACAGTTCAGAGTATCTAGCCACTGCCCAACAACTTCAAATCTTGCATTACTGATCTAGTGTGTAACTCTGTCTGTGTTTTGTTTTTGCCACTTTCACAAATTTCAACATCGCAGGACAATAAAGGATTTTCTTAACTTAAAAACGATGACGTTGGCTCTGCTGTTCTCTGAAGAACTAACCATTTAATGACATGCTATGGCCGTTAGGGGGCAGTAAATGCCCATAGTTTTATAGAAATTAATTTTTAAAAGAGGATAAATTGATGGGTTGAATAGTTATACATCTTTTTTTTAGGTTGATTTCAAACCAGTCAGAGGGAGATGGAGAAAAATAGAGCACAGTTTACTTAGCGTAAAAGCCCACATTTTAGTCCAGTATAAACAATAAAAAATTGATAAACCTATTAAATAACTTGAAACATAGTAAATTGAGAAATGCAACGATATACAGCTCACTTAGTTGAATAAACAGAAGAAAATCAAAGAGGATTAAGAAGTTTTTGAAGTTTTCCGTTCCAATGTGTGTTGCGTAATATAAGGCTTTTCATATGTATGAATATCTCTAGATGTACATTAATGTTAAACATAAATATGTGTTTGCTTATCAGAGTGACAGATTGTGTTTGGCTTTCTGTGCTTAAAGTGTATGTTTCTCACTATATGAACTGTTATCATATCATGACATTTATTCTGCAGTCAGACCAGGTTAGATTCATGCTTAGGAACAGAAAAGTCTGTGTTACACCAGCCATTATTGGCATTACTTCTTCAGCACCAACTGTTGATTTAGCTGTTGGTTGGCCCGCGTTGAGTAGGAAATATGATGATTTGTGTCAAAGCCTCATCTTTGCTGAACCATAAACATCAACACCCATCCAGTTAGATCCAGTTAGAGCTCCCTGATCTCTGAGAACCAGATGGCCAGTCTCAGTTACCATTTGTATAACCATGTCACAGTTGTTACACAGATGCAAACATCTTCCTGTCCACAGCGATGGCCCCGCTGACTCGAAGCATCATATCCCTGCGTGAGCTCCTGCAGGAGCATGCGCAGGAGCAGATGAGTGTTTGATGGCTCCTGCGCCTCCCTAATTCACTGCTTTTCCAGCCGGACGCCTACTCGCCGATGGATCATCTAATCTCAATGACCGGCTCATTTAATACACCACGTTCCTGTCAGTCAGGCCAGGAGGGATTGCTCTTTTCATGGGGTCACTTAAGTGAATTTAATTTGAGCAGAAACGACACCACGGCAGGCGTTGTGTTTCGTGCTGTTATTGTTCCTGCCTGGAGGTGCGCTTTATTTTTGGACTGATGTTAGCATATCCTTAGGACTAAACAAATCTGTCTCGGTTTGTCGGGCTGAAACTGTGACAAAGCCTCCTGATTTTTATGAAAAGTGTTGAATCCTCAGATGAACCATCACCGGGGCAGCCACAAGGATTAGTGGATTAAAAAATTAATGCTCACCCATGTTAATCATTTGGAGCAAAAACCTGTTTGAACAGAAGGATTTTGTGTAAAGAGCCTTTTGAAAGTGGTTATGCCCTTTGAACTTTTTCACCATTTCTCTGATTTATTGTGTCTTTCATGAAACTGACCAACGCAAAGTGCATAATTGTGAAGTAGAAAGAAAAGCATACACGCAACCATATTCACACCAACTCTAACCAGCTTCCTTGTCCCTGCTATAGAAAATTACCCAGCATGATGCTGCCTCCACAATCTGCCACTGCGAGGATTGTGTGTTGGGGGTGAGGTGCAGTGTTAGTTTTCTCCCACACATGGCATTTAGCATGTTAGGAAACAAGCTTCAGGAGGTTCAGCAGCTTCAAATGGCAGATTTCACAACAGCTTCATTCCACACATCGTAAGACTGCTAAAATCTCAATAGCCCCGCATACATACAAAACTAGGCACTTTACATGGTCACTGTGAACTCCATTGCACTGAGTAACTGTATTATCTGCATTATCATATGTCCTGTTCATTGTTGCAATACATCCTGCTGCTACATACTATACTTGCACTATTCATATAGTCTTACACATGACTTTTCTGTACCTATAAAATGTGTTTTTGCCCTGCTCCTACATACCTGATTTAAATGACCTCTTCCTCAACACGTTATGAAAACAAGTTCTGCAGAGTTCTGCCAATAACCCATTCCTTAGAAAAACTAAAAAGAATTTTAAAATATTCACAATACGGACCCACATGCCTTCTGGTAAATGGAAAACTTGACTAATTACCTTCTTCAAATAGCTCTCTTCTGGTGATTCTCTGACGAAAGGCAGATTTATGGAATGCATGGTTAATAGCTATCCTGTTGACAGATTCTCCCACCTGATGAGAACTCTGTAGCTCTTCCAGAGTTTCCATGGGCATCTAGACTGCTTCTCTGATTTATGTTCTCCTTTCACAGCCTGTCACTTTGGGTCAACAGCTGAGCTATATATTTTTTTGTATTTGTAAATCTTCAAAGATTGGGAAGCTTTTATATTACCTGCTTTGCACTTTTCTTGGTCTTCATGATTGTATTTATACGCTAATGCTTTCCAAGAAAAACCTCCAGGGGCTTCACAGAGCTGCTATATTTATTCAGAGGAGGAAAAATATATATTCTTTTCTCTTTCATTACACAATTATGCACTACTTTGTGTTGTTCCGTCACATAAAATCCCAATGCAACACACTGACGGCTGTGGTTGTAATGAGGCGAAATATGGGAAAGTTCTATAAGTATGAGTGCTTTTACAAATTGCTGTAAATGTCACCTCCCTAAGGCTTTCAGGATGGCAGCAGGGGAGTATTTAATTGGACAAATCTGCTTGGGGATGATCATGGGCGGACAGCCAGAGGAAGACATTTTTTTTTGTCGCGAATGTGTACTGCAGCCTTTTTCTGTTTCTTTTGTCATCATTTTGTCATCATGCACGAGACACGTACTTCACCTCTGCCTTGATATCAGAGCAGAGCCATGGGCCACTGGGCCACTGGGCCTCAGGTCCCTGGGGCCCATTGCTGGATCTGCTCCAGCATAGCTGGTTGCTGGCGGAGCCCACATGCTCGTCCCGGTGGCTCCCAGGGGCTTCGGCATTGCGGCGGTTGGGGGGTTTCTTGGGGCCTGTCTCTCCTCTTCCCTCAGAGGGGGGGCAGCTTTCCCGGTGTTGGCCCCTCTTGATCACCTTTGCTCTGGGGGTCCCTTCGGGCGTCTGGGGTTTTGGCTCCTCACACCCCTACTGACCATTTTTCTTATGGATAAACCTTACATACACAAGTGCACCTACAGGTGCTTGGGTCCAGGTACTTACAGACTCACTTCTACAGAAAAACCCTATTATTATTATTATCTTTAGCTGTCACTTTATACATTTCATATTAAATGATACTGTATATTCTTCAGTGATGGCATCAAGGCGTTGGTTGTTTGTACCTGTAATACCTTATCGTTGGTTTTGCTGTTCTTTGTATCTCTCTCTTTGCAGGTGTAGAAGCAGGTGTAGAAGGTGTTATATCACTCTCTCCATTTTCTCTCCTCTTTCTCTTTCATATTTTCTCCCTTTTGGCATTTTGTCTCATCTGTTTCTCTCCTTTTTTCCTCTCCTATCTTCCTATTTCTGTGTCCATTTAACATGAAATAGTCCCAGCACATATTCTAATAAAGATTCTTGCATATATACATCAAGCGGAGCACTATGGCGAAAGCAGTAATGCTTCACTTGTGAAAGTAAGATCTGTTGGGCTCTCATTGTCATTAGGACAACAATTCTTAAAGCTACATTGCCAGACAGGACACACACACACACACACACACACACACACACACACACACACACACACACACACACACACACACACACACACACACACACACACAAGAGATATCAAAGCGGACTATAAGAGCCATAACCAAAGAATTCCTCGGTTAATCTCCTAGATCTGTATTTGTCATAGCTGTTTGTGTCACCTAAATGGCTCGATGAGTCAATAAGCCAATAGGAGGCACATAATGTGCAAAACAGTGCAAACTGCAGGTTTTTACATCGCTCATCCATGCAAACAGACTATCATCAATAAGGCAAATAGAAAACATTTGTTGAGGCCAAATTCCTCACATCATAGTCACAAAAACGAAACTACAACGCATACCTTTTGTATACTGCATGGATATCCATTTGTAAAACAGTGTAATAAGTGCAATCAGGCTCTCTTTCTTATTATTTTTGACCTGCTTTAATTAGTACTGACACACTGAGGCAATCCCTGCTGCGCATCTCCTCGCACTCCCTTTCATTCCCTTTTACTCAGGGTTACCTAAATATCAAAGCAGAGCAGGCGAGAAAGCCTCACGAGGAAAACTCCTCTTAGCTGTAGTTGCGCAAACCTCTGGTATGCATCATGCATTGATTGGTAGAGTGTGAAGAAAATCAGAAACTGGTGGGTCACTTTTCCAAAATCCTCACTCCACTTCTTTCAAGTCCCCACCAAGGGTCTGTTTATAAAAAAAGGCATCATATATATATATCTTACTTTGATAACTTTGTACAAATACCGCTGGTCTTTACTGGCAACTATTTAGTATTTCTGGAGCTATTAACTCATATCAGTTATTGATATAGATTAAGACATGCAGCCTTTCCCCCTGGCAGAAGCAGTAAAATAAAGTGCGGGGTGGAGAAGGGCATAGCTCTCAGCTTTAATTAGCCACAAAGGGTAAATCACTCCTCCCTCACTTCTTCGTGAACTCTCTGTGAATCTTCTGTGTACAGCCAAAACACTGCAACCTGCAAGGGAAAGAGTTTATGTTCCCAGAGCTTCCCAGTAATTCTGAAAACTGAGCAAAGGGTTGTTTCTAGATGGGACTTGAGTCGCTGCAGCTCTGCACGAATTATCTGCATTCCCTAACCCTAACAGTTGCGACTCTCAGTACATGATATCTTTTAGGAAACCAATTTCATTGAGATATTTAACAAAGAAAAAGCATATGAAATTACTCCTTTTTATACAACGCTCAAGGATGTAAAACTGTACATCCCCAAAGGGAATTTTCTGCTTTGAGTTATTTAGATCAGATGCACTTTAAATACCTGAGTCATTTATGATGGTCTTAAAAAGATTGAATTACCTAATCTCAGTTCAATTTGGATTTTTGGTAACAGATATCACAATTGCATGTTAAAGAGCTGGATGTAAACCGATAAAATCTGTGTACTTTAAATTATTCTCAGAAATTTTAAGTGTTGCATTCAACATAAATAAAATTGATTCTATTAAAAATAAAATAATTGGCATCCTCCCAAACATGATTACCTCGTTCTCAGTAAGTGAGGCAGCGTTGGAGGAATCTTTAGAACCTGCACAGTGTCTGAACTGTTTAGAAGCAGTAGAGCTTTCTGAGCTATCTAAAATTTTAGCTTTATCTAAACCTTCTACCTGTATGTTAGACCCAATCCCAACCAAGTTGTTTAAGGAGGTATTCCCTTTGATCAGTGATCCTATTTTAGACATGATTAATCTATCCTTAGTAAATGGATATGTACCACAGGGTTTTAAAGTAGCTATTATTAAACCTTTACTTAAGAAACCATCTCTTGATCAAGATGAGTTAATAAATTACAGACCTATATCTAATCTTCTTTTCCTATCTAAAATTCTTGAGAAAGTAGTTGCTAATCAACTATGTAAACATTTACAAAGTAATGACCTACTTGAGGAATTTCAGTCAGGCTGCAGAGCTCATCATACCACTGAAACAGCTCTGGTGAAGGTCACTAATGATATTCTCATGGCCTCAGATAATGGACTTGTGTCTGTACTTGTCCTGTTAGATCTCAGTGCTGGATTTGATACAGTTGATCACAACATTCTCCTACAAAGACTTGAACATACTGTAGGGATTAAGGGGAAAGCATTAGGCAGGTTTAAATTTTATCTGTCAGACAGATTCCAGTTTGTTCATGTTAATAATAAATCTTCTTCAAACTCTAGGGTCACCTGTGGAGTACCACAGGGTTCAGTCCTTGGACCAATTCTCTTTACTATATATATGCTTCCGATTGGCAAAATTATCAGACAGCATGGGATTAATTTCGACTGTTATGCTGATGACACTCTATATTTATCCATAAATCCTGATGAATCCAACCAATTACTTCGACTGCAGTCATGTCTTGATGACATCAACAGCTGGATGACTTTGAATTTCCTGCATTTAAATTCTGACAAGACAGAAGTTGTAATCTTTGGACCAGAGTCCTCAAAAAATAAACTTCTTAATCAATCACTTAATCTGGATGGCATTAACTTGGCCTCTGGTAATAAAGTAAAAAAACTTGTTATTTTTTACCAAGAGATGTCATTTAAATCCCATATTAAACAGGTTTCCAGAGTTTCATTTTTTCACCTCTGGAATATTGCCAAAATTAGAAATATTCTGTCCAGGGGTGATGCTGAAAAACTAGTCCATGCATTTGTTACTTCAAGGACTATTGTAATTCTTTACTATCAGGAAGTCCACAAAATGCAATTCAAAGTCTTCAGCTGATCCAAAATGCTGCAGCAAGAGTTCTGATGAAAATCAACAAGAGGGATCATATTTCTCCTATTTTAGCTTCCCTTCATTGGCTTCCTGTTAAATCAAGAATATAATTTAAAATTCTTCTTCTCACGTATAAAGCCCTTAATAATCAAGCTCCATCATATATCAGAGCTCTGATTACCCCGTATGTTCCTAACAGAGCACTTCACTCTCAGACTGCAGGTCTGCTGGTGGTTCCTTCTGTCTTCTGTAACCCCCAGTCGGTCGAGGCAGATGACCGTTCATACTGGTTCAGCCTGGTTCTGCTGGAGGTTTTCCTTCCCGTTAATGGGGAGTTTTTCTTTCTGTCGCTTCATGCTTGCTCGGCATGAGGGATTGCTGCAAAGCCGTAGACAATGCAGTAGGCTCTCCCTGTGGCTCTACGCTTCTTCAGGAGGAGTGAATGCTGCTTGTCAAGACATTGATGCAATCAACTGGGTTCCCTTATATGGGAATCTTTTTAACCAATCTGTATAATCTGATTGAATTTGACTTTGAAAAGTGTCTTGAGATGACATGTTTAATGAATTGGTGCTATATAAATATAGCACCAATTCTGGTGTCTGCCTCGTTGCTCTGGGAGGCAGGTCTTTGGCTCTTCACAAACCACTATTGAGCATTTTTTCCCATGGATAAACCTTACATACACAAGCGCACTCTCACAAACACCAACAGGTGCTTGGATCCAGGTACTTACAGACTCATTTCCATACAGAAAACCCTTATTATTATCTTCAGTTGTCACTTTATACATGCCGTATTAATTGATACTGTATATACTTCAGTGATGGTATCAAGGCGTTACTTGATTGTGTCTGTAACACGTTATCGGCTGGTTGTGCTTTTCTTTTTACATCTCTCTATGCCGGTGAAGAAGCAGACAGAGGATGTCTTATAATTGTCTCCCTTTTCTCTCCTCTTTCTTTCCCCTTTTGTCCCTTTTTTCTCTTCTACCTTCTTGTTTTAGTGTCCATATAACATGAAATATTCCCTGCATAAATTATAATAAAACTACTTGCATGTATAAATCATGCGGAGCACTATGGCGAAAGCGGTACGGCTCCGCTTGTGAGAGTAAAATCTGTTGGGCTCTTTTTGCCATTGAGACAACAATTCTTATTGCCACATTGCCAGACAGGACACTATAAAAAAAAAAGCCTGTCCCAGCACATTATACAAACACTTCCTCTGGCTGACTCAACTTGAAAATCCACTATTAATCTCAGTTAATATTTTTTTTGCAAGCCTAGTATCTGTATTGTACAAAACATATTACAAAATAATTTTCCTAGAGCTGATTGTCACATGTTTTGGCCCAATGTCCTTGATCAAATACTCTGAAATCCAGGAAGAATCTGTAAACCAGGCTTCCAGCCATTATTTTTAGTACCGACCTTTACAATAATTAACCTCACTGCTCTTTTTGTCTACTCATTACACATTTCTTCAAACATCAGAGTGTGTGAAAAAAAGGGGTTTATTGTAGCCATGGGCAGGTGGTGCAGAAATAACAATAGTCTATCATGGAAATTAGCAGAGTGCTGCTCAAAAATAATGAATATATCATGAAAGCTATGGTGCACATATTTAAGTTGAGCAATCGAGACCCCCCTACACATGTTTGATTTTTATGTTAACTCATTGGAATAGGTAAAATTAAATAAATGCTACAGTATGTTGTGGCAAAAATTAACCATTAATTAGTTGTTTTGTTTTATTTAGAGTTAATTTGTGAGCATAACAAAAGATCATTTTGAAACACCCCCTATAGACTGTTCCTGTCACCATCACCATGCTCTAAAGTGTGTAAAAGTTAAACATTAGATGTTCCATTAGGATAACATAATACTGCGTATTAGACTTCTGGTAAAGGGGACAAGTCTATGACCAGCTTGTGTTCTTTGTATTTGACTTCAGTAAAACTGCTGGTGTCCTTATGAGAAAACGCCAGCAAAGACAGTTTATCTGGTTACAGTGTGCATAAATACATAAAGTAATTAATAACACAAACTGCAGTTTTCACAGCTTCATTTTAGATGTTGAGAGTCAGCTCAGCCAATAAGAAAAGCTCATGATTTAATAGTCCATCTACGTACCAACTCTCAGCTGTGGTAATAAGATATGGATCATGACCAAAACAACGAGAAGCTGCCAAAATGAGCCTCAACTGTATGGAGGCCAGACTCAGCCTTAGAGATAGGGGGGCTGTGTCATTTGGGGGAATACTCATCTCTCCACATTGAAACATGTCAGTTCAAGTGATTCAGGGATCTGATCAGGATCCCTCCTGGATTCCTCCTTTTTCAAGTTTTCCAGGCCATTGCACTGGGAAGAGATCCCGGGGACAACACCTTGCCATCACCCAGAATGATCTGGAAGGGGGTGCCAGGGAAAGGGACGTCATTGTTTCCCTCCTTGACCTGTTACCCTTGCAACCTGATCTCGGACAAGCAGTAGACAATGGATGGATGGTTGGATTTCAGATGTTGTTTTAGGTTTCATATACTTGAGGGAGAATTTACATTGTAATTTAATGTTAAACATTTATGTTAAGAGAAACAGTGAATGGACTTCAATAACAGATGCAAGGCTTTATCAAAAGAATGAAAGAATGCCTGATAAATTGATGAATGCCTAATATTAACCGATAATCGTCTATGTGAAACATTAACCAAAGTTCTTTTTTTTTTTTTTTTTGATGAAATGTTTTGGGTATCCTTCCACAAGCTTCTCATAATAGTTTGCTGTAAGTGTGACCCATTACTCTAGACTGCAACTAAGCCGAGTTTGTAGGCTGTCTTTGCTTTCAAACAGCTTTTCAGGTCTAGGTGCCAACATACTATGGGGCAGCGATCAGGGCTTTCTGGTGACCACTCTGTTCACTGCTTTTTAACTAATTTAGTAGACTACTTAGGGTAATTGTCCATTTTTGTGCCAACACTTAACATCCTGGCTGATCTTGAGATGTTGCAAATGGGCTAATGTTCTTTGCTCATGATGCCATCTTTCAAGTTGGGATTTTGTTCTCAGTGGTGCAAGCTTCACTATTTTTCCCCTAGTGTAACAGTGGCCATTATGGTCAAATGTTTAAATTTTAGTTTCATCATATCACATTTCTCTAGAAATTAAGCTCTTTCTCACCAGAGTGCGACAACAAACTGTTTGTGTTGCTTGTTGGGTAATGGCTTCTTAAAAATAACACTCTCTTACATGCTTAAACCAGCATCTTCACAAGGTCTTTTGCTTTTGGTCCAGGGTAGATACACATATGTTTCAGAAAGTGGTTTCATGTCTGGCAAGCATAACCGGTCTCCTCCCTGAACGGTGTGATGGCTGGACATTCACATGCTGTTTATGATTACATTTAATTGTTAGAACAGATGAATATGGCATCTTCATGCATCTGGAAATTGTATGTAAGAACAAAACCAGACTTATGGAGGTCCACAATTCTCTTCTAATTTATTTTATTTTTTATATCATAAAACGTTGCTGTGTTTTTAAGGTTTGCCTTAAAAGACATAGCTATGCTTTTGTTTAACTTGACTATTATGTATCAACCCATCAGTGGCTTGGGAAGCTGTAAAATGCTCATTTGGGCTTTTCCAAATTTGTTAACGACGTCGCTATTTTTGTGCATGCAAACGTTTGACTTTGAAGAAAGTCACAATAATGTATCTCTCATTACTCTGGCTCTTTACAAATAGAGATAATTTTATCCTAACTTACCTAAAAGAGGAAAATGTTTAGCGTGGTTTAATGTCAGACAATGAGAAAAATTAGGCTACAAGTATTTTTGCACTGCATGTAAATATCTGGAATTGACTATATAAATAGCAGACATAAACATATGTGTTCTCTTTAAATTTTGCAATTTCGGTCTTCTACATTAACATTAAATTGAATGTAGGTCAGAAATAGTCTAAATGTATTTGTCACAGTAATCTTTTTAAACTTAAACTTTTATTCATTAGAACAGGTTTTGTGTGAGTTACAATGTGAGGCAATAAGGAAAATGTAGTACAAGTGTTTGTGTGTGTTCAGGCAGCGGTTACCTTTATTATGACCTTCAGTAACTAAGTTTCTGTTTATTGTGCTTCTGTGAGGTAATCTTAGCCTCTTCTTATCTCTTTCTCGGAATCAGCCAACAATCCAAAACCAGCTCTCGTCGAGCGACTTTCTCTTGTTTGGTAATGATACTGTTTTCTGTTTATTCTTTTTCTTCTGACATTGAGGTTGATGTAACTAAAGGAGCATGACCACAAACAAACAGGGCAATCAGAGGCTGCAGAATGCATGCTGTGTTTCCACCCCCACAAGCTACCATAAAAACAGGTTGTCCTTAAACAACCTTGAAATAGGGGCTGAACAAGTGCACTACAGACAAGTGGTAGAGGATGGTTGTGGCTGTGGTATGATCAATTTGATGTTAATCTTTATGGGTTAATTTTTTAGTAATTTTTGCATTATATAATTAATCTGAAATTCATTGGTAAAATATATCAATGAACTAAAGCCACTTAACATTAAGGGAGCTCACAAGAAAACAACTTTTGTTGAACTCAACCTTTGCGTTTATCATGTTCATAATAATAAAATGGTATGATCCCCATGTCTTTGACTATTTTTAGGTTCCTGTAGTTCTGTTTGTGTTTTTACATTTTAGTATTGTTTATTTATGGATTCTGTTCTTGTCGTTAGTTTTCATTATGATTTTAGTAGTTTATTCTCAGTTCTGTTAAATCCTTATTTTCCTGCCTGCCTGTCCTCAATTTAGTTAGGTTCAGGTCAGATTCTCTCTCTCTCTCTCTCTCTCTCTCTCTCTCTCTCTCTCTCTCTCTCTCTCTCTCTCTCTCTCTCTCTCTCTCTCTCTCTCTCTCTCTCTCTCTCTCTCTCTCTCTCTCTCTCTCTATCTCTCTCTCTCTCTCTCTCCAGCTGTTTTCCTTTCTGTCTATTTATTCAGTCAGTTCTGTCACACTCAGGTCCTCCATTATGCTACCCCTGTTCTGGTTCTCCCCTTGCTGTGTTCCTGATTCTTGTTTCTTGGCTGCACTGTGGTCTGCCAACAACAATAAGACAACATCTGACACAAAAAAATATCTAACTGACTTTTCATTAAATGAGTTTACATTTCACACGATAAAATCCAGCTGGCATTCCTGTGTTTGGACTGTAAAGGCAGGTGCTAAGCTTTAAAATCTTAGTGTTACTAAACTTAAAAAAAGAAGATAAACCTCAAGTTTCTATTGAGATAAATTTATAAGCTTTGTTTATGTTGGCATATGTGAGCTGTGACACATTGGAGTAAATTCAGATATTCAAAGAGATTATACAGTTTTGATTAAAAGGAAAGTACATCTGCTTTCACCAGGCAGCTATACAAAAAAAGTACACCCTTATTGCATGCACAGAATTTAAGAGGGAAAGTAGCAGCCATGTGCTCCTGATAAAGTTCAGTTCACTGATTGATCAGTAGCAGGGTCAACTAACACCGTTAAAGCAGGAGTTTGGTTTAATGTTACTCTGGACCATATACAGGTACATCTAAAAAAAATTATACTGCATAAAAAAAAGCGGTTATCACCATTCATTACACATGAGTAACATTTTTCAAGATTTAATTTCTTGTATTTTTTATTACTATGGCTTACAGGTAAAGAAAACCCAAATTCAGTGTCTCAAAAATTAGAATATCACATTAGATCAATATTTTTTTTGTTTTAAGCACAAATGTCAGGCTTTTGAAAAGTATGTCAATTGCTATCCACTCAATACTTTGCTGGATATCTTTTTGCATGGATTACTGCCTCAATGCTCGTGGCATAGAGGCATCAGCCTGTGGCACTGCGTAGGTATAATGGGAACCCAGTTTGCTTTGATAAATGCCTTCAGGTCATCTGCCTTGTTGGATCTGGTGTCTCTCATCTTCCTCTTGACAACAATCCATATATTTATATGGGGTTCATGTCAGGGGTGTTTGTTGGCCAATCGAGAGCAGGAACACCATGGTCACTGAACCACCTTTGGTAGCTTTGTCAGTGTGCTCAGCTGCCAAGTACTGCTGGAAAATAAAATCAGCATCTCCATACATCTTGTATGCAGAGGGAAGCATGAAGTGCTCTAGAATTTCCTGGTAGATGGCTGCATTGACTGTGGACTTCAGAAAACACAGTAATCCAATAACAGCACAGGATATGACACCTCAAACCATCACTTGACTGGACTTCAAGCAACAAGTATTCTGTGATTTCCAAATAAAATACAGAATTTATTTTCATCTGAAAACACACCTTTGGACCATTGAGCAACAGTTCAGTTCCTTTTTTTTCTTTAGCCCTCCCAAAGCTATGGTTCTTTCTGTTGTTAGTGCACCTTTTCCCACCACACTTCCTTCTACTAAATTTTCTGATAATATGCTTGGACACAGAACTCTGAACAACCAGCTTTGTCAGAAATGGCATTTTGTAGCTTACCCTCTTTGTGAAGGGTGTTGATGACGGTCTTCTGGACATCTGTCCAATCAGCAGTCTTCCCCATGACTGTGTAGCCTACTGAACCACAGTGAGACCGTTTAAAGGCTCAGGAAACTTTTGCAGGTGTTTTGTGTTAAGTTAATTAAGGTCTGACACCATGAGTTTCCAATATTGAACTTCTTCACAGTGTTCTAATTTTCTGCGACACTGAATTTTGGGTTTTCATTGTCTTTAAGCCATAATCATCAACATTACAAGAAACAAAGGGTTGGAAAGTATCACTGTAATGATTCTATATATAATATGAGTTTCACTTTCTGAGATGACTTGCAAAAAATATTGAACTTTTACGCAAATTCCCATTATTTGAGATGTACCTGTTGTTAACAAAACCCTTAGCAAAGTCCTTGAAGTAAATTTTATTAAGTATACTTTAATATAAGTATAAGCTTAAGTCTTAGTACTAATCTACTTAGTCTTAGACTTCTTTTTATACTTTTCAGTATTAGTCAAGTATACGTCACTGTACTATTAAGTATATGAAATATAGTTTATAAAAAGTAAACGTCAAGTGTATTGCTACATTTTAAGTATGAAATAAGTACGCTCGTAGTACACCTGAGTAAACTGTGTTTTGCTAAGAGAACATGTGAAAATAATCAGGAAGGACCTTTAAGAAACAATTGATGTTGTTCATCAGTCTGGGAGAGTTTGTATAGAGCTTATCAAATAATCAAAGCAAATTTAATATAATTTTAAAATAATTCATATAGTTGCCATGATTCCCAGCAGTAAATGTCCCAAGGTCAAAGTGTACAATTATCAGGAAAACACCAAAAAAGCCAATTAGTCAAAACGTACCACAGACTGCAGGCTTTGACGTTACATGTTAAACTGCCTGACATGAGAAACAAAAGGGTTTCCAGTAGGAACATCTCTCCCATAAAGAATAGGACAGCACAAATTAGATTTGGAAAGCTTCCTCTGAATGCACCTGAAAACCTCCAAAACAATGACCTTAGGACAGATGGCACTAAAGTACAAATATCTGCTAGGCATCAAATGCACAATTTCATGGAGTAAAATCAAACATGGTATTTCCGTACTAAAAACTCATACAAACTGTCAGGTGTGGTGGTGGAGGGATGATTTGGGTTTGTTGTGGTCCTTGCAGTTATTGAGTTGACCATGCAGTTTCTTGTATAACAAGTGATCAAATATGAGGCCTTTTTCCAGGTTGCTAAAACTTGGCAGTTTTAGAACTGGGCACAGATCAGACAGTTTTTTTTTTGGTTTTTGATTTGTAATTCCCTTGACCTGAAAGAGGATGTTTTGCTTCTAAAATTAAGGTGGAACAACATTCATAATACCCTACTCATTGAGGGAATAACATTTTATTTCAGAATTCACATCTTCACTAATACAAATAATTGTGTTGTCTCCTGTCATTTAGCCAATTGTCTTTGCTCAGTTACTTTTTCAAACAAGCTGAAACATCTTTTAAGTGTTCTTAACATTTTGCTGGGCTCAGGATACACCTAAAGAAGTGTCAGTTTCAGTAGAAAAACAGGATTTTTTTGTTGTAGACGTCATCACATCATCTCACTCTAGCTGCAGAAAGAAAGGGTAATACAAAGACAGAAAAACACTTGGCTGTCCTATTTCAAGACATTTTTCACATTACTAAAACATGTGTAAAAAAATAACAAGTCAACATAGAGCCCTAGAATGAGACCCCCTCAATGACAGCCAGGAGGTCCGATTTCTCTACTGTTGGAATACAACACAACATAACAGTTTATATAAGACTATAACCTACAGGTTTTCTCTTTTTTTCTCCTAAAACTAAAGTCTTGACTAGTCAAAACTCAGACAAACAACATCTGGGGGTGTCCAGGAATGTCTGGTACCAGATTGTTGTGGAGTCTCCTGGGGCTTGGTTTGCCTCCAACAGATGCCTTCAGATCCTGTCCAATCAGAATGTGGGGAGCGAGAACGATTTGTTTCAGGACTCGTTGCTTCCCAGCTGGCAGGGGAAACTCCTTATATTATACTGCCTTTTATAGGGTTGTGTTTGATTTACTGTAATGTCTACACAAATGGCAAAGACCATCAGTTAAAACCTAGCGGGTTGCAAATTTGATCAGCAGATTGTGTTGTATCAAGAGGAGCAGTATGTTATGGGATTACATTGTTCATAGGTGGTGATAATGTTATATATGATTATGATATATTATAATGTGATTGGGGTATAACAGCCAATACATGAATCAAATCTTGGTGGTCAAAATGAGCTAAATACCAAACACCCCATAACTAGGGCAGGATTTTAGGGGCTTAAAAGAAGAGGGACACAATATACATATACTTTTATAAAACATTATAGACAGTCAAGACCAAGCATCTTGGGGTGAGGGGGGTGGGTGGCATGGGTTGGTGACTATCTCCAGTGGTCATTGGGTGAGGAGCAGGTTAAACCCTGAACTGGTTGCTAGTCTATCATACAGAGCAAAGAACCATGCATGCACACTCACACCTATGGGCAATGTAGAGTGATCAATTAAACTAACAGTCATGTTTTTGGACTGTGGGACGAAGTCGGAGTACCTAGAGAGAACCCACACATGTACGGGGAGAACATGCCAACTCCATGCAGAAAGACATCCTGCGCACAGCATTGCTAGCCCCATTCAAGACCAAATAATTCTTCTTATTTGTACACAAGCTTTGATATTTTAATGTTATTTTTAATCTTCTGAGATCATTGATCCATCTGGAGGTCAAATGAACGTACAGTAAACAG
Organism: Fundulus diaphanus; assembly: GCA_037039145.1. Lineage (NCBI taxonomy): Eukaryota > Metazoa > Chordata > Actinopteri > Cyprinodontiformes > Fundulidae > Fundulus > Fundulus diaphanus. Next base: position 22,337,596 of record CM073140.1, on the reverse strand, counting down.
TAGATATTGTCATTGGAAGTATTTTGCACTGTTCTAACGTACTGTATATATATTAACTGTAAGTATTGCTTTAAAGTTTAATGTTGAAAAACAATGGATTTAGAAAAGTGTTTCTTCTGCCTGAATTTTGCTTTGTAATTATGTTATTCTTTGTATATTTTTCTTTTTTGTCTTTGGAAACCATAATTTGCACATAACCTTATATTTTTGTCTGTCTGATTACATATTTTTTAAATATTAAATCATCAGTTGCTATTAGTTACTCAGTACTTGAGTAGCCTACTTACTGAATACTAGCCTACTAATTGAATAATTTCTTGGTTGACTACTTTTTACTTTTACTTGAGTAAAAATGTGTTGAAGTTATGCCACTCTTACTTGAGTAAAATTTTTGGCTACTCTACCCACCTTTGAGCATAGTTACTACAGTATTTTGGGTAATATTTTTATATGGAAGTATGAATTTCAAAAAATGATACTACCCTGCTGTTCCTGTTTCTGTGCCATCTATCTTGATTAGGAAAAAAATCAGTTTTCATGATGCTAAGGCCTAGAAACCTTGCAACTGTAATAGCATTGAGTAAAACAAACTTGTGTGGGTATGACAACAAAACTAAGGGACCTACATCATTCTAAATATGGTCCTGCTAATGGCCTATATGATATGGCTTGTATAAGCTACATTTCTGTTGCATTGATTAATTACTGTTGCACTGAATCTGTTGACTCAAAGGGAAAGCTAACCTTTTTATAACCAAGGCTATCCTTCTGTTATATATGGAGATCAATACTACTGTCACACTTGTTCATTAAAGCCACATGCAGTGTATCACCAAACAATTGATTCTTGTCAGTAGATAGGATCTTGTGGTCAGTCATTCAGCATGACATATCCTTTCCAGATGTCTTTCAGTGCTAAATAAGGGTCACTCTAAATATGCAGTCATAGCAAATGGTATAGACTGTAAGTTAAAAGGGACCCATCATGCTTTTTAAATTCTTCCTTTTCAAATTAAATCATTCAGTTGTGGTCTATATAAAGTGGAACTGCATTGCTTTGGTCTGAATTCCTTGTTACTGTTGCCCCAGAGCCCATCGGTTTTCCCTAGTCAGAAGTGCGTCTGAGAGCAACTCGTTTTGGTGCTGTCTCTTTAAATGCAAAGAGGCCTTTCTCACTCCACCCCCATCCAGGTCGTAGAGCATTCCACTCCAGCCCGTTCAGTCATTTTGTAATTTACTGGGGTATGGTGTAATGAATTGTGTGAGTTAATACACTCAACAACCAAACATGTTCACTTATCTACTTGTAGCTTTGGCATCCTTGAGCTTGGACTACAAAATCATGGTGAGAAATAATGGCGGATTTCCAAAATTGGTTAGCTGGAAGTCCATAACCTTGTTTAGCAGCTAAGCAGACAATATTGTGACATAACTGTTCAAAAAATGTAATAGAGAATAGAGAAAACTTAACAGATAAAGATATATCTTTATCTGTTAGATAAGCACCTGGAGAGACCACATTCAACTTTTCTGCAGTCCTAGACTCTAGGTACACAACAAAATGTACTAAAAGTGTAACTCACCGTTAAAATCAACTTTTTTTGCATATAAACTGCATAAATTGGACATAGGAGGGCCACTTTAATTTTATTGTGGATTTTTTTACATTTTCATGTGAACTTGTTTAGTTCTGCAATAGTTGTCTTAAAACCACCGTGCTGCCCTCTTAGGGTTGAATGGTGGCTATTGAGGTGACTGTGGCTCAATGGCTAGAGTAGTCCTCTTGCAATTGTAAGGTTGTGGGTTTGATTCTAGCTTTCCCTGTCACATGTTGATGTGCCCTTGGGCAAGGCACTTTACCCCAAGATACCTACTGATCTGCGTAGTATATGAATGTGTGCGCGTTAGTGAGTGCAACTGGGTGAATGTGGCTCCGGTGTAAATTGCTTTGAGTGGTCAGTATGACTGGAAAAGCACCATATAAGTTCATTCCATTTATCATTGCAGTGGAATTTTCCAATTGGTTCAAACAGTGCATACGTTCGTCATCACAGCCCCACGTTTGGGTATAAAAGCTTATCAGTCAGACACAAACCCCCTGTGGCGAGCAGTGTTGCCAAGTCTGCTTATATGCGACTTTGGACTTGTTTCTTGAGTCATGGGTTGCGTCTTTTGGGCTTGTTTTTGAATGTTAATTCACCTATTTGGCTGCCCCCACAAATAAATCCCTTTTCCCTTGCATGAGCAACAAAAGCTACAAGTGATCTGTTCATACTGTTGCAGCGTTACATATAGTGTCAGCGCTGAGTTACTGACTAGCAGCGACATCTATATTAGTGTGGTGGGTTGCTTCTTGGGTTTCTTTCGGGCTTGTTTTCATAGAGCAGTTCGCTTGTTTCTCTCGCAATGTCTGGCCACACTGGTGCACAGTTACCAAAAATTTTGCTTTACAAACTCATATTCAGCAGACAAAATTGTTAGCTTAACAACTGTTAAACGGTTGATAAATAAGGAACTTTGAAGAAGCTAACACTAGCTTCTAACCAATAACCAACGGCTTTCACTCGGTTTTTGTCACACATCTTCAGACAAAAGATGCTGCACACACAAGGCACATGATGAATGTGCGCAGTGCTGCAAGTTTGTTTTAGTACAGAATAAATTACTTAAATATTAACTTTTACATGACAGTAGAACCTTTGAGAAGAAAATTCTATCCGTGTCCAGGCAGCGGCCTTTTAGAAAGAAAAGAAAACCTAATGTGAATGTGTGATGTGATGTTTTGTGCGGAAGTGTCCCACGGAGCTTGACACTGCCTCTCTCCCTCCTCTGTTCCGGACCTACAAGCTACACTAACATAGCATCTCCAGACCTTCTGCGTTACATTAACGCACAGTCCGCCATGTATACAGTTCTAGATTCTGTATATATATCTATTTTGTTTTGTCTGCACCATCAACACCAAGTCAAATTCCTTGTAAATGCAAACCTACTTGGCGATAAACTTGATTCTGATTCTGAACTATGTGGCGACCCAAAAGCCCAGTTCAGAGTCCAGTCTCCTTCCACCTATTGGGGTGCCGGTAAGCCAAACACCAAAAAAGCTTGGTTAGAGTACTAATTAAAGGTTTAGGGTCACACAACAGCATACTGTTTACAGAAGAAAAAAAAAGCAAATACCAGCGTTTGTTGTTGAGCAGTCTGACATAGCACAGTCTGTGTGTAATTATGAAGTTGTTGAGCAATGGGAGCCAACAATAATAAGTCCATATCAGGTAAGAAGAAAACAGCACTGCTATTAACAATGGCTTTTTGTGGAGCCGTGACTGCTACTGTTGTGTGGAGAAGTCTGTGTGGATGTGTAGTGTGTAATGAGAGCTAGGACAGCGATGTAAACGGCGGATGAATATCTGGAGTGTTGTTATTGTACTTACAGGTGTCAAAACCCAATAAAGTAGACGCTAACCAGTCTGCAAACAGTTTCTAAACTTAGCGTGATAGATAATTCGGTGAACGAAAAATTAGCACAGCAAATATCTGTTTTCGGTTTAACACAACTGTACTGCTAACATCACTGCCATTCAGAAACTGTACCCATTACGCCTTCCACTGCCTCAGCAGTGCCAGATTTAGGCATCACTGATTCAGCACGTTTAGCCTGCTGCTCGAACTGATAATGCTCAGGCCTGCTGGGCTCCACAAAGCGTCTGTCAACCTCTGGTGATGAGGGGTGAAAAATCCTCCACCTCAAAAGACCGAACCGTGATGAAACCACAGGTGTTGCCCTGGTCACTCCATGTTTCAATACGTTACTTTCCCTTGTCCTAACCACAGCCCCGCTTAATAACCCCCACCCCTCATCCCCTAACCACTCATCCCCACATGTAGCTCTTTTACCTCAGGGTCTTGTGGCACTGCCCACTTTAGAGGCATTTTCCAAATTGTCTGGGATTGGGGTTATGATTTTACATCGGCGTGAGTTACACTTTACAGGCTAAAAAAGTGGATTTTGCATGATATGTCCCCTTTAAAACACAAGTATTTGAATAAGCAATATCACTTCTTGAAAAATGCCCATTATAGAACAAAAACAAAATAATAATTCTAAAGTGATTAAAGTAATTGACTCTTACTTTCCAACAAAACAAGAAAAACAAAAACATATCCTCACAGTCAGTCTGTTGCAGTGTACAAAGACATGAAAGAAAAAAAAAATGCAGTGATTAGTAAAAGCTGCTTCTCAAACAGTTCAGTGAGCCTCTCCAGAGATGCCCAAGACAGAAATGGGGGCAACCAAAATAAACTCAGGATATTCCCTGTCAGTATGAAGGCTCATGGGTAAAAGGCCTGAGGTCCCAATGCTTCATCGGTGAAAGTTTGGTCAGCAATAAGGCAGCAATCACTGGCCATTCATTGCAGGTTTTGAGGTTAAAGGCTCACTCTGGGTGTTCACTATGACCTCCATCTGGGTAGACTCCTGAAATAGAGACAAATATTAGAACTGAGATGGTGGGAAAGCACAGCTCGAATCTGCAGCATGATCATTTTAGAACCGTGATGAATTGGTACACAAAGGTTGTGGGTTAGCATTGTCTTACTCAAAGGATCAACTCCTTCCCTGAAAACATGAAATCATGTACAGACGATCATCATTATTACTGTCATTACATACGTACAGGGAAGGACTGGAACAAAAAAAACTGGCCTGTCATTTTGGACTAGACTGGCCCACCATGTTCAATAATGCACACTTTTCGGTCTTTTTGGTCTCTTGAATGTGTATACAAACTGTACAACTCTCTAAGACCACATATCTTCCACATCTATGTAACAAAGAAGGCTCATGATAATCTCTGTCTTCCTGTTCTTGCCTCTTCACTCTGTTCTCGGAGTGGATGAGTGAGACAGGTATAAGTAGGGAGAGTGACAGGTGAGCAGAGTTGGCACTAATTAGTAGCAGCCGGTGGAGCTGATCTGATGCTGAGTGGTGGCTGGTAGGTGACTGAGCTTATTGGATGGTGGCTGGTGGCTGAGAGGAGTGGAGCATGGAGAGGAAAAACTGTCCAGAAAAGTCCACAAATATAAAACAAAAAAACAAAACAAAATCCTGACATTCTCTGTCTCAGTGTTCCTCTCCTCACTCTTTTCTTTATCACGTAAGGATGCAGTCAGGTTGAGAATTATTGTACTCTGTGACAAACAGAACCACAGCTACGTTGGCATAACTTTGGCAATAAACAAAATTAGGTTGTTTTAAAAGGTTGGCTTTTCTTTCATTGCAGCCTACTTTAGGCTCAGTTCCACTGGCTCTTATTGGCCACGCACCGCACGGCTCCGCTCACTTACCAGTGTTTCAAGAACAGTTTTTTCCAGGGCTAGCCCGGCCTCCTCCGGGTCTACTGAAGACCCGGGTCAAACCGAGCCGAATTGAGGAGGTTTGCATGAACACACCTCTTTTCAGTGATTGGCTGAGGGGCGAGGAGAAAAGAGAAGGTTTTTCTCCGAGCAAGTCCAGAAAAATTGAAGAACGAAGACATTAATATTAAGGACCACTACGAACAGAGTGGGTCAAACCGGAATATAATTGTATAATTTTCAAACCAATGACATCGCCTGAAGGAAAAAAAGAAGAAAAAGGGCACTTTCTATACCCAGACTCTATATCAGATCTGTGTATCTATCAAGGCTTTCTTTCATTTTTTCACTGAAAGCTGTTATGTTTGTCTCTGAAGTGTCCATCTATCCACCTCTTGTGGTACAAGCCAGTGACTGTATTCCTTTCCAAGGCTGCTGGCCCGTCTATCTTTATAAGAGCACCCAGGGGGAGCAGCGGGGTGGTTTTGCTGAGGTGCTGGACTGAGCGTAGCTCAAGCATGGCCAAAGCCTCGTGTTCCCTCCGCTGACAGAGCAGCACACATGGTCTACGCCTGGTAGTAAGCCCGAAATCAAACCCATAAAAATAATATCACAAAAATATATATCGCTCACCCCTATTTTGAAAATGATCATAATTCTCAGGACAAATTAAATCACTCATTTGTTACAAACTCATCTGATAAATTCAGGTCAGTTTCATGTATGTAGAGCTGAATCATCTAAAATCTCAGGCACTATCCAAACAGAGCAGCACTGTCCTCTTCATTATATTAATTCTAATATTCACTTAATGAGTAATCCTACCTGCCCACTCAGGACTAAGTCTCATGGCTGATACTTGGTGCTGTATCTTGCTTCTGACTCTGAGGGGCTACAAGACAAAAATAGTCAATTATGTGGCGCTGTAACCAACTATTATTTAAACTACATAACATTGCATTAGGCGCCATACCACAAAATCCAATGACTTGAAGGGTGGTTTAGAGGCAAAGTTCAACATCTTTCCTTACACATTTCATCATCCTCATTTGACGTTTCAAACCGTGAGCCCATTTTATTGAAAAAGCTGCCAATTTTTGCACATTTAGCAGCGACTGTTTTCAGAGCTTTCCTCATTAATTCTAGCTTTCTCCACCACACCACCCTTGCTCTTTCTTCTCTCGAACTTTCAAAAACGGCATTAACCGAGAGCACTGACGTGTTACGGGATATGGGGCATTCCTCAAATGACATCAAATTACTAAATTTAGAACAGGCAGTGCGTAGCAGTGTAGCATACATGATCCACTCCAGTGTCTTGACTGAACAGCGACCCAAAAAACAAAAGAAAAGAGAGAGAACAATGACTCTTGCAGCCCAAACATCAGACTGCCCCACCGGTCCTCCCAATTAGCCAATCTGGGCCTGCCCATGGAGGTCGCCATTTTTTCACCTGCACAATGCATGCTGGGTTAATGACATGGTTAGGTCCTTCTGGACTGGAACCTACAGAGTTATCCGAGTTGGTTATTGTATTGCGTTTGACTGGTGTAAATTTAGACAATGCCACACTGTGTCGCTGTTGAATTTCAAAACAAAAAACAACTGAAAAAGTGAGGTGAGTCTTCATTGCTTCCCCCATGAAAAAAAAGCGCAATGGGAAAAAAGCTGTTGGAAGAACACAACTTCCGAAGAACCCACATTTGCGCTCTCGACACTTCTCTCCAAAAGACTTTGAGTCAGTTGTACTAACAAAATTGATGAAGGAGCTAACAGGTGGACGATATCCTTTGGCGCCTTGCGAGTGAAAGACTCTGGGAGAAACATCCGGGACAGACAACAATGGAAGCCCTTTCAAATAACAAAGGTACTGCCACTGGTACCGAATGTGAAATGTGAAATCATGGACCCGACTGAAGACCAGACCCTAAACAGGTGTTAAGGGACCAAAGACCGGATCGATCAGATCCTAAGAGTTATTAGACTTGACATCAGACACAGAGTACTACTTGCCGGAATCACACAATCTTACGAGTGGTAAGTGTCACTCATTGTTTTATTATTATTATTATTATTATTATTGTTGTTGTTGTCATCAATTTCAACGAGCTCCGGTTCAAACTGAAAAGGTTTACCGTTGCTCATTGATGTTTTGACTGGATGTAGCTAGTGCTAGCTAAAGGACTAGGCCAATTGAGCACTAGCTAAATAGGTCCAATATCTATTTTAGATGTAAAAACAATACAGTAAAATACTTTAAGAATAATAGGCCAATTTAATTGGTCTAGCTAAAGTAATAGGTCCATTAGCTGCAGTGTAATGGTTTAGGACAGTGCTTCCCAAACTTTTTGCATCGCGTACCCCTTGGAGCATTTCATCTCCATCCGCGTACCCCCCCCCCCCCCCCCCCCCCAAAAAAAAAAGAAACATTCAACATAGGGATCAGAGTTTTATTAACTGGACTGCAGATACTAAATACATCTGCATTATAAAAGGGCATAACATAATGACATGTAACAAACAAGAACAAAGACTATAACGAGCCTGTTCAGAATACAGCCAAAACTGCGGACCTGGAAGCTATTGAAGAAATATCAATTATTTTTTATAATAAAAATTCTTTAAAAATAGAAAAAAGCTTAAAATGGGATATAAATGAGTGTGCCCCATCAAGGTAAAATAGTAGAACAATTTGACATAGATTTGGAGTCAATGGGTCACATGACCCGGAAGCTATTGAAGAAATATCAATTATTTTTATAATACAAATTCTTTAAAAATAGAAAAAAGCTTAAAATGGGATATAAATGAGTGTGCCCCATCAAGGTAAAATAGTAGAACAATTTTACATAGATTTGGAGTCAGTGGGTCATATAACCTGGAAGCTATTGAAGAAATATCACATTTTGCTATAATAACAATTCTTTAAAAATAGACAAAGCCTTAAAATGGAATAAAAATTAGTGTGCCTTACAGCTGTTATTTATTGGCATGATTTCCTATTAGTTTTGTCTTAACTAGTCACTAGATAAGGAATTTATTGATTTTTATTTCTCAAGAGTGCTTGGTTCAAAACTTTTTTGACGTTCCCTAACTGCACCACCGCGTGTGGGAGGAGGGAGCAGCTGAGAGACGCTGGCCGAAAACGGAGTCCTTCAACCGGATCAACCATGAGCTGGATCCCGCTGACTCCGCGGAGCTTGAATGTCCAATATCAAACTAACTTCACCGCAGTCTGTAATGTGAGGGGTGTGCTTGAGAGGACGCGCATAACCCCTGTATGTCTGGCCGAATCGGCGACAGTTTCAGTCTTAAATTGTCTTCCACACATAGTCTGTGTCGGTATTTAGTTTTCAGGCTGGTCAGACATGAAAATCCTCTCTCACATAAATATGTAGTGGCGAATGGCATTAATTTCTTGGACCAGGCTGTGAAGACCGAGGAGGACCTGGAGGGCTGCGCGCAGCTCCTCCGTGCGCTGAGGCGCTCGGCTCCTCTTCACCTCCCGGCCGCATAATGACCTCTGCGGCTACGATGACGGAGCCTCTCCACAGCGGCTGGACCCCGCCGGCTGCGATCAGCGGAGGAACCACACCCCCTCCACCGCCCGCTGATGACGGCACTCCTCTCCCTCTGCGCCAGCAGAAACCCTGCGGCTATGGCAAGCCGTTTTAACATAAATTCGGTTTTACCGCCCTTACATTCGAGATATCTCAAATTGTTTTATGACTAGACGTTTTAGCAATTTAAGATATCTCTAATTGTATTTTGACTAGTCAAAATACAATGAGAGATATCTCTAATTACATTCTGATTAGTCGAAATGACATCAGATTTTCCATTGAGTTGTATGGAGACGTCAATTCAAGATATCTCGAATGAATTACTGACTATCTGAAATACCCATTTCAGATATCTACAATTAAATTACGACTAGTCAAAATTACAATTCAAGATATCTTAAATTTAGTTTTTACTAGTCATAATTCTAATTAAAGATATCTCAAATGCCACCATAATTCAAGATATCTTAAATGTATTTTTGGATAGGCGAAATGCAGTTTTGACTAGTAAAAACTAAATTTAAGATATCTTGAATTGTAATTTTGACTAGTCAAAATTCCTTTTAAGATATCTTGAATTGTAATTTTGACTAGTCAAAATTCCTTTTAAGATATCTCTAAATGAATTAGAGATATCTTGAATTATTCAACTTTTCCATTTAAGATATCTTAAATTGACATTCTGACTAGTCAAAATGACGTTACTGATATCTTGAATTACGAAACGGCTTGCCATATTTCATCACACATGAACCGGAGGCGTGCGCTTTTGTTTTCAGAGGAGCTAAAGGAGGGTGCTGTAATGCCTTGTGCCGTCTAGCATGTCAAAATCAAGAGCTAGCTGGCTTTACCATCTTCCGAAGAGGCAGATAGCTTTACCACAGTATAAAAACTACATCTGGTTATTAACTGAACTGGCCCGGCCTGCGGAATATTCCTTATTTCCAGCTTGGACATGAGTCGATAGTAGCGCTTTCAGCTAGCCGTTTTTCAGTGCATTGTGTGTGTGTCGGCAGCAAGTAAATCCGAAATTCTTTGCAAATTTCTTAAGCATTCTTCAAGTATACTATTTTCGCGCTCTCTGCATATCCCATACTGAAAAAGCTCTTTTTATATTGTGGCATTTTCTTACAATTTTGTCGAAAACTGCCAGCGCCATTGAATGTTCAGACAATTATTTGGACAGCTTACAGCCAACAAGGGGCTTACACGCAATGTCTTATTTCAGATATCTTAAATTGTAATTCTGACTAGTCATAATTACGTTCGAGATATCTTAAATTACAATTACGGATGTGTGACGCTTTCAATGACGAATCCGGTGACGTAATTTGAGATATCTTGAAAGGAATTCTGACTAGTCAAAATGTAATTGAAGATATCTTGAATTATTATTCTTCCTAGTCAGAATGTAAATAAAGATATCTTAAATTACCATTCCGGATAGTCAAAATGTAGTTTTGTCTAGTCAAAATGCATTTTAAGATATCTGGAATGTAATTACGGATAGTCAGACGAAACCGAATTTATTTGTTAAAACGGCTTGCCATATGCGGCTCCTCCTGTCCTTCTCCGGGGACGTCACAGCTCGCCTCTAACCAACTTTATCAGTGTCAAGCCCGAGCCCTACTCCAGCTCATGCTATTCATTGAATTTAAGGTTGCTGCTTCGCGTACGAGGCCACTATTGGACGGCATTTGATTATTTTTTTTTCCTGCATTTTTTTTTTTTTCCAAAATCTTTTCCCGTACCCCCTGTCATGACAATAGTTTGGGAATAACTGGTTTAGGATATGTCTTTTACCCAGAATGCCTTGCAGTGTAAACGACATGCCGGCTTCCATGTGACAATATTTTATTTAAATGTATAAATACTAAACATCTTACAGTATTTCACTGTATTGTTTTTACATCTAAAATAGATATTTGACTAATAAAGTCTATTGTTACAACTAATTGTGGTCACTTTAATGTGTTGTCCTGTATGTGCTATACCAACACCAAGCAGTGCATAATTGTGTATAAGGAACTTGTCATGGTTTTGAACATTTATTTGCAAACTGATATCTGATATGAATTTGTATTCAGTCTCCTGTCCCCAGAGACAAAAATGTTTAAAGCGAAGTTGTCTTATAATTTCAGATTCAAGTCTTTAACTATATGTGTCAACCACAAACCATTTATCTTTGCCAACTAGCTGAGGCTAAGTTAGACTACATTTAGTCTATGAGCAGCAATTTCCAAGTCCTACTAGCAATTCTGGATTTAGTTCTAGTCCTACTGTGCCATTCTGACACAAATATGTTTTGATTTATACCAAACTGTTAAAGATTGTTGTTCTCTATTTCAAAAAAGCAATTTACATTTCAATATGGAAAAAAGTATTTATGCATAACATGCTATTTTTTATTTTTTCACGCACGGATATATAAACGGCTGCATTTTATTTCAGTGTTAAATGCTCTTTAAAATAACCGATTATAATTACAAATGTCTTTGGACATTTACTGGTTGATTTTCTTTATTCTGACCTTGCTAATTTTACCCCTGATCTAAACCATTCCACTGTAGCTCTTGCTGAATTTTTTAAAGAGGACATATACTGCTTTTTAATGCCTTTCTTTTGATATTTAAATCATTCAGTTGTGTCGTTACAGACCCATTCAGCCATTTTTGTAGTATGCTTGGGGAAGATGTAATGTATTGTGTAGGTAATACAACAACCGAACATTTTCACTCATCCACTTGTAGCTTCAGCTTATGATTCTGGCTCGACTGTCTGCCTGCTCTGTCACTCTCCAGCACCATGGCAATCAATATCATTTCCTGCACCTGCTTCTCTGCCTTTAAATACCTAGGCTTCTAAGACAGCAGATCCAAGATTATTGAAAGCCTTGAGCAAGTAAATGTCCAGCGTTTTTCCCTGCCTGTCTCCAAGTCTTAACCATATCTTCAAAGATTTTCCTGTCCTGCCTGTCAAACACCTGCACTGCTTTCTGTTTTCTGGAAATTACCTGGACTGATATCAAAACCATGAGCCTCGCCTAGCCCTTTGGATCTGTCTGCCTGCCTTGCCAACCTCCTTCAAGCCTTACCCCCGTTTGCCTGCCCACACTCAGCCTTGCCAGACTAAAGAGTGCTTGCCTGCACAAGGGTTTGATTAATCACTCAAATAAACCTTTTAAAACTCAACACCGTGTCCGGCTGAATATTGGGTTCTCTGATTTTCTTGCGCTTTACATCCGGCATCCCTGAGCTTAAACTACAAAATTGCGGAGAAAAATTAAAAATGGTAGAAATCCATCACCTTATTTAACACATCAGAAGCAAATACTGTGACGTTATTGTTCAAAAAAGCATAAAAGAGATATAGAAAACTGAATGGCCTGAAAAATATCACCCAAATAGAATATAAACATATCTTTGCAGTACTTGGACAGACTAAATTCAACTTTTCTGCACTCCTAGAACCACCAATTACACAACATGTGTTTGAGGGCTAAAAAAGTGGATTTTTCATGTCCCCTTTCAGATTGTTGTCTTGCTGGAATATGAACTTTTGCCTTAGTCTAAAATCTTTTGCAGCCTCTAACGCAGGGGTGTCAAACATCCGGCCCGCGGGCCGCATCCGGCCCGCCGAATAATTTAGTCCAGCCCGGTGGCTAAATGCATTATCATTATAAAAAAAAAAAAAAATCTTTTTTATTTTCTTTCCCAGTGTCCTGTCTGGCAATGTGGCAATAAGAATTGTTGTCTTAATGCCAAAAAGAGCTCCTCAGATTTGACTTTCACAAGTGGAGCAGTACTGCTTTTGCCATAGTGCTCCGCTTGATTTATGAATGTGAATAGTTTTATTATGATTCATGCGGGGAATATCTCAAATGATATGGACACTACAATGGGAAAGTAAGAGAGGAAAGGAAGAACAAGAAAAAAAGAAAAGGTGAAAGAAAGAGGAGATAAAAGGAAGAGAATGGTAAAACAATTATTGAAAAAATCATGTACTTCGTTTAATTGAAAATCTGCAGTTCCTATATTGTCCACGAGGGGCGCTGTTATAATCAGCAGATGGTAGCACTGAGCTTCAGATGTGGAAAATTGATTTTAAAGGCACACTATGCAACATTTTTCAGTTAATTAATGTGTTCCATACCGTTTTGGATGATTCAATGAGTCATTTCAGGTTGAACAAAGGTTTTCTTGGCCGCCCTGGTGGTCTGTGGGGGAAATACCGCACTTGCAACTGCAGGAGCCCTCGGCCCGCGCCCACAGACTCAGAATCTCGTGCAAGATCGCGAGAGTCGGTCTTGCTTTACGGCGAGAACATGTTTGTTACTAGCGCAGTGGCGATATCTGTGCAGTTATCATGGCAGAACCAGCGATAAAACAGCGAAAGCCCATGTTGGAGCAGGCAAGAAAGAGGAAAAGGGCTCTGGACAGAAAGAGGAGTCGTACACGGGTGAACATCGGGCAAGCTTTTTCCGAATGGCGAGAGCTAAAAGAAAGAGAAGGCTGCAAGGCTGACGCGGACCTCGCGTTTCTGCTGATGCGATTGTAAGTAACATTGGAGGGTTTCCCTCACGCTACCGCCTCCCAACATTAAAAAAAAAACAAAAAAAACTAACTCATATGCGCGCAAAGCTTGTCTCCCCCGCTCTGCCGGTCGCTCGCTCCTCCGGCCGCTCAAAGCTTGTCTCTTTCCACCGCCCACCCGCCCGCCGACCGGCCGCTCGCTCCGCCGGCCGGCCGCTCTCTCCGCCGGCCGGCCGCTCGCTCCTCCGGCCGCTCAAAGCTTGTCTCTTTCCACCGCCCACCCGCCCGCCGGCCGGCCGCTCGCTCCGCCGGCCGGCCGCTCGCTCCGCCGGCCGGCCGCTCGCTCCGCCGGCCGCTCAAAGCTTGTCTCTTTCCACCGCCCACCCGCCCGCCGGCCGCTCGCTCCGCCGGCCGCTCAAAGCTTGTCTCTTTCCACCGCCCACCCGCCCGCCGGCCGCTCGCTCCGCCGGCCGCTCAAAGCTTGTCTCTTTCCCCCGCCCGCCGGCCGGCCGCTCGCTCCGCCGGCCGGCCGCTCGCTCCGCCGGCCGGCCGCTCGCTCCGCCGGCCGGCCGCTCAAAGCTTGTCTCTTTCCCCCGCCCGCCGGTCGCTCGCTCCTCCGGCCGCTCAAAGCTTGTCTCTTTCCCCCGCCCGCCGGCCGCTCGCTCCGCCGGCCGGCCGCTCGCTCCGCCGGCCGGCCGCTCGCTCCGCCGGCCGCTCAAAGCTTGTCTCTACACCCCCCCCCCCCCCCCCCACCCCCGCACCGCCGGTCGTCCGGTAAGCAAATTCCTAGGGGAAACACTGCATTGGAATGGTTTCTCTCTCTCTGTGTGCATGTTCATACTTTCACTGTGTTAGTCATTGTTTGTACTGCCGTTTTTTCGACTTTTGTATTCGTTGCGTTCGCCTGTCTGCTAAGCTCAAAACAACCGCGCCTGGCTTGACGGATAAACCAGGAGAACAGCTGAGCATATTTACGACAGTGCACTTTTACTTTCGCCCTCTGGGGGGCGCCTCGCTGGAAAATCAATCCCAGTTGCATAGTATACCTTTAAATCATTTCTTAATTTTTATCTGTTTGATGTATTTTGTCACGCAGGACAGTGTTTTTAAGTTCCAAAAAATGTGAATAAATGTTTTTCAACATTGTACAATCACTGTGATCAGTTCTTATGCATAATGCACTTAAGTAAATGTTTGAGTAAAAGTATTGTTGAAATTGCACATACTTTTCTTAAAAACGCTGAGGTTATTCATAATATATTGTGTAAAAGTTAAATTCATTTAATATAAAAATCAACAACAAGTCCACTTTTATTAGTTCTATTTAATCTTGCAATGAGTTTACTCGTGTGGCCCTCTTGAGATCAGATTAAGCTGTATGCGGCCCCTAAACCAAAATTAGTTTGACACCCCTGCTCTAACGGGTCCTCTTCCATTATAATCCACCATTTAGCTCTCTTCACATCCCCATCAAGCCTGAGTAGGCTAAGCAAAGTGTTTCCTCACTTCTCCATCAACATATTTCACCTTTGGGATGTTTCAGTCTTTTAGATTTCCACTATACATGTATTTAAGCCAAAGAATATGTTCTCATTCGCCTAGAGCACTTTTTCCCATATATTTGTTTTGTTGTGCTTTCAGCCAAGTGGAATACAATCAGCCTGTTTCTGATGCTGTGAGAAGCTGCAGGCTCATTCTCCAAGGAACTATCCTATCACAGCAGTGTGCCACTGCTATGAATCCAGGCTCTCCCCCTTCATCTTTCTCTTTGTCCGGGGACCTTGTGAAGATAAGGTCTACACTGGAGAGAAAAAGCCACTGGGGTCCGAATGGAGTTCAGAGACCCACGAACATGTACAGGCCGGGCCAAGCTAAGTACAGCCTGCTTTCTCCAACACTGGAACCTGAGCAGCCATGAAATAGGCTGTTTGTAATCTTTGAAAATTGCTACCGCAGCAAACTGTGCAGAGGCCTCACAGGAAGCCTGAGGAAACCCTTCAGATCCCCACGCTCCACAGGCCAAGCACAGCCCACTGGAGCCCGTGTAAAGCTCACCCAGATCCGTTTCCCAAACGAGGACTTTCCCCCTGAGAGCCGCTTCCTCCCCGCCGGTTCCAACTGGATGCCCACAGTCAACCGAACTGACACAGAGGTCGAGGTTCGGCAGACTTTAGCAGGGAAAGTTTAATGGTTTACTTCTTTGTGTGTTTTTAAGGCTTGACTGAGGCTAATAGGCTAAGTCTTCCGCTAGCGCTCTTGAAACACAGTTATACTGATGTGTTTTGGGTTGTGTTTTACGGTTATGACAAACTTTATTGCCATAAGGGTTTTGTACACTGATGGGACATTAATGTTTGTGCTTGCCGGTCAACAAAATATAGCTTGACAGTCTTTTTAAGAGAGCGCCGAGTTGCCACTTGCAGTAGCTGCTATCAGCCTCCATTAATAACCTGCTACCACCCTAGTTAAACATAACTATGGCTTGTTTTAAACATAATGCTTGTTTTCCTTTAGCTCTGCCATTGCTCGATAGTGCTATGAACATTAATACATCATTAATAGGGAACATTGACGCGTGTGATTTGTGTTAAGAATAACCCATCAAGCTAACGGTAATTTCTGACCGATCGTCTGCTATAGCGCCCTTTAGCTTCCTAAGTTACCGATTTAAGTTTTAATTATTTCCAGGAAATTATTACATTAATAAAAATTAAGTGTCCTAGAGGTTATTGATTTTTATTTAGCAAATCATTCTTTAAAATGTTATTTTCTCAAATAATCTTTTATCTAACCTGGAGTTGCATTGTGAATGGGTTGAATACATATCAGATGTTGTTCTAAATTAGTGAAGTTAATTCAACCTTATTCCATATTCTTTAAGATGAACTTTGGTTCTCTAATTTGGTTCTGCAGTGAACCCAAGATTCACTGAGACAATCTGATGATGGTGGTTTTCAACTATCTTTATTTGTCCTTTTGATCTTTTGTGTGTGCATAGTTCCTTAGTTTCTTTATCCTTAATTTTGCTCAGTAGTTTTAGTTACGTTACATTAGCCCAGTAGAGAGGATTTGCTGATTGAAATATAGTGTTAATTCAGATAAGCAACATTCTATAATGGTGTTCACTGGATGTTCATTTTATTACTGTTAATAAATTCTTGAACTTGAAGAGAAGTTGTCACTCATTTATTCCATCTGTGTGCAAAGTTTGCTGTTAAAAGAACGTCAGTGTTCGGATCACCCTTTCAACAATTGTCCTGATATCAGCTGTTAGGGCTGATATTCAGCAGACAATACCTAACAGACTGAGGGTTATTTAATAAACATTAAATAACTTAAATGAGCTATAAGCAAGATATTTACTGTAAAATCAATCTTAATCATGCTCACTTGTCACCCCAGATAGTAGTAACATTCCCTATAAAAAATTGGTCCTCTCCATCAACAACGTCTTAGTCACATTTTTCTCCTTTCAAACCTAGAAGTAAGGAACTACTTCGGTTCAGAGTGTAGCCCATGTTTACTTCCTGGTTCCTGAGCCAATCGTATGAGAGTTCCCAGGGTTCCCAAACTAGAGCGCAGCATTTGGTATTTTATTTTGGTAAGAGTGGCAGCCTGCAAACACGGAAGCCAGTAAGAGAAGCGGACCAAAAGTAAAACAAAATACAACATCATGTACCTATTCTATGGACGTAAAAATTCAGTGACGTTTCACGGCCGCAGTACCGTTGGGTAAATTTTAACCACTAGTTGTTATTATTACTTATTGTTCCTTTAAAACATGTGTAATGGCACAACAGTTGAGTTCCCCAGATGTTTTGTGGCAAAATTTAATGCTTTTCAATATAGGCAGTATTTGTGACGTATACCACTAATAGCTGTCACATCAAAAAAATATCCCACCCAAGTTGTGGATGGCTGCAGCCATTTTTGCTTCTTTGGATAATGCTCTTTTTACCAAACCTATCCGGTTAGACCATGTCTTGGTAGGTTTCTATTCTCTTTCTATTTTCTGTGGATGGATTGAACAGCACTCAACTAAATGCTCAAAGCATTGGATGTTGTTTCATCACCTAACTCTGATGAAAACGTTACCATAAACCTGACCTTCCTCCTCAGTGCCTTGGTCTTTATGATGCTGCTTCTTCACTAACCTCCAACAAACTTCCGAGGCTTTCACAAAGCAGATCTGTTTGCATGTAGAATGAATAACCCACTTGTGGTCTCTGTTTACTAATATGATGATGGTTTCTTGAGATGTTTGGTTGCAATGGATTTTACTTAGGGGTTTAAGACTAAATAGGACTAAATACAGATAGCTCTTTCTAAAATAAATTGAAAACCTGCTTTTCATTTTCTTTTTACTTCACAATTATGCACAACTTTGCGCTTGTTTTTACATTTATTATGAAAATTTTGTAGTTGTAATGTGACAAAAGAGGGGTATTACTTTCCAAAGATGTAAACAAATAGTTAAGATTTTCCTCTTTGCCCCAGTTTGTCTTAATTGACTATAACCCCAGAGAATCTTGAAGCATGTTTGAATCCTGCTCAAGTATTTCATCCAACACGGGAAGAGGTTTAAATTTTTAAGTGAAGCAGGAAGCTGTGTTCCATATTTCATGTGAATATTTCTCACATGAAAATGTTTCCTTGGATCCATGCCATTTTCCAGTGCTGAACTATTTTAATTCAGAATCATGGCTGTTTCAAAGGTTTTAAGTGCTTAATGTTGGCTTTCAAAAGTAATTCAGTACATATAGCGTTTTCTTTAACTGATCTTCATTTTTAAAGGTAGTAAATCCTCTATGTCACAAATCATATCATGTCATAAAGTAGAGGCATGTATCCTTTTAAATTGTATAAAGTGGCTGAAACTGTGCTTCCTGTTGTGAATGTTTTTTTTTTAATGGTGTAGTGACAGCATCCTGGCACTAGATGTCGGGTTTTCCAGAACACATTAAAACAACCCAGAAATGTCCAAAAAGAGAAAAAGTGATGCAGAACGTTTAAAGTTTAACTTACCTCAATATCAATTATTTTTTTTGCAGATAAACTTCTCAGATGGGCCTAAGGGTGCTAATTTCATTTTACTGTGAATTTTTACTGTAAAGTTTTTACATTTTCTATGTGAACTGGAATGAAATTATGAAATATTATACAGGTGCAACCGGCCCTTTTAATGACTTAATGATGCCAACGTGGCCCAATATAGAAATGAGTTTGACACCCCTGCTCTACGTGATGAAATTTCCAGATTTTACCACAAAGCATTCTGAACTGTTGACCAAATCTGTTGTCCTAAGTACTGCAGGTAATATTCCATATGTGTGCTTGTAGTGACATTTAATGTTTGTTTTTCTATTTTTTTACCTGCTGTATTTAGATTTTTCTATTTTTCTGATGTTTTATACAGTTTTCCAACTTTCAAAAGTCTTCATTGAACAAATAAGCCAATTTATGTAATTCCTTTTCATTGCTTTTACCCACTTAGACTTAAACAAACCAATTGATCTTTTTGTTGGTTGGAGTTGTACCTAAAGAGATCACACACATGCATAGCAAATACAGGCAAGATGTAAAATGCAACATGTGGGGTTTTCAAGCTAGGTACTCATTACCGCAAGGGCGTTGTGTAGGGTCTATACACTTTCTCATTGACAATAAGAGCATAATTTACCTTCTCAGTGTTCTGTCTGGTCCCCACTGTAGTTGTAGCACCATTCTCTTTGGAGCAGCAAAGCACTTTCTTAAAGCTCTGCTTGAAGTTGTGAGACAGGAACCCGTAGAGGACTGGGTTGGCACAGGAGTTGACGTAGGTGAGGATGACCAGGGAAAAGTAGACAGCAGTAGTGATTTCGTTCTCAGGTATGAAATGAAACAAATTCACAATGTTGGCAGTAAAAAAGGGCAGCCAACAAAGTATAAAAACCAGCACGATGATCACCACCATGCGCGTCACCTTGCGCTCTGATTTGCGCCGCTTAGTCTGGCCTGCACGGACGCCTGCAGACTTCACCTGGAAGAGAAAAGGTGTTATGAGACTTTGAGAAGGTATTTAAAAGTTTTAAACCCTTTACCAATTCAAGATAAAGGGGAGATTTACATATTGAATTACCTTGATGACAATCAGTAGATAGCAGAGGCAGATGACAACCAAAGGGCCAAAAAATCCCATGATTGATGTGTACAGGATAAAAACAACGGACCACACGCCCGGAGGCCCAGGCCAGCTTATGTTGCAGGTGTTAGTGTCTTCCTGCACTTGCGAAAAAATGATGACCGGCAACACCATCAGGAGGGAAACAACCCACACCAGGGCACTGAAAATCTTGGCCATCCGTGGCTTTCGCCATTTGGTGCTGCGAATGGGATAAACCACAGCAAGGAAGCGGTCAATGCTCATCAGCGTCAGGCAGAAGGTGGAGGCGAACTGGCTCATGCCATCAGAGGTCATGACCACCTTGCAGAGAAATTCTCCATATGGCCAATAGGAGAGCACACCAGTGGTCCCTATGAAGGGGATCCCCAAGATGTAGAGTTCATCTGCCACAGCTAAATTCAGGATGTACATGTTGGTTACTGTCTTCATCTTGCTGTATCGGGCAACTACATAGATAACTAGTGCGTTACCCAAGAAACCCAAAATGAAGACAATAGTGTAGAGTACTGCAGTAACCTCATTGGGGAAATGTGAGGTTCTGTTGGTGCTGCTGATATTCTCAGATATTATTGTCCCATTGTTGTCGTTCATGTTGAAGGAGGAAGTGCCGATGTCCATCAGTTTATGGTGGTTTAGCTTAAGAGAGAAAACACATAAGTCAAGTTAATATCCATGCTCCACCTGCAGCCATTACCAAGAAAGAAAAACAATCCATAACATTCTGACTGTTTGAGTATTCTATGAAATCCTAGTTCAGGGAACAATTGTTACGTCGAGCTACTGCTTCACGTACAGTCGACACAACACGGGTGTGTATGGCGATCTCTGGGCAACAGGCCCATATTTACCAAGAGAGGACAGAAACTTTCCAGTGAACGGTCTGGGAACATGGCCAACATGCAGTTTCTTATAAAGGAAAATTGCCCTTTGTAGAAGAAAGATATCAGTTAAAACGTTTTAATAACACTTTCATTGAGCTACGTGTCAACAATGGTGGCAGAGATAAAACAGAAACGTGGGAAGGGGTTTGAGATCTGGAAAACTTAATGAGATTTTTATGTCAACACCAACATTATCAGTGATGATCAAACGGTCTCCTTAAATTACAGTGTCATAAAACACAATGTGTGTTCAACATATTTGGACATGTGCATATTAATGTATAATGAAATGATTTTATCACAACCGAGAAATTCAAGTAATATAAATAAACAAAAAAATAAATACCCCCCCCCCCAAAAAAATGTATTCCCACTCGAAATAAAAACTAAACTATTGTTGTTTTTCATCATTTTGAAGGGGGTTTAAATCTCAAAAATCTAATTTGTTGTTGTTCTGACCATTGAAGCGAATACAAACACTATAGTCAGATTGAACAAGCTGCCTGAGACCTTCAGAAAGAAGATAATTGTATTGCATTGCATTGTTTATGAATCCGGTAATGGATTTACAGAGGTCTACAAAACACGATATTTTAAATAGTCTTCAGGAGGACAACATTCAAAAGAATTGCCACCATGTTCAGATCTGGCCATTCAAGGAAGCTCAGCATCAAAACAGACTGCAAGATGCTAAAAGAAATCTCCAAAAACATTAAAAAGTTATCATGGAATCGCCTCTTGTAACTGTTGACATCAAAGTACATGCATGTACAATCAGAAAGGGACTGCACACATTTAACTTCCCTGGCAGATGTGCAGATGGAAACCTTTGTTCTGTAAGAAAAAACATGAAAGTCAGACAAAGTGGACGTACGCTAAGACCCAAATCTGTGGACTAAAATTAAAACTAAATATTTTGGACTTAACAACAGAGGACATGTTTGTCATAAACCAAATTTCATTTGCATTCCAGGAAATTGCTTCAACCTGAGAGTGACCTAAGCATACCAGGTAATCCACCAAAGACCAGCTAAGAATTACACAGAATGTCCTGTGCAGAGCCAAAGCCCAGCCAATGAGATGATGTGGTGTGACGGTTCAAACACCTCACAGCACAAAGTGGGGAGTGGCTCACTTTCTTAGGCTGATGTCAGAGACAGAATAGAACTACAAGAAGCATCTCTAAAGTTTTTTCAATATTTTTCCCCATGTTAGAGTTCACATTTCTTATGTTAGTTTCCTCTGGGGAGAAATCTAAAAGACATATATTTAAAAATATTTATTTTAAAGGGAACATAGAATCTAATGGGGCGTCCTAATGTTTTCAAATGACTACATGCTCTGGTTAAGGAAATGTCTTATCTGTCTAATGTCTAATTGTGCCAAGAAATGGTAATAGTTAAACTATTAGCTTTGGTATGTCATATTTCAAAATGTTAGATATGTTTCTGAGATTTGTTCCCAGTTTTCAAAGCTATTTTTTGTATTCTTATCAATATTACTATTATTACTATAATACATGGAAAATGTTTGAAAAGGTACATGGGATTGACTAATAAATAAGTTAAAATCATTTAATTATTAGCTCAATATAAGAAGACAGAACCAAATCCCTGGCCATGTCAGCCACTTCCAGCTTTTAGCTTGCAAAGTTGAGTTCATATTAATCTCTGTAGACAATATTTCTGCATTGCTTAGTATGAGATAATGTAAAAGGATTGGCAAGTCATTGCTATAACATTGCATAGTATTTATGTAATTGTGCACTATATGTAATTTTTGAATTCCAAAACATGTCACAGAGAAAAACAGTTCTTACTCTGTTGTTTTCATTCTCATTTCAAAAGAGCTCCATGTTGGGGTGTCCAAAATGCATCTGTTTTTCAAAATGATGTTATAGTTTTGCTCCATGTACCCACATCTTTCAAAAAGTTTCACTTTTGTCTCATGAGTCGACATCACATTTTCTACAAAGTCTTGGGGATCATCAAGACTTTTTGTTTTTATTTTCCAAAAGTGAAATGGGCCTTTGAGTCTATTCAGCACTGGGTTTCAGACCTGGACTGTCACAGTGGAAGGCCATGTTTTCAGTCTTTCTTATCATTAAAAGATGAACGCTGATCTTAGCTAGTAAGTACAGCCAATTAGATGTTGTTTTTCTCCTCGTTAAGTCATCAATGTGCTCATTTTTAACCAGCATCTCTTGGGAAGTTTCACCACTAGTCCATGTTTTCTCCATTTATGGGTAACCGTCCTGATTGTGGTTTGACAGACTCCCAGAAGCTAAGAACCACATTTGTAACCATTTCGAGAATGACTGATAAATATGAAAGGCTTTGTTTCACATATATTGAATTTCTTTAGATTCAGGCATGATCTGTTGCTTTTGGAGATTTACTGTCAACTATATGTTGCAGACAAGTACTGTTTAAGGGATCTCTCAATTGTACAGGGGAACCACAATCAATTTATTGAACAAGAGATGGTGTAATCGGACAGCAGTTTTTCATTTTTTGAATAAGATCTTATGAAAAGTGCATTTTGAACTTACACATGTTATCATTCTCTAAAATTTTAAAGTTCATTTGATGATATGAAACATAAAAAGCAAAACAGAGAAAATCTGAAAGGAAGCTAAAACTCTTTCATTACATTGCAAGCTAAAAATTTCCTGTGCTCTGTTGTACCTTCATACATCTTAGACTATTACACATTTCCATTAAAAGCCCCAAAATGCTATAATTCGTCAGTTACTCTGGTGTAAGCTGTTATGCGTTTGAAGAAAATGTGTGAAACATTTACCGTTTACAACAATTAAGACATCATCAATGATGGGAAAAAAGGATGGGAAAATCCTAAAGATATTTCGTTTCGATTCTGTTGTGGTTACATCTATGGAAGATTGATCAGAGTTTTGACGGTAACTCAATCAGCTAAATGTGCTCACACAACGTGAAATGCCAAACCTGCAGACATTACGTTAATCTGTGCTGTCATTAAGACAACAACCGCTATGAATCTCGCTTGCCCTAAAACGACCATAATCATATTAGTGTCAGTTGATGGACAGCAACCTTAGAGCCCCTGCCTTCAGCGACCCCCCCCCCCCCCCCCCACACACACACACACACACACCCATAACGCTGTGGCGGCTGCAGCTAATGGAGAGCCGGGTGGTTAATTGTCAGATGTCAAACGTTGCAACCCGAGGCTGTGATGATGTGTTGGGCAAATAAATGCCTTGACGTGAGGACTCGCTGAACCGCGCTCCAAAACACGGGAGTGACGCGCGGCCCGCAGCGCAGTGTTGGGACAACACAATCAGCCCCTGTCCCCCACAGGCTGTGCAGGGCTTTTGACATTTCTGTCCACTAAACCCTAATTGGCAAAGCCCACAGTTTTAAATATCAATTGGTGATCGCTCACGTGCCTGCCTGGTGGTATTGTGTACACAAAACCGTGGTTTATACCGGTTTCGTACCGTCTCCGGGGAAATAAACGACGGAAATAAGTTTTATTTTTTATTTATTTTTTTTAAATCAGGGTAAATGGTTACATCTGTGGGACGAAAATAAACTGTGAGGTTATAGCGTGGGAATGACACCATAAAGGCTATCAATGTATTATGTTGACATTTCAGGAAACCAAATAAAGAACTTTATCTATATTTTACAGATACTGTTCAATCAGACGCCTAGTTTTATCTGGTTTATTTTCATTTAACTTTATCACATTCATAGGCTACTACGGCATATTGAAATGCGTAAAAACCCGCGAGCAAATATAGGTGGGCATCTTCGCTGCTTGATTTACACTGGGAACATGTATCACACATCCAATTCGTCATTTTATTTCCGCGTCTTGGTTACCCGTGAGGTTTAGATTTCACTTCCAAGTATATTTTTTTATGCCGTGTGTAGACCATCCAACCTACCTGATCGCTTCAGCGCAACTTTCCACTATCCAGAGAGGTGATTTCCGTCTCCAGCGCTCATGGATTGATAGGATCGTCCACCCTAAATCCACTTCTTTCCCGATCCCTAATACAAACACCACCCAACTTACAAGTTTTCTCTCATTTTTATGGATTTTGTTTAAATGGATCGCATATCCATTTGGACATGCTCAACACACACACACACGTTATTAACAACGTATCGTATCTGCTTAAAAGTTCATCAGCAAAAAAAATCCAGTGCGCTCCTCCGAATGATGGGAAGCCTCTGTCCAGCGGGAGCGCTTTCTCTATTTAAGTGGGGGGGAAAACGTCATGCGGCGTTTGGACGTGAAAGTCCCGCCCACGACCGGTTGTCAACACCTCCGAGAGCAGTTACTTTACTGGTGTAAATAAAATGACACTAAGAGTTTTCTTGCCTCTCCAGCCACCCACTGGAATACACCATTACTCGCTGTAACGATTCAGTCAGATATGAATAGATGAGTCTAGGTCCTGGAGGTTCTTGGGGAAAAAAAAAAGATAATGGAGAGTGAACTGTGAGAACAGACATGCAGGATGGGGATTTAATGGCGATTGTCTGGGAAAGCTCAAGCCATTAGTTTTATGTTGCCCTCATGCCTGTCCATGCAGCATTAACAACAGGCGGCTGCACATACAGGCAAACGAAACGCTCTCCTCATCTCCCTGTTTTGTTGACACGTCAGTGTCCTCCCCTCAAATGCACTGTAGAAAGGACAGTAGGAAGTTAAGGATGCCTTATGATTTATGGAGCTCAGATTAAGACATTTATGAGGTTTTACATTATAGTCTTGCACTGATGAAACAGCCGTGGCTCCCTGGGCCCCTGGGTAATGATTTGCCGCAGTGTTACCTGAATTTCTGTTGGTGCAAAGAGAACAACATGGTTGCCTAAATTCTGAAAACTGGTATTTTCCTTTGGACTTGATGAGGTCTACAGAGACCTCTTGGTTGCATGAAATCTGACCCTGTTTTACTCAGCTATTAAACAGTAAAAATATCAAGGGAATTAGGGGTTTCAGCTTCACTAATTTGATCAATCAAAGTCTATTAGTGGGTTTGCAGAAGTTTATTCAATAGAGAAACCACAAGTTCCTCTCACCGGCGCTACAATGGGAGACCAAAGGTATTCCCAGGCCAGAGGAGATAGATTAAATTATGCCTCAAGCAGTTGCAGTTCGACCCAGGGGTCCCTTCACCATGGGAGGCACCAAGAAGAACCTTCAAAGGAAAGAGCCAACTAAGTGTCCTTAGCTCATTCTAGTCCTTTAAATGCAGAGCAGCAGCTCCTCATTCTTTTGGTCATAATCTAGATATAATGAATGTAGGTGAGTCTTGGAATGTAGGCAGATTGGTAAATCAAGTTCTTTGTATTTTGGCTTTGCTTTTTGTTTTGCTACTATAACCCTGTGTTATCTATCCTATGCTTATAAAAATAGACTTTAAAACATCTGGACCAAATACCTGAGGCAGAGGTTCAATCCCATTTTCAACATTAGCCCTCACCCCCTACACTTTCAAGGGGAAGGGTGTCCCAGTTGTTTTTGCAAAGAATTGGAAGGGGTAAGAGAAATGCCATTATAGCGCTTTAAATGGGACAGTTGTCAGGGATGCGCTTGGGGGAAAAAAGCAGTAAGAGACCTGTCTTCAAATCTGGCTACAAATGTGTTTTCGTGTATTACAATATTGTTCTTTCTATCAAATATATTGCAGTCTGTAAGTCATAAATTGTAATATAGTTCCCAAAAGAAACATTACTATACTATGTAAAGTGTTGCTATATATGAATTTGTTATATTTGCAGTCAGACTTGTTAGTTTATTTCAAAAGTATACATACTGAAAGCCTCCTACCTTTTAACACATATATTAAGTAGCACATTTGCACACTAGAATTATTATTTATAGAATAAAATTAACATCTGGTCTGGAGGGAGGGAGCAGGCTCCAGAACCTTTGCCTCACATTCAGAGAAGCCAGCTCCAGTTTTTAGGATGTTGCATAATCTGAAGAGCAATTTTAATCCTGTCTTTGCAACTAGACCATCTAAGGTGTAAAACAAAGCTTTCTCATCCAGAAATGTTTTGATGTAAATGTAAAATATTGCAATTTAAGTGCGTTAGCTGAGATCTATAGTGATTTGTGTTTTTTAAATAAAAAATTGTTTCAGAGAAAGTAAAGAATCACCACATTTTCTTCTATTTTGAGATTTGAAAATTTCCCTGCCTTTTAATGTGCCTCGGTGTCCTTTTGTCTTGTACAAATTTTTTCATTTTTTTGTTGCTGTGTTTACATACTTATTAGATTTGCTAAAGTGATCTAATTTCCACCGACCATGAAAACAAATCGAGTTTACTATCTGTGCGTGCAAGTCAATGTGGATGGAAAAGACCACACATCAACAGAAATTAGATTGTAATAAGCATATAGTTTAGGATGGACACGCACGCACGCACGCACGCACGCACGCACGCACGCACGCACGCACGCACGCACGCACGCACGCACGCACGCACGCACGCACGCACGCACGCACGCACGCACGCACGCACCCATCCCTGTCCACAGGCATTACCTGGACTGCTCTAGGTTGGTCTACTCTTTTTTCTTTCCTTAGGTAAAGTTTTTACTTGAAACAATGTAATTTTACAACAGCTGCTTGGCTGCAAACACAAAGTTTTGAACTTGGGGACTTTGCATTTGGTGATATTTGTATTAAATTCAATCCTGTAAGTGTCAGCTGGATTGACTCCGCAAGAAAACTGGTTTACCTGTCCATCACTGAGCTGACACGATTATCTCCTCCAAAACAAAGATGCTCTCAACTCAGCTCGGTTCACCTACTACTCAGACTTCATAAACTCTGGCTCATCTAACCCTAAGGTTCTTTTCTCCACAGTAAATATGCTCCTTAAACCCTGTGAAACATCTCCAGTTCCTTCACAGTTACTAAGTAAAATACATTTCTGTCATTTTCCCAAAACAAAATAGACTCTATTTACAATGAATTGACTACCTCCAGCATCGTTTCCACCTCCCTACAGTTCCTCCCCCTGCACACTCTGTCCCTATCTAAGTTCTCTTCCGTGTCTTTAGTGGAGCTAAACTAAAGGCAGGCATGAGTAGCTCCACTTGTGCTCTAGTCCTGTCCAAGCTTGTATAGGATTGTCTCCCGGCCACTTCTCCACTCATTGACACCATCAACTCCTCCCTCAGCTCTGGTTCAATAGACCAAACTCTCAAACTGGCAGCTGTCACCCCGATTCTCAAAAAAACTTGGACTAAGCCCTGACACTATGAACAACTTTCATCCCATTTGCAACCACCCATTACTGTCTAACACATTGGAACTTGCTGCCGTTAATCAACTCAAAACTCATCTCACTACTGATTTGGATGAACTATTTCAGTCTGGTTTCCGTTCACAGCACAGAAACAGCCCTCCTCAAAGTGACCAATGACCTCCACTTTCTACAGATTCTGGTCATCTCAGCATTTTCCTCCTTCTAGTCCTCACTGTAGCCTTCAACATCATCAGCCACACCATTCTCCTCTATGCCTAGAATCCTCCTTCAGCATCACTGGTACTGCCCTCTCCTGGTTACAGTCATATCTCACAAACAGACAACAATTCATCAGCATTAATAGCTGCACCCCCTCTACTGCTTTTCTGCCACAAGGCATCCCCCAGGGTTCAGTGATTGGTCAATTCATCCTGTACAGGCTTCCCCCTGGTTTCGCCATCCGTCACCATGGTCTCCACTTCCACTGCTATGCTGCCAATGTCCTGTCCTGTCTTATGTGTTTTGTAATGTCCAGGACTATGTATTTAATGTCTTGCTTTTACATTTAGTTTTATGTGTTTTGTATTTTAGCTCTAATTTAATATCTTTGTCTAATTACTGTAAAGGGACTTTGATGTTTTTGAAAAGTGCCCAACAATTACAATGTATTATTATTGTTGTTATTATTATTATTATTATTATTATTATTATTATTATTATTATTATTATTATTATTATTATTATTATTATTATTATTATTATTATTATTATTATCCATCCATCCATCCTCTTCCGCTTATCTGGGGTCAGGTCACGGGGGTAGCAGCTACAGTAGGGAGGCCCAAACATCCCTTTTCCCAGCCACTTGGGCCAGCTCCTCCGAGGGAATCCCAAGGCATTCAAAGGCCATCAGAGAAACATAGTCCCTCCAGCGTGTCCTGGGTCTCCCTCTGGGTCTCCTCCCAGTGGGATGTGCCCGGAACACCTCACCAGGGTGTAGTGGTATTCTTATTCTTATATTTTCTAATCGACTAAAAGTTGAAAACAGACTCAGATTCAGAAAGACAAAGGCTCAGAAAGCTTTCCTGCCTAATTTAGTAAAGGACATCAAAATGACTCTTTGCTCTATTTTCTCTGACTGAAAATATATGTTCTCCTTGCTCTCTATTTTTTTTTTTCCAGATGAGTCACTGTGGCTCGAAGCGACTGGTATGTCCTCCCTTTATAAATCAAGCTTTTTTTTTCTTTAGGTGCATGTCAGACTGGTGTCTGCCACCGACAGCTTGAAGCTGGCTGGGATCGATCGCTGTCTAGTTTAATCCAGTCCAATTTGTGTGTATACTGTATGTGTAAAAGAGGAGCTCTTGATCTAAAACTAAATTGATACTCCACCTTTGATAATATAGAAAACAGAGACAGAAATTTTAAAGGTGGTATAAGAAATGAAGAATGCCTGAAGAGGCGACAGTTTGGTTAACTTTTTATTGCAAGCCCTCAGGGTTTTAGGAGAAATTTTCACCTAAACTCACATACCTGATATAAATCAAGTGCAGCTCCATAGTTATTATATGTAAATGTAAACATTTGTTACCTGATTTTTTTTTTATTCTTTCCCAAGTGTCCTGTCTAGCAATGTGGCAATAAGAATTGATGTCTTAACGCCAAATAGAGCTCGACAGATTTTGCTTTCACAAGTGGAGCAATCAGCTTTCGCCATAGTGCTCCGCTTGATTTATGCATGTAAATAGTTTTATTGTGATTTCTGCGGGGAGAATTTCAAATTATGTGGACACTACAGTGGGAAAGTAGGAGAGTAAAGGAAGAACAAGAAGAGAAAAAGAAGAAAGAGGAGGTGAAAAAAAGATGAGATAAAAGGGAAAGAATGATAAAACGTCTTCCGTCTGCTTCATCACCTGGAAAGAGAGATGTAAAAAGAACAGCACAACCAACAGACATAGTGTAACAGATACAATAGAGTAACACCTTGATACCATTGTTAAATCATATGTATTATTATTTAAGCTGACATGAGTAAAGTGATACCTGAGAAAAGAAAGTGAAAAAAAAATAAAATAAATTACGGGCTTTCTGTATATAAGTGAACACTTAGAACCTGGAACCCAGCATCTGTGGGTGTTTGTGAGAGTGCACTTGAGTATGTGAAATTTATCCAGAAGGAAACTGCTCAATAGTGGTTGTGAAGAACCAAAGGCACGCCTTCCCCGAGCACCGAGGCAGGGGCCAGGGGACCCATAACCCCGGACTCCCAAAGAGGCCCCCAAAGCAGGGCGCCCAAGAGGGGCCAACACAGGAAATCTGCAACCCCCTCCAAGGAAAGAGGAGAGACGACCCCGAGGAAATCCCCCAGCCACCGCAATGCCGAAGCCCCCAGGAGCCGCGGGGGCGAGCCCGTGGGCTCCGCCGGCAGCCAGCTACGCCAGTGGTTTTCAATAGGTGAGGCGCGCCTCCCCTGGGGGGCGCCAAAGAGTTACAGGGGAGGCGCGAAGACTGTGCCGGAGAAGAAGATATTTTTGCCTTTTGTTTGAGCGCGCAGGACCCAATCCAAGCGCGCAGTGAAACAACACGCGCTCGCTCAAAATCGGTCTGGCGCGCGCTCCACTCTGAAAAACTTCTCAACTCACTGTCCTCGCGCTCAGTTCCATCTCTGCTCATTCAACGCTCAACACCAGCTGTGCGCGCGCTCGGCTGTTTCTGCGCTCACTCGACTCTGTCTACAACATGGACTGGAGAACGGGTTCTAACTGTGTGAGGCCAGAGAAAGGCGATTCTCAGAGCTTTTGTAGTTATTTGTTATTTTTACACGGAGTGGAGCGTGATGTGAAGCGACACTGCGAGTCGCACCAGAAACATGTGAAAAAGCCTCCTGCGGAACTATGGACTCATTTTACTCCAACCCAAAAACACCTGCCAGACAGACAAGCTACAGCAGCCAAGATTACCTTCAACAATGTTTAACTTAACGCAGAAGTTTAATAACATTTTTCGGATTAAAAATGTTCATCTTTAAAAGCAAGTTAAGTTTTTTTCTGATAAACTTTAAGCAATTTTATTAAACTTTTTAAAACTTTAACCTCCCATCCATGGATTTTCTATACCTGCTTTTCTGTACAGGTGTTACGTCATGCCGTATCTGATGGGGAAACGCGGCTTGACGTAACACAGGGTCTTTGAGGAGCTATTGACCATCTCCAGCAGTCAATGAGCGAGAGGTGGAGACACAGAGTCCATCCTGGACATGTCACTGGGCTAAAATATAACCTTTTTTTCTAGACTTCAAAAAAGTTAATGCCTTTTTATAAACTCATGAGTTGTGATAATTAATTGGTGAGCTGTCCATGGCTGTTGTTGGCCTTGTATGAGCATAGAATTGATTTATATTATGATTTATATGATTTATATATTGAATGTGACAGTGGAGTTAATGTACAGGTGTGAAGAAGATGATGTAATGATGCAAGCTGCTGTCTTTTGAATTAGCTGCAGTTTATGGAGGGTTTTGAAATTGTAAAGTGGAAAGGTGAGTGGACTGTGGACCAGTTTGGCAAAAGTGAAAAGGAAGAACTTGATGCTGCAGAGATGAAAGTTAACCAGGTGATGATGTGGAAAGTGAAGGAGATTATGGAGAGGCTGTCCAGGATGATGCCAAGGCTCTGAAGCTGGAAGGTGGGAGAGATACAGGAATTGTCAATGGAACTACCAGATTTGGTTAAAGTGGACTTTGCACAATAAGCAAATCAGGTTACTAAGGTGGCATGATGTCCACGGCCCAGGAATATATGGGCTGACTAGAAAAAATTTCAGTCAAATTGATTATTTTTGCTTTAACCCCTGATCTAATAAAATGCTTGGTTGTTAAAATAGCAATAGGTTCAAATTGTGTATAATTAGCCTAAAAAAGTAAATCGGAATATGGAATATGTTGACATCTGTTAAATTGAGGTTATCTTTTTTATTATTATTTCAGTTGACGTCTCCTGTTGACGTGAGTTCAGTTTGACATTGGCGCCTGTTTAGTTCAGTTTGTCTGCTGTTGAAAACAATCGTTCATGAATTTGGCAAAAAAAAAAAACCTGTCTGTGATTGGCTGGTGGACTGGACCGTTTTTGAAGTTGCGAGCGCAGAGACAGTGGCCGTTTCTCAATTCACGAGAACGCGGGTCCTCGTTCTCGTGAATTGAGAAACGGCCAGGGTCGAGGGAACGCAGAAACAGTCGTGCGAACGCACAGCTGGTGTTGAGCGTTCAATGAGCAGGGCCAGCGCGCACGAGCAGAGATGGAACTGAGCGCGAGGACGACAGTGGGTTGAGAAGAGTTTTTCAGAGTTGAGCGCGCGCCAGACCGGTTTTGAGCGGGCGCATGTTGTCTCACTGCGCGTTTGGATTGGTTCCTGCGTGCTCAAACAAAAGGCAAACATCTTCTTCTCCAGCACATTGTTCGCGCCTCCCCTGTGACTCTTTGGCGCCCCCCAGGGGAGGCGCGCCTCACCTATTGAAAACCACTGGTCTAAAGGATTATGTTTTATCCATTTAGTGATGTATTGTAGTCTATTTGCTAAGAAGTAATTATGGAAGTTTGTTACCTGTTTAACGGTAAGGAAAATATTTTTCTTGTGGAACCACAATTACAACTGTTACTATGCCTGATTTATTGGTGATTGAACAAATTTTTTATTCCTTCCCCAAATAAAAAATAAAAATAAATAAACATTACGTAGCACAATAAAAACCCTTCTAAAAACCTAGGAAAAGCATTGGATTTTATAGATCCACATGTTGGCTATAACTGCAACAAATTTGGAGTGAATCTGGAGCTGGAGCATATTTTTTCCCACACAGGTTTTAGTGTGCCAGGCGGCGCTGTGATTTTGGCGCAATTCAGCCCGACCACGCTGTCGGTTAGCTCATAGCTGCAGAGCTAAGCCACTAGCCCGCTGCTGAAGGAACAACGGTTCCCCTTTCACTGCTTTCCTTGGATAACCAAAGTGGACAGAACTCACACGAGGCACCTACAGGTTGGGCAGAGAAACCAGAGGAAGAAGTTAAATGGCTCATTTGGAAATGTTTTGTAAATCGTTTTGCACATGGTGTCTTTAAAACAAAGGGCTAACGGAATAGCTCATTGCTAGCATTCGGTACCATGTCATTGTCGAGTGTGTTTTATGGTTATAACAAAGGTTATCTCCACAAGGGTTTCATACATTGATGGGACATTAATGTTTACGTTATCCGGCCGACTCATTATGACTAAAATAAAACCAAAGCTTTTATTTTTGCCTTGAAAGAATATGTTTTACCTTTGCTTTGTTCCTTAAATGATAAAAATGACTTAACTGAGGTCCTTTTTTGACTGTCAAGTTTAAAATCTACACACACACACACACACACACACACACACACACACACACACACACACACACACACACACACACACACACACACACACACACACACACACACACAGCATATTTTTCATCATTAATAGAGGAGAATAAAAATTACCCTAGGTTTCTCTTTAGTACAGTTGCCAAACTTACCCAGAGTCATAGCTCTGTTGATCATCCATTCCCTCAGCTTTCAGCAGTAATGACTTTATGGAATTCTTCATGAATAAAATTGATTCCTCTAAAAATAAAATAATTGGAATCCTCCCAAACATGATTACTTTAACCTCAGTAAGTGAGGCAGCATTGGAGGAATGTTCTACCTGTATGTTAGACCCACTGTTCCACTGTTATGCTGATGACACTCAGCTATATTTATCCATAAATCCTGATTAATCCAATCAATTACTTTGACTACAGGCATGTCTTGATGACAGGAAAACCTGGATGACTATAAATTTCCTGCTTTTAAATTTTGACAAGACGGAAGTTGTAATCTTGATATATGATGATATGATGAACTTTATTGTCCCAAAGGAAATTTGTCTTGGGTACCGACTCTGGCTGCTACATAGTCCAAACTATGTGTCACACTGCATTTACACAGAAAAACACTACTATAGAAGTTCCATTATAAGAAAAATAAATAAATAAAGAAGCATGTTACATTACATTCACAATAAAAATAAATAATAATAAAAAGAAAATGTATAAAAACCCTTCTTTAAAAAAATCTGTTATAAGACATAATGAATACATATAAGAAACATGTCAGTTTAGTTTAAAATTTTGGATACCATTGCCTATTCCACTATTTCCTGTTTGATACTGTTTATTGCTTTAATGGAAAGCGGAACAAATGAGTTCTTATAGCGGTTCAGTCCACAGGCAGATACTCTGAATAAAGAATATGAGTGTGGTCTGAGATGATTTTCTGGGCTTGTCTGGTTATTATTTCATTGAAGATGGTCTGAAGTGAGACACAAAGCTTATAGTTAGAGTGGCTTAGGTTACCCTGTGCTGCTTGACTCCCTTCAACTTCATAGCTCTTTGAGTAAGGCAAGTAAGTTTGGCCTTCATTTGTACAGACAGGTTACCAAACCAGGCAGAAATGCTGTACGTAATGATAAAGCACTGTATTACAGCACAGTAAAAGAGCAGCATGACTTTCTGACTGATACCAAAGGCCCTCAACCTGCGCAGAAAATGTAGCCGCTGCTGGACTCTGTTGCAGACATAATCAACCTGAGCAATCCACAATAATTTATTATCAATTATTATTAATCTTTGGGCCAGAGTCCTCAAAAAAAACAACTTCCTAATCAATCACTTAATCTGGATGCCATTAAATTGGCCTCTAGTAATAAAGTAAAAAACTCTTGGTGCTATTTTTGACCAAGTCATTTAAATCCCATGTTAAACAGGTTTCCAGGGTTTCCTTTTTTTCACCTGCGGAATATCGCCAAAATTATAAATATTCTGTCCAGGAGTGATGCTGAATAACTAGTCCATGCATTTGTTACTTCCAGGCTGTACTATTGTAATTCTTTACTATCAGGAAGTCCACAAAATGCAGTTCGAACCCTTCAGCTCATCCAAATGCTGCTGCAAGAGTTCTGATAAAAATCAATAAGGGATTTCTCCAATTTTAGCTTCCCTTCATTGTCAAGTATATTATTTTAAATTCTCCTTCTCATGTATAAAGCCCTTAATAATCAACCTCCATCATATAACAGAGCTCTGATTACCCCATATGTTCTTAACAAAGCACTTCGCTCTCAGACTGCAGGTCTGCTGGTGGTTCCTAGAGTCTCTAAAAGTAGAATGGGAGGCAGAGCCTTTAGCTATCAAGCTCCTCTCCTGTGGAACCAACTCCCAGTTTTGGTCCGTGAGGCAGACACCCTGTCTACTTTTAAGACTAATCTTAAAACTTTCCTTTTTGACAAAGCTTATAGTTAGAGTGGCTTAGGTTACCCTGAGCTATCTCTATATTTATGCTGCTGCTGGAGGACATCAGAGTCTATTTTTCTCACTCTGCTGAGTTATCCTACTGTTCTCCAATTTGCATTGCTTGTTGTTATTTCATCTTTTACCTTTTTGTTCTCTGTCATTTTTTTCATCATAGTAGGTACACCTGGTCTGGCGTTCTGTTACCTGTGACATCATCCAGGGAAGACAGATCATCCCCATTACCATATAAATTGAAATTATTCTTGGATCAATGTGTGCTTGTGTGCTTTTTGTGTCTCTCTTTTTGTGTCTCTGCTCTGTCTTCTCTAACCTCCAGTCGGTCGAGGCAGATGACCGTTCACACTGAGCCTGGTTCTGCTGGAGATTTTTCCTTCCTGTTAAAAAGGGGAGTTTTCCTCTCCACTGTCACTTCATGCTTGCTCAGTATGAGGGATTGCTGCAAAGCCATGGACAGTGCAGGCGACTGTCCCTGTGGTTCTACGCCCTTTCACGAAGAGTTGCTTGTCAAGATTTGATGCAATCTACTGGGTTTCCTTAGATAGGAAACTTTTTGATCAATCTGTATAATCTGATTGAATTTGACTTTGGAAAGTGCCTTGAGATGACATGTTTCATGAATTGGCGCTATATAAATAAATTTAATTCAATTTAATTTAATTAACATGAATGCACAACAACCTTTTCAGAAACTTATAAATGAATAAATCTAAAACCATGTATGCATTTTCACGTTCACACTTTAAAATTATTACTATGCACCACTTTGTGTTTGTCTCTTGCACAAAATCTCCTTAAAATCACACAAAGTGTTTTGTTTCATGTTGATGACAAAAAGTGAGAAAATTCAGCGCATATGAACAATTTGTAAGGTGCTGCATTTGTTAAAAATTGTAATCTAGACAAGAAATGGTTGCATGTAAACCCTAATAAAGTTATAGGGACTTGAGTTACATTTGTGGCACTTTTGCTTGAAACAAGTAACAAGGCTGTTTGTCCCCTGAAATACTCCAGATGGAGCTGTAGCCTGCCGTAGGCATTAATATGCAAGGCACAAGTCACTTCAACTGCAGCATATAGACTGACAGAGATGACATATCTTTTTATATACATGAAGATAATGTCTATGTTCGTGCAGCAGATAACCTCTAAGTGTGTCAGTTTCGCCTGAAGGAGAGTTTCAGCTGCTGAATGTAGTTAATCTTAAACTGTTATCCAAATATATGCTTAAATCGTACTTATTGATGATAAGTAGCTGAATTATTAAGGTATTGTTCAATATTATAGAAACCTGTCTGTGACAGTATTAGAAAATAAATATTGGACAATATTTCAATTCTTTTTCCTCAAACAGATGAGTTTAAGGATCCTGGTGTGCTGTTTTGGAGCCATTGTGGGAAGAAGCAGGAGATGGATACACAGAATAGTCTTATCTGCAGTAATGTGGGGGCTGCTCTGGTGAAAAGCTGTACTGAAAAGCAGAGTTCTTGATTTACTGGTCCATCTGGATTACCCTCTTCTATGAACATTAGATATGGATCATGACTGAAAGATCCAGATCACGGACAGTAGTAGCTGAATAGAGCTTCCTCCTTAGGGTATGGAACTTATCTGTATCGATGGAGCTGTTCAAGACACCTCCTGTTCAGAAGTTGCAAGGGGAGATTTTTTAATCCTTGATACCTGTGAAGGCCTTGGAATGTGTAAGTGCCTCTCAGATAAGAAGAAAAACAAAATCAACGCTCAAATTCTCAAAAAGTTTTAGATTTTTTGGGTTTTGAAGGAATTGTAAAGCCACGTGCAGCGGTTATTTGAATCAACTAATTAGCAGTTTCTTTTAATTAACTGAGCCTAACTAAAGGTTCTATAGGCCATTTGTTAAGAATTATGCATCTTCCATGCATTGTCTTTAAAGAACTGGTTTGATCTGTTTATGAAAAATCTAATTTAACAGAAGTGAACAAAGCTGTTGTAGGTATGAGAGAATTGAAGTGAACCCCACCTATGATTTACACAGAAAATCAAAGAAACTTCACTAGACGTAACTTTCAAACTTTCAATCAGGGAACACATTTTGTAATAACAGCGACTGGTTAAATGTCTTCCTATTGTAAAAGAGAATATTGTCTTTTTAGATTTTCAGATTCAAGTTCTTTGACACCTCAGCACCACCAGGTGGGATATTTCAACGTGTCAGATGCAAAGTAATAGCCGTAGCTGAAAAAGGAAGTATCTAAATATGCAGTGTTAGGATATTGCTCTTCTTGTGATGGGGATTTAATCCTAAAACACAAGGCTTTATAATTTTACAAAACTGGCCTTACAGTGTGTGCAACAGTCTTTATTTTCCAAACCCCCTTTCTTCTTCGTCTTTCGGCTTTTCCTTTTAGGGTTCGCTACAGCGAGTCATCTGCACAAACCTTGTCCTAATTTTCTAATGTCAGCACTTCTCCTGGCTCTGGGAAGGTTTTCATGCTTCACAAATTTCCTTTCAGTACATGACTATTTTCTGAGGAAGATGTATGTATATATTTTAATTGCAAGCAGGATCATGTAACGGATAAAATCAATTTCTAAAACCATATTGAAAATGAATGACATGATCTTTATTATGGCTCCTTATTTGAAAGCGATATGTAGAAAAAATTTGCAATTTTCTCAACTGAAATGGCATTTATCCCATTTCTACTTGTAATGCTGATAATCATGTTGTTCATATGGCCCCTGTACATAACCTCAAGGATTAATGCTGAATAATGTCCAGTTTTTTGAGTAATAACATTGATGCTGAACCAAAAGCATCCGTGTTATGTTAAATACAGTGTTAAATACCAATGGTATTAAACCTGTGTATCTTGACTTCAATGCTTTGCGTTCAGTTCCACACTCAGAGTGTACCAGACACTTCATAACATTTATAATTCTTTACATTTAATTATTTTCTAAATATGTACTTTCCAGGTTAGTTTGTTATCCCACCATATACCCGAAAACCTAAACCGTTTTGCTTATAAATTTATTATAAGAAACTAAAGACGGCTGAAAATAATGAGTACAGGAATTTAACCTATATAACAAGCCCCAAATAGCAAAAATAACAGAATATGGCAAGACCAATGGAGCATAACAACAAGGAAAAAGCTGGAAAACATGAACACTCCTTTTTAGTTTCACCAGACTTAAAGATGAAGTTCAAAACATAATCTGTTGAATTCAGTTGCTCCTTGTGAAATCTAAATCAGTTTTGAGTCTCCTTTCTGTGGTTTTCTGCCAATTGTAGTCTGTTTGCATAAATGCGTTCATT
Source organism: Fundulus diaphanus (assembly GCA_037039145.1). Lineage (NCBI taxonomy): Eukaryota > Metazoa > Chordata > Actinopteri > Cyprinodontiformes > Fundulidae > Fundulus > Fundulus diaphanus. The sequence continues at coordinate 22,299,171 of CM073140.1, read as the reverse complement.
ATAAGGCTGTCATGAGAAGAACAGCAACCTTTTACGCTTCAGTTACTCTATTTGACCTGAGTTCACTCACGCAGATTGGAGTACCAGGTGACACAAAAGCTCCAGGATTAGGAGTCCAATTTTGATGACGTCTTTTAAAGTTTCCAATTGGTGAAAAACGAACAGAAGTAATTGAGGTCATATTTTTTGGCTTTTCAGTCTTGCCTAAAAAAATAACTAAAGTGAAGAAAGAAAGGCAAAGGGAGAAAGACACCTTTTGACAGACTCTCTCTATAAACTGCAGCTGCTTCCTGATTAAGGGATTTGCTTTTCCACTTTTCCCACACATACTTTCAGTGTGGAATGCCTGTGGTGTCTCTCTTTCTTGTTGCATATTTTCCATTCTTTCAGTTTTTCTTTCCCCGTCTTTCCATAGTGGCTCTACTTTTTTTGTATCTATTTATGTCTTCAGAGCAAATTTAATGAGGAAAAAACCTTCTGACAAAAAGGTCATGTAGTGGTTAGGGTGCCACCACCTTTCTTCAACCAGGATCACTTTGGTACTCCAGTTATACAAACCACAATTTTTGCTATTGAATGATATAATACAGGTGCTGTAAAATAGTATTTGCTACCTTGAATATTTTTTCCAGGACCTGCTATCATGTCATGGTTATATATTTTATATCATCAAATACATTTTATTGTCAGGAAAAAAAAGTAAATGGAGTTAACACACAATGCAGTGATAATCAATGAAATGATTATTGTTTTTATTAAGGAAAAAAACCCAGTCAAACCCACCTGGTCCAATTTGAGTAAGCAAATTCCCTCTAATAACCCTCTAGTAATAGGTTGTCGGGGGTGTCATGCATGAATTTTCTTACATTTTAACTCTTGACAAAATAAAAGACTATTCTTGATATTAAACATTTGTACACTTATTACAGTACATTACAATTTACACAAGTACAGTAAATATAAACATACCTTATTGGCTTTGTAAAAGAAAGTAGACTTGCTTTCTGCTTTTCAGCTTCTTTAGATTGTTGCTGAAAGTTATTTGACACCAATCTTGCTGCATTGCTTGGCTCTGACCGCTTTGATTTCCTTTTACACGCTTGACTACATCGCCGTCTGCAGGTGCCATGTAAAACTACAACTAGGCAAAGCAAGTTTATTGGGATAGCATATTTCAGTGACAACACAATTCAAAGTGCCATACATGAATAGAACATAAGAAAAACAGTGACATAATAAAGGTAGGTAAAAAAAAAAAGCTATACTACAAACCTAAACAAGTGATGTTTCATTTAACTGATTAAATGGACTCAAAACAGGGGTGTTTAAAGAACCTAAATGCTTTTAAGCTCATATTTATTTCTTTACATAAAACCAAATGTTGCTTTGAGGCCTGTATTTTTGAAATAGTTCTCCCTGGGAGAAACCAATTCCCTGGAACTTTCTTTTCCCATTCACCCTAGTATTGCTTGCCGATGGCCAATTGTGTGAACTTCTGCTCTTCATGTGTTACCGCTCGGCTCTTTTTGTCATAGCAAAAGCACAGGGAGAGACGGATTAAAACAAACACATTTCTTTATTTAGCAAAAACATAATAATAATAATAATAATGAATGATCAGTGTGTGCAATCAGTATATCAAGCATGCCACTGTAGGTGCGTTGCATGAATGAATACTGTGGAAAGTTAGGTAAAGATGCTGAAATAAAAAATAAGCAGGTTGAGAATGCGGTCCATGGCAACTGTCCGTAACGAAGAGCAACCGCATGCATGCAGAAGCAAAGCGATTTTATCAGCAGGAGGCGCCGTGCCCTTACGGATCCTGTTAGCTGGAACCTCTGGTGCACCTTGTAAAAGAATGAGACAATAACATAAGATAAATAACAATAGAATGGCTCCCACCATGTTTAAAGAGGGGGGAGGGGTGTTGCTTATAAAACACGTCAAGACAGTTCAGACATGTGTTATCCCTGGCGTTTAGGGAGGGGGGGAATACAGTGTATTCCTTTCCCAGAACCATTATATTTCAATTCAATTCAATTTATATAGTACCAATTAACAACACATGTCATCTCAAGGCATGTTACAAAGTCAAATTCAATCAAATCACACAGACAGATTAGTCAAAAAGTTTCCTATCTAAGGAAACCAGGCAGATTGCATCTCCACAGAGATTGTTTTCTTCTCAGAGAAGACTTTCACTTTATTTGGAGCAACAGATTTAATGATGATATATATAGAATGAAAGTCATCTACTAGCTCATCTACTGAGTTACAGGGCAAAAGTGAAGTAGAAGAGTAAATGCAGTTAAGAGATTAATTAGCGGTGTGCTTTAGAACAGCTTTTGTTGTAATGTCTCTTTAGCTCTTTGGCCTAATGAGCAGCTTGAAGATCATCCACCATTGTTTTCAATTTCTATTTTTTGCAAGCCTAGTATTTGTATTGTATGGAATATATTACAAAACAATTGTACTAGACTTAATTTCCACATTTTTGCCCAATGTCCTTGATCAAATACTCAGGAAATTCAGGAAACCTAATGATAAAATTCAGGAAAAATCTGCAAATCAACCCTTCAGCCATCATCTTTAATACCCACCTTAACGATAATTTATCTTACTGCTGCTTTTGTCAACTCATTACACATTTCTTTAAGTGTAACAGTGTTTGAAAAAGGGTTTTAATATAGCTACGGGCAGGTGGTGCAGACATATCAACAGTCTATGATAGAAGATAGAGAGCGCTACTCTACATAATGAATGTAGTAGGTGTTATGGTTTAAAGTGGACACTTGTTGCAATCTCTTTTATTGCTTTGCAACAAGGGCAGATTACGAAATGCTGCCCCTATTGAAATGCAACACAACAGATTACAAGTGAAAACCTCTTCGGCATTTTTCACGTCCATACGCTAAATCTCTCATACAAATGGGTCCTGTATGACAGTCCAGTTTAGGCTTGAATAGAGGTTTTGATCCATATATTAATAATGAGGTCTAAAATCTTGCTGTCCTTCACTCTGTCTTGAATCATCTCATAAATGTATTTAATTTCATGGAGCAGCATGGCATCCTTGAGTCTTTAAATTAAATGCATCTATTTTGCCTTTATTGCCTTTATTTTGATCCTCTGCAAAATGATGGGCTTTTTGGCATTGAATTATTCTGCTCTGTAGTAACATTTGTTGAACGACATCAGTCATAATATTGAAAATTTTGTTTCCATTGTATAACATTGTGTTGAAAGTGAAGGTACTGACTGAATGTTTTAAAAATGATTCTGTGCTTCAGATTAACCCAGATGCTATATTGTTTTATTAACACTGTGCTAATCAGCAAGTGGATGTTGTAAGGTATACCAAACACCAAGTTTTTAATTTAACACAGCTCTGAATACTCCTTGAATGTTTGTTCACTGACAAACTCATTGTTTGGCTACTTTGTTTTGCAGGCGCAATGAGAACTGAGAGATTTTGATGGTGCAAGATAAAGGTTTTCATGCAATGTATGCATTGAATGAATGCTCAAAAGGAGCACTTGTTCGCAGCGGTTTCTGTTTATGTAAAATAAATGTATTTTCTGACACAATGGCATTACATACTGTATGAAGACTGTATGTGTCATGGTTTGGTCTTTGTCTGGCTTTTTCCCTGTTGTTTTTCGGTTCCTCCTCCTGTCACTCAGCTCACCCTCCGCTCCCTCAGCAACTAGTTACACCTGTTGAACACTAATTAGTCAGGATTCACGTCACCTGCCAGGCTCCCTACATAAGCTCACCTTAGTCTGTTCCTCGTCGCCGGCTCGTCTTCAGTCAATCCAAAATAGCCCCTGTCAAGTCAGTTCGCTCCTGTCTTCAGTCATCACTACCATCAAGCCTGTCTTAGTTCCAGTCCGTCTCCAGATCCTGCTCTGTCTGCTCCGGTCCGTTCTCGTCAGCCAGCTCCTGCACCCTACAACTCCGTCTGGTAACTGACTCTGGTTCTGGTCATCCATCATCCACTGTCTGCAATAAACTCTCAAAACCAGCTCTGTGTGTGCGTGCTGTGTCCGGGTTCATTCAAGACAAATCATGACAGTATGAAGCTGAAAAAAACTGACATTTTCAGTTACTTTGTGTTAGTTCCCAGTAGCAAGATGGAAAATATTTTTATATAGATAAAATTTGTATGTAGGGCTGAAATAAACAGTGCCTCTGAAACCCTTTTTTTTCCAGAGGTAAAACACTGACAAAAATATGCGCCAATTTACTTCTCAGATGATGATTACACCCTTGATAACGAGGTTACTAATGTCTATTGTAGTGTCTGCATGATTTTACTGGCATGTGTGAGAGGAAATAATTTGTTTTTGTCCTAAACGGCACCTTATACCTACCAGTTTTCCCCCTTTGCCATGATTCAAAGCCGGTTTGCGCTCGCTGGCCATTTGCTCTTTCCTGCCTTGGTCCTCCAGCAGGCTTGGTTTTAAAAGTGGGGTGGAAGCGCAAAAGGAGCGCAAAAGGATGGGTAGCAGGGTAGCAGGACAAAACTTCCAGTGCGCAAAACCATGTCTGCTCTACCCAGAGTAACACGAAAACTCCTACAAAAAGACCTCCGAATTATAATAAATAATAATTTAAAAAACAATACAAAGACAAAAAAATAACAGACAGCAAAGTTAAAACATCCTGGCTGGTTTGCAACCCGTCCACCAGATCGTGTTTCTACTGTCTAAGGCGCGTTTGCACATGCAGTCCAGAACTCATCCGCGCACCAGACTTCAGATCCTCGATCGGAACTGTCTCTGCATACATAGTAAATTGGAAGCAGGTCACATGGGGCTGGGCAGACTCTCTGCATTTATCCATAAGAACTGGCCGGAGTGCACACACTCCCGGCGATGGGAGACCCGAACAAACAGCAGCACCTTTTTCCAAAACAATGGTTTCGAAAGAAAATCCCGGAGGGTACGGATTTGAAATGAAATAATGCTGCCCTCTGTTGGCAAAAATGGTTTCGACCAATAGTGTACGTTTGAATAAAATGAATGAATAATAAATTAATATGTTAGTAATATTTTTGCAGCACATGCCAAAGAGTCTCTTTAATTTAAGTAAGAGTTGGTTGAATGTGCAGGTGCAGCTTCAATAAGGTGAGGTGAAAAAAAAAAAAAAGGTGAGGTGAAAAGATATAGGCCTGTATTAGGTACAGCAACAAAAGACAGGAAAAACGAACAATCCTTAGGGTTGAAATCAAATCAATCAATCAATCAATCAATCAATCAATCAATCAATACAATTTTATTGTCAATTACAATTTGCATTGCAATCAAAAATTCAGTTCCCGTCCACCCTCCATCACATAACACTTAAACAAACATTTTGGGGGAATGATTGACTGAGGCCTTGCGTTGCCAGGAAACGCAGCCATTCGGCCGCTGCTACATCAGTGCAGCCGTTAGGCGCATTCCTCCAAACTGCCCCGGACCCCGCCTACACGGTGCCCACAGGCGCTGCCCTTGAAATCTGTTGAAGGAAGATTACAACAACATGGGGGAAGTGGAGGGAGATAAAAAAAGACAGATGCTTGACAATTTATGCTCTCACGAATAAAGAGTGAAGCATCCGACAAAAAAAACCCTCATTGCACGAGAAGCATAAATAACACGAGACACATATATGCAGAAAGGTAAATATTTGAGACTAGTCGCGTGTAAAATTCATCTGTATTTGTGAGCATCAGTTATGTGTGTCTGTTTGGGTGAAGTGTTTATATTTCCGTGGAAGCTCTCCGGAGGCCATTGTCCTTGATGTTATCCGCCGGCCAACAGTTCAGAAAACATCCACAGATGTCAGCGGGGAAGGCAGGGGCAGGGGAGAGTTTTGAGCAGTCCTGCCATAACAATCCAGGGGTAACATTTGATATGGGAAGGCAGAATTCAAATACTTTATTTGTATATGAGACAAGCTGCTCTGACTTTCCTGTCAGCTTTAAGTTTTTGCTGGCTCCAAATAAATCCAATATTCCAAATTGTTGGGCTTTTCCGCGATACACTTCCAGATTTTATCCCATCTACCATTGAGTTCAACCACCGAAGCCAGTCTGCATACCAGCACAGCCAGCTTTTCAGCTCTGCTCCTTCACCTTCCAGGTCTGTCCGTTCACCGCCTTAGTGAGCGCGTCATTTTCAGCCGGTAGACTGATCAAGGCCAAATGGCTACCGACATCCACTGTATTTGCTGATACATCAAAAATCCACCAAATCCAATAAGTAGAAATCCAAGCATCCTGAATCCAAACATGCAAACGTTTCAAACATCCAGGAATGACAAAGTCGAAGGACACACCGTTTTCCATCCAGGTATGTAGGGTGTATCCCACAAAAATAGTCAAATCGGGACCGGACGGGTCCCCCTTTCGTTGCCTACCCGTCGAGAAAAATCGATCAATAGCATTGAGAGACCACCTTACCGGATCCATGATTTTTCAGAGTTCGGGTATTATGAAGAAAGTGCCCAAAAAGACAAGACGAAGCAATAGCAGGAGAGAGGGGGGCAGGGAGGCAGAGCAGATAAGGAGCTCTGAGCAGAGCAGAAAGACACGACCGACCTCGAAGAGAGACAGAACAGAAATGGACGCACACTTCGCACAGATTCATTTATTAAAGATTCTGAAGTTTGTGTTCACTTGCTGCTTCTTCTGGTAACCAAACACATCTGTTGAGCAACAATAATACATTTTATAAACAGATTTCATGTTTGTTCAACTTGCTCAAGATTCTAAATTTAAAGTTTAGGACTTGGGGCTTGACTCAAGACTTGATTGAAAAAAGCTAATACCTACTAGTTAATCACAAAACAGTAACTCTGTCTCTGGTATTTGCCTTGTAAATGATAAATGACAAGAGTAATTGTGAGCAACACTAAAGGTTATACTAGAAATGGTGGTTATGGGTAATATGTTATTTAATGTTATTCTCAGATACACCTGACCCTGGACATCATCATTCAGAACGTCTTCCCCCCACATGAACACTTTCAACATCTGATGCTGCATTTATTGAAAAAAAGACCTTTGGTATGAATTAATCAAAACTTACGCTACATGAATCAGTGTGTTGTTCACTATATTTGCAAATGGCTTGTACTTGTATAGCACTTTATCGAGTCCGGTGACCCCAAAGAGCTTCGCAGTACTGACTTTAGTGTAAAACGCTTACAGCAGCCCTGGGGCAGACTGACAGGCTGCCATACATTGGCACCACCGGGACCTCTGACCACCGCCAGCAGGCAATGCGGGTGAAGACTTCCTGTTTGCGGTAAGGCGTATTGCATCACTTCCTGTTTTCACTGCGTGAGCAACGGTTTGTTGCTCCAGATTCTCTCGCTTTTATCTTTCATCTCTTTGCTGTAACATCTGTTTCTAACACATAAGCACTTTTAAAACATTTTCGGTTGCTGCACATCACGCTTGGGAACTCCTCGTGTTTCACGGTTTGCTCTCTTGGCGTGGTAGAAGGGCGCTAGCCTAGCTTTAGCCTAGCCTAGCTTTAGCTCCACAATGGCTTCCTCTCCTACTATTACTTCAGCTTCTCCGTCTCTTACTAAGTCTCCCCTTATCTCCTGCTCTCTGTGTCAGATGTTTAGCTATTCCTCTGCCTCCTTTAGTGATAATGGTACTTGTAATAAATGTAGTGTTTTTGTAGCTTTGGAGGCGAGGGTGTCAGAATTAGAGACCCGGCTCCGTGCTATGGAAAGACCAGCTGATAGCCGCCCCTTTGCTAGCGCGGAGCCACATAGACCTAGCGTTACTTCACTTAGTGGTCCTCCAGAAGCACCCGAGCAGCCGGGTAAGCAGGCCGGCTGGGTGACAGTTCGTAGGAAGCATAGCTCTAGATTTCAGCCCCCAGTTCACCACCAACCCGTCTGCGTTTCTAACAAATTTTCCCCACTCAGCGACACACCCGCTGAGAAGCCGACTCTGGTGATTGGGAGCTCTATAGTCAGAAACGTGGCACTAGAGACACCAGGGACCATAGTTAAATGCCTGCCAGGGGCCAGAACGGGCGACATAGAATCTTACCTAAAACTGCTGGCTAAGGATAAGCGTAAATACAGTAAGATTTTTATTCACGCTGGCGGTAATGACACCCGGTCACGCCGATCGGAGGTCACTAAAGTTGGTGTTGCTTCGGTGTGTGAGTTTGCTAAAACAATGTCGGACTCCGTAATTTTCTCTGGTCCCCTGCCTGATCTGACCAGTGATGACATGTTTAGCCGCATGTCATCATTCAACCGCTGGTTGTCTAGGTGGTGTCCTGAAAACGACGTGGGCTACATTGATAACTGGCGAACTTTCTGGGGAAAACCTGGTCTGATCCGGAGAGACGGCATCCATCCCACTTTGGATGGTGCAGCTATTCTTTCTAGAAATCTGGCCGGTTTTATTAGTTCTCCTAAATGCTGACAACCCAGGGTCCAGACCAGGAAGCAGAGCCGTAGTTTAACACACCTCTCTGCAGCTTCTGTACTGTTACCCACCCATTATCCTATTGAGACGGTGTCTTTCCCACGGCCAAAACTTAACAGATCAAAAACTTATCTAAAAGGAACAAATCATAAAAACCTAATAAAAATCAATACGGTTCACCTTGAACCTAAAAATAAAACAATTAAATGTGGTCTATTAAATATAAGGTCTCTCCCTCCAAAGACTTTGTTAGTTAACGAATTGATTTCTGATAAACAGATTGATTTGTTTTGTCTCACAGAAACCTGGCTACAAGAGGACTACGTTAGTATAAATGAGTCAACTCCCTCCAATTATTCAAATTTCCACATTCCCAGATCTGTGGGAAGAGGAGGAGGAGTGGCAACCATCTTTCAGTCTGATTTATTAATTAGTCCCAGGCCAATTAATAACTACAGTTCTTTTGAACATTTAACCCTCAGTTTCCCTCATCCAAACTGCAAAGCAATAAAACCTCTTCTGTTTATTGTTTTGTATCGTCCACCAGGCCCTTGCACTCAGTTTTTGGATCAGCTGTCAGACTTCTTATCTGATTTGGTGTTAAATACTGATAAGGTTATTATAGTGGGTGATTTTAACATCCATGTTGACACAGAATGTGATAACCTTAGTGTAGCCTTTAAAACTATCCTAGATTCAATTGGTTTTGCTCAAAATGTGCATAAACCGACGCACTCTTGGCTCCATACTTTAGACCTTGTGCTGACATATGGCATTGATTGTGAAGAATTAACAGTATTTCCTCACAACCCTGTCCTATCTGATCATTTTTTAATAACATTTGAGTTTAATCTAACGGAGTTCTCCACCCCCAAAAGAGGGTTCCATTATAGTAGATCTTTATCGGATAATGCTGTATCAAAACTTAAAGAGTCTGTCCCCTTTTTAATATCCTCCGTATTGCAGAAATGCCCTGTAGATGGCAGCAATGTTGTTTCTTCCAATTCACAAATAGATGTCTTTGTAAACGGTATGACTTTGTCATTGCGTTCTGCATTAGACAATGTAGCTCCCTTGAAAAAGAAGGTGATTATTCACAGGAAGCTGGCTCCTTGGTTTAATTCAGAGCTGCATTCCTTGAAGCACAATGTTAGGAAATTGGAGAGAAAATGGCGCTCTACACACCAAGAGGAATCCTACCTAATCTGGAGGGACAGTCTATTGTTGTATAACAAGACCATTCGCAGAGTTAGAGCAGCATATTTTTCATCATTAATTGAGGAGAATAAGAATAATCCTAGATTTCTCTTCAATACAGTTGCCAAACTTACCCAGAGCCACAGCTCTGTTGATCCAGCCATCCCCTTAGCTCTTAGCAGTAATGATTTTATGGGATTCTTCATAAATAAAATTGATTCCATTAAAAATAAAATAATTGGCATCCTCCCAAACATGATTACCTCGTCCTCAGTAAGTGAGGAAGCATTGGAGGAATCCTTAGGACCTGCGCAGTGTCTGAACTGTTTAAAAGCAGTAGAGCTTTCTGAGCTATCTAAAATTTTAGCTTCATCTAAACCTTCTACCTGTATGTTAGACCCAATCCCAACCAAGTTGTTTAAGGAGGTATTCCCTCTGATCAGTGGTCCTATTTTAGACATGATTAATCTATCCTTAGTAAATGGATATGTACCAAAGGCTTTTAAAGTAGCTGTTATTAAACCTTTACTTAAGAAACCTTCTCTTGATCAAGATGAGCTAGTAAACTACAGACCTATATCTAATCTTCTTTTCTTATCTAAAATTCTTGAGAAAGTAGTTGCTAATCAACTTTGTGAACATTTACAAAGTAATGACCTACTTGAGGAGTTTCAGTCAGGCTTTAGAGCTCATCATAGCACTGAAACAGCTCTGGTGAAGGTCACCAATGATATTCTCATGGCCTCAGATAATGGACTTGTGTCTGTACTTGTCCTGTTAGATCTCAGTGCTGCATTTGACACAGTTGATCACAATATTCTCCTACAAAGACTTGAGCATACTGTAGGGATTAAGGGGAAAGCATTAGGCTGGTTTAAATCTTATCTGTCGGACAGATTCCAGTTTGTTCATGTTAATAATAAATCTTCTTCAAACTCTAGGGTCACCTGTGGAGTACCACAGGGTTCAGTCCTTGGACCAATTCTATTTACTATATATATGCTTCCGGTTGGCAAAATTATCAGACAGCATGGGATTAATTTCCACTGTTATGCTGATGACACTCAGCTATATTTATCCATAAATCCTGATGAATCCAATCAGTTACTTCGACTGCAGTCATGTCTTGATGACATCAAAAGCTGGATGACTTTAAATTTCCTGCATTTAAATTCTGACAAGACAGAAGTTGTAATCTTTGGGCCAGAGTCCTCAAAAAATAAACTTATTAATCAATCACTGAATCTGGATGGCATTAACTTGGCCTCTGGTAATAAAGTAAAAAATCTTGGTGTTATTTTTGACCAAGACATGTCATTTAAATCCCATATTAAACAGGTTTCCAGAGTTTCCTTTTTTCACCTCCGGAATATCGCCAAAATTAGAAACATTCTGTCCAGGGGTGATGCTGAAAAACTAGTGCATGCATTTGTTACTTCAAGGCTGGACTATTGTAATTCTTTACTATCAGGAAGTCCACAAAATGCAGTTCGAAGTCTTCAGCTGATCCAAAATGCTGCAGCAAGAGTTCTGATGAAAATCAACAAGAGGGATCATATTTCTCCAATTTTAGCTTCCCTTCATTGGCTTCCTGTTAAATCAAGAATAGAATTTAAAATTCTTCTTCTAACGTATAAAGCCCTTAATAATCAAGCTCCATCATATATCAGAGCTCTGATTACTCCGTATGTTCCTAACAGAGCACTTCGCTCTCAGACTGCTGGTCTGCTGGTGGTTCCTAGAGTCTCTAAAAGTAGAATGGGAGGCAGATCCTTTAGCTATCAGGCTCCTCTCCTGTGGAACCAACTCCCAGTTTTGGTCCGTGAGGCAGACACCCTGTCTATTTTTAAGACTAATCTTAAAACATTCCTTTTTGACAAAGCTTATAGTTAGAGTGGCTCATGTTACCCTGAGGTACCTCTATAGTTATGCTGCTATAGGCTTAGGCTACTGGAGGACATCAGGGTCTAATTTTCTCACTCTACTGATTTCTACTGTTCTTCATTCTACGGTTCTCCAGTTTTGCATTGTATTACATTGAAATGACTGTCGTCATTTCAGCTTTTAACTTTTTGCTCTCTCTCTTTTTCTTCATAGTAGGTACACCTGGTCTGGCGTTCTGTTAACTTTGACATCATCCAGAGAAGACGGCTCACCCGTTACTACCATCTAATGTAGAACAGATTACTAGATCAATGTGTGCTTCTGTGCTTTTTTGTCTCTCTTGTTGTGTCTCTGCTCTGTCTTCTGTAACCCCAGTCGGTCGAGGCAGATGACCGTTCATACTGAGCCCGGTTCTGCCGGAGGTTTTTTTTTTCCCGTTAATGGGTGGTTTTTCTTCCCACTGTCGCTTCATGCTTGCTCAGTATGAGGGATTGCAGCAAAGCCATGTACAATGCAGACGACTCTCCCTGTGGCTCTACGGTTCCCCAGGAGTGAATGCTGCTTGTCGAGACTTTGATGCAATCAACTGGTTTCCTTATATAGGACATTTTGACCAATCTGTATAATCTGACCCAATCTGTATAATATGATTGAACTTGATTTTGTAAAGTGCCTTGAGATGACATGTTTCATGATTTGGCGCTATATAAATAAAATTGAATTGAATTGAATTGAATTGAATTGAAGTGTCAAGGACACAATGACTGAGACGGTCAGAGTGGGGGATCAAACCGGTAACCTGTCAATTACAGGACAACTTCCCTAACTCTTGCGTCATTGTCGCCCCTGTTGCTACATACATGACTTTGTGGCATTATTTTTTATATGCAAGCATTTGGAATACGTTGGAGACACACGACGAGTCTTTAATTAGAGAAAAACGGTCCCAGCAACCATATTGTTAAATGTTAGTGTGTCACTCTAGCATTTAAAGTTATAAATATAAAATGCGCATTTGCATTTAGTCCTCATTAATATCTTACTCTTAAACTTGTACCCTCAAAAAATTGCTAGTTTGGTGAAGTACAGTCTACCTGTGTGTGATTTATTCTTAGTACAAATAAAGCTGTTCTGTGAAAGCCTCCAAGATGTATGAAAATGTTTTTGCACAAACAGCATCTTGAAGGCCAAGAGACACAGCAACGGGTCAGTGTGGAGACGTTTAAGAGGGTTTATTCTTTAAGGGGGAGGGAGACACGAAGAGTCACAGGACTTTTAGCCTCTGGGGCCAAGATCCTGGAAGCTGTTTGGGATTAAAACTTTTCCATGGGGATCTGAGGTCTTGGAGATTGTTCCCTATGTAATCGGAGATGGAGTGTGATGATCCAGTCCGAGCGAGGAGACTTGGAGACCGGGCATGCAGGCGATGGCTAGGGGCACTGGGGCTGTAGTGGACGTCATGGAGGATTTTTCAGGGGATTTTGTTGCAGTGCAGTTTGTTCATGTCAAGACCAAAAATTGAGATTCAGCCTCAAAGCACATAAGGAATGAGGTCATGGAAGGTAAGTAATAACTTGTAAATGCAAACTGTATGTCCTGGGGATAAAGTACTAAGTGGCTTGAGTCTACTAAACGGCTGAGAATGAGGCACAGAGTGACTGTTCAGTAGCTCCTTGAATCCCAAGCAGCCTGATAAAAGAATTGTGGACAGTTGTACAATCTGCAGCTTGAGCCACACCCTCCAGTACAGCTCCTCTGGTCACATCCACACTAACACTCACACACCAGTACCATGACAGATCCTGTCTGCCACTTCACCATGGTAATGACATGACCAGTGGGGTTTCTGGACCAAATTTACCAGGGAGGGAGGGTGAAGCCAGCGTTTTATTTTCTGGTGGCACGAGACAAAAGAATGAAACAACACAACAGAGCCGTGTTTCGTTGCTTAATATATTAGTGAGCCACAGAGCCAAAGAGCCACTTGTGCAACTGCATGTTGAGGACCACTGAGGCTAAAATTCTAACATCTTATTTTTTAAAATCAATGTTAAAGTAAAATGGTATAGATATAAAAAGAAATTGCTCCAAAGGACCAATGTCTTATGGTTTCTTTGACAGTGAATACCATCATAAGAAATTGACTGAGTATTATGTCTTCAGTACAACGGGCATAACAAGGGCCAGGACTAATTCTACAGGAGCACTGGCCCCTTTTGCACCTGTCTGTCTAGAACCACCAATGTCTTTTAGTAAAAGAAAACCAAGAAATCCAGCACTCAGTAGATTAGCATGAGGTATTTAATGGAGGCGATAATGATAATATTTGATCAAACTATTTGTTGTATGTGTCCCTATGGTGTCCATCTGTCTATTTCTCTGTAATGCAATCAGGGGTTAAATTATGGAACAGTTTATCAGGAGAATTAAAACAAAATAAGAACATGAGCGGGGGCAAACGAAAATAGAAAGTACAAATTTTAAATACATATCAGGATGGAGAGGAGCAGTGTAAACTAAGTTGACAAAAGACATATAAAAAAATATAAAATATAAACGAGTCCTTTGTTTCTTTTGTCTTGCTTTTCTGATTTCAAATTGTTTATTACAATATTTAGGTAAACCTAATTTATAGATTCTTTGATTGATAAAAATTGTGTTTGGATATCTTTTTTGTGTGAAAGAAACAGTGTTGTCCTGGTTTTATTATATATTTTTTACTTCTTTTTAAAAATAATGACTAATGTGTAAAGTGAGATACAAATGATGGGATAGGGGTAGGGGTCAAACAAGTTTTTGCTACTGCCAACCGCCTTTTCAAAAAAAGATTACTTGATTATGTCTCATGTTGTATTAATTTTTTTTTCACCTATATTGTACTGATGTCATTTGGGATGATCATGTGACACTGAAAAAGTTGTCAGTATGCTATAACTGTCAGCAACCATATCATTTATTAACACATAGGAACGAGATTGTGGTGAGAGTAAATATATATTTTTTCCATTCCACTACTTTGTAAGTTATAACTATCATTTGTTTTTGTGTATTCTGTAGTAGTTCTGTAATATTTATTTATTCAGTTATTTTCTCTTACCAAGTGTAAGGGATTGACATACTATTTTACTGTATTTGTTTTCTCACTGAGCGATCTTAAACATCTATGCTGCATTCATCCCAGATTAGATTTCCACTAAACAGAAAAGGCTGGGTTTTAACACCCTTTCGTTGCCCTGTTATTTCAGCACCAACTGTTGATTGAGCCTGCTGTTGGTTGGCCCGCGTTGAGTAGGAAATATGATGATTTGTGTCAAAGCCTCATCTTTGCTGAACCATAAACATCAACACCCATCCAGTTAGATCCAGTTAGAGCTCCCTGATCTCTGAGAACCAGATGGCCAGTCTCAGTTACCATTTGTATAACCATGTCACAGTTGTTACACAGATGCAAACATCTTCCTGTCCACAGCGATGGCCCCGCTGACTCGGGGTATCATTTCCCCTGTGAGCTCCTGCTTGAGCACACGCAGGAGCTAACGAGTGTTTGATGGCTCCTGTGCCTCCCTCATTCACTGCTTTTCCAGCCGGACGCCTACTCGCCGATGGATCATCTAATCTCAATGACCGGCTCATTTAATACACCACGTTCCTGTCAGTCAGGCCAGGAGGGATTGCTCTTTTCATGGGGTCACTTAAGTGAATTTAATTTCAGCAGAAACAACACCATGGCAGCCATTGTGTTTCATGTTGTTATTGTTCCTGCCTGGAGGTGCGCTTTATTTTTGGACTGATGTTAGCATATCCTTAGGACTAAACAACTCTGTCTCGGTTTGTCGGGCTGAAACTGTGACAAAGCCTCCTGATTTTAACGGAAAGCCTTGAATCCTCGGGTGAACCATCACCAGGGCAGCCACAAGGATTAGTGGATAAAAAAAAAAAAAAGCAATGCTTACACAGGTTAATCATTTGGAGTACAAACCCAATTCAACAGAAGGATTTTGTGTAAAGAGCTTGTGAAAGTAATTGTGCCTTTCGAACTTTTCACATTTTATCTGTTTTTTTATTGTGCTTTTCTGAGATTGACCAATGCAAAGATAATAACTTTTGAAGTAGGAAGAAAATTATCAGCACAACCATCTTCTTACCAACTCTAACCAGTTTCCTTGTCTCTGCTAAAGACAATCCCCCAGCATGGTGCTGCCACCACCATGTGCCACTATGAGGATTGTGTTTTGGTTTTGAAATGCAGAGTTAGTTTTCTCCAACACATGGCATTTTGCATGTTGGCCAAAGAGTTTCCTCTTGGATTCATCTCATGAGAGCACTTTCTTTCACATAGGTATTCAGAGCTTGGTTCTGTATTTTAGATGTGGCGCTGCTCCTGCACACATCATCCAAAAGAATATTTCCTCTGTATGGCATGCAAACAAGTTCTGCCAAAGTCTGATGGTAACCCATTAACTGAAAACTATCTAAAATATTCAGGACACAACCCTGCGTTTCCTCTAGTAATTAAAAAAACTTGACTTTTTGTTTGTTTCTTTTCTTTTTTATATGTTACTTCTAGTGACTCTTAGGTAAAGGCCAGAATTGATGAGTGCATGTCTAATAATCATTTCTTCGACAGATTCTACCAGCTAAAAGTTACTCTGTAGCTCTGGCATCCTGACTCTGATTATGTTCTCTTTGCACTGTCTGTCAGTTTAGGTTTACTGCTGACCTGTACTTTTATTTGTCCCACTTAAATGATTCAGGAACATTAAATCAAAATTCAACAAACTTAAAAACAGCTTCTTTCCCTAAGATGTACGGGCTATCATCCCCTGCTGAAAATCAACAAACCATCAGCAAAGTTCATATTCTGCTACATGTCAAAAGCACACTACTGGTTCCACAGGTTTCTGTTTGGATGTAAATAAAATAATTTATACTTCCTTTTACTTACAAATGTCTATTAGCACACTTCAATCTCCCAGGGGCGGTCTCTTTAGACATCTGCTAAAGACTATATGCACACATAAGCCCTTCAGGGACTGATGTTGGCCAGTACAATCAACTTAATTAGAAAAAAAGTCTTTGCATGTTATGTGTTTTTATGTGCATTCTTTGCTGGTGTCTGCCTAACCGAAAATAAAATTATGATTACACATAATGAAAATAAACCTTTTTGATCCTTGACTCTTTATTATTTCCATTTTCAGATGTTCAAACATTAGGACATTGGTGATCTGCTCCAAAAGTCACCATAACTTTATTGTGTTTCTTGGTGTTCATCATAGTGTTTATTCACTAACTCCTGGAAAAGCTCTAAGGCCTCTGCAGAACTGCTGTATTTATACTGAGATTAAAAATATTTATGTTCCATTCACAATGATTCACTGCTTTCTGTTGGTGTGTCACCTTAAATCTTTGTGGATTCTAAAGTTTGTGGTTGTAACGAAACAATAGATGGAAAAGTTCAACAGGTATGACTACTTTCACAAACGCCAAATATTATCTACCTATGGCTTTCAGGTGGTTGTAGTGGAACATTTAATCAGACAAGTCCGCTTTGATGGATCATGGGCTGACAACCAGAGGAAAAATTGTGTTTTTGTGAATGTGTTATGGAGCACTTTTCTGAAAGGGCAGCCTTCCCACACACACCCAGATATTAACTTTGTCCCCATCCAGACATCAAAGCATACATTAAGAGCTATACCCAGAGAGTTCCTCAGATAATCTCTTTATTTGCTTTAACTGCATTACCCAAATGGCTCGATTGCTCAGTGAACTCATAGGAGATGCTTATGAGACACCTTTTACAAATGAAAACGAAGTGGTTTGTGAGAATAAAAGCAATAATAAAACCCATGATAAATACAACCCATTAAGTAAAAGCCTGTGTAAATCATTGTCTTAAAGTGTTGTATTTTAAAGAGTCAATAGATACTTTGGAGTGCAGAGCACGTGGAAAGGAGTTCAAGGGCAACCACAGCTTGAAAAGCTAAATCTCCACACGTCTTAAATGAGGTTCTCTAAATGCTTAAACCAAAATCTTGAATTTCTAAAATTAACGGGGAGCCAGTGACATATGGCTAGAACAGGGGTTAGCTGGTCCCTCTTATTAGTCCGCTTTACTGCTGCATTTTGAATAGTCTGAACCCAATCCACATTTGCCTTGTTAAAAACAAGTAAAAACACCAATGCAGTATTCCAGCTAAAATTAAATAAAATCATGGATAATCTTTTCTAATTCTGTGTTTGATACTAAAGATCTTAGCTCAGATACTGTATATTTCTAGGGGATAAAACAGTTTTAAGCAACATGCTTACAGTGAGTCTCAAGAGGCAAAGCATGTCAAATAAAACTCCTTTATTTTTGACACCATCTTTCACTGAAATAGATAAGAAAGGTCACATGTGGCCTAATAACCAGGATTTTATTATTTGGAGCAATGAGCACCATTTTCGTCTTCTTGTCATTAATCTGCATATTGTTCTTTAAATGCCACAGATGGATTTATGAGAAAAATGGGCTAAGTTCATGGAGTTTATTAAGACATTTTAAAGGAACATTATGATTAAATGCCATCAGCATACATGTGATAACAGACATTTAAAAACATTTAGAGATTTTACCTAAAGGGTAGAGATACTATAAAAAGAGAATTGGACCCAAAAATATATTCCTGAGGACTGCCATAAGACAACATAGCTTTGTCTGAAAACTAGTTAATTATAAAAACAGTAAATGGTCTCTCAGCAAAATAGGATTCAAACAAGACCAGAAAAGCCAAAAAAGACATTTATCAAAAATATCATGATTCACATTGCTGAATGTGGAAAATAAGATCCAAACAAATCAAACGTGTGTACTCTATGGGGTCAGCTGCCATCAACGGGTCTCTAGAAATTTTCAATAAAGCAGTTTTTATGAAGCACTATTTCCAAAAACACATTGAAGGGCATCCATATTAGTATTTGCCTCCATGTAGTCATTCTTTTTAATTGTTCAGTGACAACTTTTTCAAAGATTTTAAGGAATAACTAGCATTTAGAGATTGCTCTATAGCTTTTAGGGAGAGATGAATCCAGATGTGGTTCCTTTAGCAAAAGACTAACCACAGCTTTATAAAAAGAGCTAGGCAGTGTTCCAGAATAAAAGAGAACATTTAATTAAGTGCAATCAGGCTCTCTTGCTTAATATGTTCAACCTGCTTTTATCAGTACTGACACACTGAAGCACTCCCTGCTGTGTATCTCCTCGCACTCCCCTGTATTCCCATTTACAAATAGTTACCCACATATCAAAAGAACACAGACGAGAAATGAACCTGTGATAAAAAGAAAATTCCTCTTAGTTGCGCAAACATTCCGCTTACATCATGCATTGGAGGATAGAGTGTGAAGAAATTCAGACCCTGGTGTGTCATACTTCCCAAATTTAGCTTTTTCCAAAATGCTCACTCTGTTTTTTTTTTTAATCCTCTATAAGGGCCTATTCTCACAAAAAGTAATCATGTCAAAATATTTAAATTTCTGACCACAAACACATTGTACTTTGATTACTTTGTAATAATACAGCTTCACTGACAAAAATCTTGGATGTGTTTTCCTAACACCATTAACTCATATCGGTTATTCTACTACTACTCAAAGACATGCATCCTTTTTCCCTGGCAGAGGCAGTAAAAGACAGCGTCACATGGAGAAGGGCACAGCTCTCAGCTTTAATTAACCACACGGGGGAAACCATCCTCCCTTACTTCTAATGAACTCCTCTGATCTCTGGTTCTTCTGTGTACAGCCAACACGTTGTAATCTGCAAGAGATGGAGTTTAAATTCCCAGAGCTTAACAGTAATTCTGAAAACTGAGCTAACAGTTGTTGCTGGATGGCACTTGTTTTGCTGCAACTCCACACAAAAAAAAGTTGTGAAGCCCTTTTGGTGAGCCAATATTAGTGTTATGATTAACAGCAAAAAAGCTAATTAAATTTCACTTTTTTTTTAAAGGAGCAAGAACATTTACAGGAAGAGAAAAAACAAAACATCCAATGGGAAATTTCTGCTTTGAGCATTTAGATCTGGCATAGGTTGTTAAGCTCAGATCAGAAGGACCCAGTGTTCAAATCAGACAAACAGTTAACGGTTCGAAACAGTTTATTTAAAAATGAAACGTAGAAAGCAGCGTCGGCGTCTACGGCAGGAATCTCTGGGGACAGAGACAACAAGTTAGTGACCATGTTTAACTGGCAGCGATTGATCACAAACATAATGGTCACTAACCTCTTCTCAATGTTCTGTCCGGGGCCAGTGATGTGTGTCGGTTCCAGCCGGCTGGCAGTCAACGCGGTGCGGTGGTCGCCGCTCATAGAGTCCCAGCGTAGAACTCCTGTTGATGATCGGTGGTCGGAGGACAGGCAGAAGGTCAGAACCGTGAGGACGATAGTGAGCAGGAAGATTAGAAGGATAAACCAGAAGCCGATGTCGGGAATGACATCTGTGGTCAGAGCCAGGTGGTCAGATGTCCGATGAGGTGCCAGAGGAAGATCCAGGACGAGGTCGGGGCACAGTTCCAGGTTCGGTACACGGTCAGGCGGACGGGTTAGACGCGGTCAGGCAACCTCGGGGGTCGGGTTGCAGGTCTGGTACGGTACACAGGCAGGCAGGCGGTCAGGTCAGGCGGGGATCAGGACGGAAACAGGCAAACAGGTCAAGGAGGGGTCAGACAGGCTCAGAGGTCAAAAGGCAGAACTGGTCAGGATCAGGTCATCAGAATCAGAAAAATACTGGAATAAATCTAATCTATGGCTCGAAATAATCTGGCACTGATGACTGGTCTGCAGGCTGGTTAAATACTGACAGATGCAGGTGGATCAGGTGAGTGGTTATGAGGAACGGGGCAGAGTTGAGCAGGTTTGTAGAGTTAGCAATCAGACCAGCATCAGTGCCTAGATCATGACATAGGTTAAATACTTAAGCCACTTGTGAGGGTGTTTAAAAACCTTAAATTCATTAATGTAAATTCAATATGTAAAGTATTGCATTTGAACTAAAGATCTGAATCCAGGAAGAGATTAGGAAATGTACTTAACTCTTAAAATGATCAACATTATTTGGTAAAGATCTAAGTAAACATGCTTCAGTTGTAAATTTTAACTAATACTTTAAGTAAACTCCATTTTGCAAAGAATTCACTCGTCACTCTTCTGTATATTAATGGTATTTTTGGATTACACTATTTTTATAGCGCACTCTCATGTATTTTCCCATTTATTAAACACAAGTTATCAATCTCACTTGAATCCTTTCCCATTGAAGGATCAGTCATATTTTAATAAAGAGCTGGTGTTAACTTGTCAGTGCTGTTGTTTCTAAAGTAGAAAATGAGGAGTCAGCTACAATGTATAAGAAAAAACTGCTGCAAAAATGTCAGGTGTCTTTTATAAAGTCTTGATCTTGCTTGTTGCTTGTCTTTTCACCCAGGCAGCCCAGGAAGAGCAAAGAGCAAACCAAACTGATGCCTACCAGTTCTAAATATAGAGGAGGTATAGGAGAGTGGTTCAGTAGATAAACATAGTTTATTTATAGATAGTGTATGTGTGTGTGTGCATTTTATTAATAAAATGAGTTGAAAATATGAATAGAATATAGTCAAGACATGGATTAGGTTGGAAAAAAAGATTTGTGCTGGGAGTAATAGTTTTGTCCTTCAAACTTTGCTTTCATCAAAGAGTCCTCATTTTGTATCAATTACAGCTTTGGAGATCTTTGGTATTCTAGTGGTCTATTTGTTAAGATGCCCCCAGTGTTCAGCCAAACTCCTCCCAGAAACACCAGATGCCAACATTCCTACCTGAATTAATTAATCTTTTAATTACCTTACTTTACTATGTGGCTGTTGCACTTTTCAGAGTCAGTTATTCCATGACATGAACATGTTCTTTCACGTGTCTTTTTATTTTGTTTTATAAATGTCTTCTTAAAGTCTTGCATTTTTTGAATTTTTCTATTGTGATATTAACTATTTCATCTCTTATTTTTTTTTATCATAGCTTGTTTTATCACTCCAGATATGTAAAGCACTTTGAACTCCATCTGGACTGGTGTGAGTGTGATATAAATAAAGTCTGATTGTCCTATACAAGGATGTGATGGTGTAATATTTGAATAGCATTAAACTGAGCTGCATCTTAAAGAATTGCTTTTCCTTGAATCACGGTGCAGAGGCCTACTTTTTAAAGCAACCCCACACCATAATCCCATTTGCACAAACCTTACACTTGATAACGATACAGTCAGGAAAGTGCCTTTCTCCTGGCAACTATCAAACCCAGAGTGGCCCCTTGTTGCCAGTTCAGTGAAAGTGTGCTTTACACCACTCCTTTTAATGGTGTGTATTGCTCTTTGTGTCGTGAGGACTGGGTGCTGCTTCTTCAGCCAAGGAAAACATTTCCATGAAGCTCTCAATGCTACATTGTTGAGCTGATTTGGAGGCCACATGAATGACGACTCATTCGTTTGCTGAGTAGCCAAACTCAGCAAACGTTCCTTGAATTTGTTGTGCGACAATAAGTTTGATCTGGCTATGAACATCTATTAAAAAGTGCAAGGGGCAGTTATTAATAAAGTCTATTTTTAGCCAAAATAAAAAATACTATTGAACAATAGATGTAGGATTGAAGTCACACGATGACGTTCTCAAACAGCAAGCACTTCAAACGTTTATGGAATAACCACAAACAACTTCTCTTTAAAATAAAACGAGGTATTAAAAGATAGTTCTACTTCCAGTTAAAATACTTGAAGAAACTCGTATGAAGTAATTTCAAGTAAAGTACCTTTTTAAAATGAAAAGAATCAGAAAAAACAATAAATTATAGAAAAGAATAGCGGAAAGGAACAAGTTCAACCGTAGTCGGAGACTTCGTGGTAAAAAGTTCTGCGCAGACAGTGTGTCGAAAAACTAGATGGAGGGAACCGCCCCCTTCCGTACTTTATTTTAAGATAATACCGGATTCGCTTGACACCGCCTGCATTTATCTTCTTGTCTGGCTCATCTGGTTTTTAGAACTTGAAGCACTTTGCTCCATCATCTGTCACAAATAGACTTGATGTGCATTTCTGACGGACAGCGGACGAGGGGTCTCTGTCCTCTGTCAGGCTCTAGCACCATGGAGCCTTGGGAAATGCCCTATTGACTAGGATGACTTTTATTTGTGACAGAACGGAGAATGCATGGAGAAGGATTATGTAAGAATGAGGGGTTAGGATGCTGCAGATGAGTCAGGGTCGTGTTAGCTGCTAACAAGATCCTCTGTAAAACAAGTCTGTGCTGTCCACCTTTGACTTCTGGTTGGAAAAAACTGATTATCTTCATGGGTAGGATGGCATTAGGGGAGTAGTAAACTAAGGACAAAACAGATGGTCTGTATTCCTCAAGATTAGCATGGTCTTTGAACACTCCGTCTGTGTGCTCAAAGCATTCCTCTTAGGGCTGAGGAAGCCTCCTTGGTTCAAAACAGCATGATTATGGTGGTGGGTTTGGTACTCCTCAAAGATGTGAGAGGTAAGGAGCTGTTGCAGCCTTGTAAGGTCCTGGAATGTTACAGCAAACCTGGCCCAGCGTTTCGCAGTCTCTGGTGGGAATATTTATGAATTTGTGTCATTTGTGGAGAACATTTTTAATTTCACAATGCCCCTGCTATTATCTATAGCTGCCTTATAGGCGAGCTCTTATTTGGGTGCTCATCAGGCATTACAGTTCCTCCAGGGCTAATCATTAGGTTGTGGTGGTATGTAGGCTACAATTGTCATGAATGAGCAGAGATCTTCAACCAGTTTAAATGACCAGGATTTCACCACAAGATATTCCAAATCAAGGGAGCTTTTAGGTGTGCACCACGAGTTGTAAATGTACAGCGTCACGTTTTGCCTTGCCTGAAGTTACGGTCCTGTTGGCCTGGAACAAAAAGGGCCCTGCCATCTCCACCGCTGCATCGGGGATAATATCTACCCAGGCTTGTGTGAAGATCACCACCAGGCTGTCCATTTTATGAGAGAAAATTATCAATTTCTTTCCAGTTTACTTGGCAAGTGACTTTGTATTGGCCAGGAGGTAACTGGGTATAACCAGTTTGTATGGGTTAAAACGCAGCCTAGACCAAGTAGTTGACCACTGGAGTCCACTTCAGCTTGGGTGGAATAAAATCCACCTTTGGGTCTCCAAAGGGTTTTCCCCCTGGTCCTACAGTTCAGTCGTTGGATTAAGGCTTGCGTTTCTGAATTGCAGATAAAACATGAGCAAAAACATAAATACAAACATAAAAAGCTTAAAGGCTGGAGCTTTTAAATATCCTAGGGCCTCGAAAAGGGCAATTCATCTGCCAGGAGAAAAATAATAAGAAACCGTACAATTACAATAGGCTTTCACAGCACTTGGCTGATCGAGCTTATTAAAATAAACGTTATGTAATTTAAACAAAAATGCTACTCTTATTTTCTCACCCACACAAAAGATCTTACTATGACTCATTGACTCCACTTGAAGATCATTCACCAATAATCTCAGTTAATATTTTTTGCAAACCTAGTATCATTATTATATGGAGCATATTATGAAATGTTTTTCCTACTGCTGATTGTCACGTTTTGACCTAATATCCTTAATAAAATACTCAGGAATTCAGGAAAGATCCGCGAAGCAGCTTTCCAGACATTGTTTTTGCTACTGACCTTTACAATAATTAACCTCACTGCTGTTTTTGTCTACTCATTACACATTTCTTCAGGCGTCAGCTTGCTAGAAAAAAGCGGTTTAATATAGCCACAGGCAGGTGGTGCAGAAATAATAACAGTCTATCATAGAAATTAGCAGAGAGCTTCTCAAAAATAATGAATGCATCAGGAAAGTTATGCCGTGCATATTTACTGGACAAATCGGAACCCACCTTCACATATAAAAGTCAACTTTAGCTCATTTGAATGAATTAGATTAAACAAATCTTCATGTATGTTTTGACAAAACAATCCATTCATTAGTTGTTTTGTTTTATGCAGAGTTTATTTGTGAGCATACAGTAGGATCAATTTTGAACACCACCTACAGAATATTTCTGTTACCGCCCTGATACTCTCAGAGCGCCATCACAGTCCTCCAAAGTGTGTAAAGGTTAAATATTACATGGTCCATTAGGACGGTGAAGTGAACCAGTCTGTGACCTGTTTGTGTTCTTTGTACTTGACTTCAGTATAAATGCTGGTATCATGAAAAACGTTAGGAAAGCCAGTTTTAGTTAGAAAGTAATCAAAAACACAAGGTGTAGTTTTAAGAACTTAACTTTTGCTGTCAGGACTCAGCTCCTCTAAATCTGAGTTTATGGTTCTTAACTGGAAACAAGGTTGACTTCATTCTCTGCATTAGGGTTTGCATTTAGCAGAGATGTTAAGTATATTGGTTTCTTGCTTATGAGTGATTGTGGGATGGCATGAGAGATGGAGAGATTGTCTGGGACTTTGTCTGCAGTAATTTAGTTTTGCACCTGTCTGTTGTGGTGAAGTAAGAACTGAGCTGATAAGAAAAGGTCTTGATTTACCAGTCAATCCACATTTCAACTCTCCCCTACGTCACAAGATAAGGATCATGACCCAAAGAACAGGATCCCATATACAAACGACCAAAACATGCCAAATTGCATGCAGGCCACAGTCAGCTATTGAGATGTAGGAGAGATGTCATTTTGGCCGGGGGGGGGACCTCACTTTTCCACATTGAAACATATCAGTTGAGGTGGTTATTTCCAAGGTAAAAGGGAAGGGAATGTAGAGCTTTACTTAGTATTTAATGTAAATACTTTCTAAACTCTATGACATGGGTGAAATGTTTTAGTTTTCTTTCCAAACTTTTTCACAGAAGTTTGCTCTAATTTTTACTCTTAACTGCTACTAAAATGGGTCTGTAGGCTTCTGCTTTGTAGCTATTTTAGTGGAATGCTTAGGGGCCATTTTGAAGACCCATTTATGCCAAAACGTTAATGTCCTTACTGATATTGAGACGTTGCACACGGGTTAATGTTCTTTGTTCATGAGTTAATCTTTTTTTCTAAAGCTAGCCAGTTCCTCCTGCAGCAAAACACTCACGCAACATACTACTGCCACCTTTGTACTTTAAGGTTGGGATTTTGTTCTCAGGGCTTCATGCTTTACATTTCTTCTTCACTTGTAACAGGCCATAATAGGCAAATATTTTAATTTTAGTTTCATTAGATAATATTTGCCCAGAAATGTAGGTCTTTGGCAATTGAGTGCAACAGCAAACTGTTTATGCTGGTTGATGAGTACTGGCTTCATTCTGTTTGATTACATTTGAGACATAAGAGCATAATGTGTTACATTGAACTAAATGAAAAATAATATTTTCTTACATATTCAAGCCAGTATCTTTACAAGGTCGTTTGCATTTGTTCCCGGGTTGATGCACTTATTTTTCAAGTGTTTCATCTCTGGGACACAGCAACCATCTCCTTCCTCAACGGGATGATTGTTAGACTCTCATTGTGTTTACGTTTGCATATCATTGTTATAGCAGATGTAGGTGGTATCTTCAGGCATCTAGAAATTATATCTTAAAACCAACCAGACTTGGGGACGTCCACAACGACTTTAGAGAAAGTCAGAAAGAAAATCTCTGATTACTCTGGAATTTTATACGTAGAGATAATGTTGTTCATCCTAACTTAACTCAAAAAGGAAAAAGTTTAGTGAGATTTAATGCCATTTTTTATGCATTGTGTGTAAATATCTAGATATATATAAACAACAGACAAAAATGTACGGTTTAGTTATAGGCTTCCTTTAAAATTAACATCCTTAGATCTTACGCAGTTGCACCAACAAGAATGCAGGTTAGGAATAGTCCAGATGTATTTTTCACCAATTATGTTTGAATAGGAAAATAATATTTCAAACAGCTGTGGCGCTGCTTGTAAATTGCGGTGTTAGGGAGCAATAAAAATCCAGTAAAAGCATGTATGAGTGTCAAGGCATCAACTACCTTTATAATGCTCTTCAGTAAATACCTTTTTGTTTGTTTTACATCTGTGAGGTAATCTTAGCCTTCTCTTATCTCTTTCTCAGAACCAGCTCACAATCCGAAACCACCTCTAGTTTAGCAACTTTCTTCTGTTTGGTAATGATACTGTTTTCTGTTTATTCTTTTTCTTCTCACATTTTGGTTGATCTAACTGAAGGAACATGTCCGCAATCTGAGAATGTAGACTGCTTGTTGTGTTTTCACCACCACAAGCTAACACATAAACAGGTTGTCAGTAAACCACATTTGAATAGGGGCTGAACAAGACAGCAAAATATATATAGGATAGTTGTGGCTGTGGTATGATCAGAGGACACAACAGAGTAAAATGAAAAACTGCTTTTGGTCTTTCATTCTTACAATAAAACCTCGGGTGTGAGCTTCAATACTCCTCATCCCGAACATGAATACTTCATGTTTGACTGTTTTTAATCATTCATCGTAAAGAAAAAAACATCACATCTGACTGGGTAGAAGTCAATCATTAGTGAGAATAATGTGCAGCTATCTCACACATTTAAACGTTGCACATACGGCAGTAATTTGTAAAGGATGACTTAATTTTAAAGCTGAAAAATATACTTTGTAAAAGTGTTAACAAAACAAATTGCTCTGGTAAATGTTGACTAAAAACCAAAAGCCATCCCTCTATTTAAAATAGGGAGATAAATTTATGCATTACTGTTGCAATAAAACCACTTCTGTTTCAAAAAAGACATTTATTTCAGTAATATTTCAATGATATTTCTTTCCTAAAATATTTTTCATTCATTCCTTATTTTTGCTATATGTAGCATTGCTGTGATTTTAAAAGGGCTGTGACTGGATTGGATAACATTAAACTAGGAATATAATCTCCATTCTTGACACAGTAAATACACTAAACATTAAGAGAATTAACAAGAAAACAGCTTCATTTAGCTGGACTCAACCTTTTCTAGTTGCATAAAGTTTATAATAACAAAAAAAACTTTATTATAGTTTCCTTGATTTACTTTAATTTGCATGAAGTAACTTTTCATTAAATGGGTGTACATTTCACATCAAAACATCCAGCTGACATTCCTTTGCTTGGACTGTAAAAGCAGGTGCTAAACTTTAAAATCTAGATTTTTTTAATTACACTTAATTAAAAACAACAACAAAACAAGCAAACAAAACTCAAGTATCTTTAAGATAAATCCAAAAACTTTGTTTTATGCAGGCACTTGGCAGGTGTCATGTATTGGAGTAAATGCAGATATTCATAAATAACATAGTTTCGATAAAAAGAAAGTACACCCACTTTCATCAGCTGTAAAAAAACACAAAACAGATTCTACAATATTATCAAAAATAGTAAAATAAGAAACCAAAATAAAAAAAAAGAGATTGGAAAAAGTACAGCCTTCCTACTTACACAAAATTTAAGGGGAAAAGTAGCTGCTGATCAAATTCATTTCACTGACTGATCAGTAGCAGATGCAGCCACCATTATTAAAGCAGGAGTTTGTTTTTGTCGCTTTGGACCAAAGATGGCAACAAACTTGGCATCATTTGTCAACACAATGCCAAGATCAAAATAACTGGAAATGTATGGGGTAAGATAACTGTCAATATACAGTAAACGTACGCGTGGGTCTGAATTTGTAAATTTAAGTCTATAGACAAGAATAAATTTAAGATTTGTATTTCTTCCTTGTTATCAACACATAGATGTGTGTGGCATCAGATGTTTCATCTGTGAGAGTAAAATTAACGTAATAACGTTATTTGTAACTTGTATTCAGAACTTCTAAACTTCTAGACTGCACTAATCTGATGTCACATGTATATATGAATTGACAACATGGAACAAATACCAATCTTACATTTATTCACATTTATTGACTTACATTTACAAATTCAGACACCTACGCACATTTGTTTTGACAGTTATCTTACCCCATAGAGGTAATTCTCAAGAAATGACATGGCTGCCCATCATTCTGGGAGAGGTTGTGTGGACCTTACCAAACAGTGGATCCAAAGACTATTTACAAAACAACTGACAAACCTGCCAGGATTCCCAGCAGTGGACAGCCTAAGGTCAAAGTGTACAATTAACAGGAAAACAGAATGAGCCATAATCCACCCCAGACTGTGTGAGCTTTAGTTGGCAAGGTACATTTTAAAGTACCTGACAGAAAAAAAAAAAAGTGGCTTGTTTGAAACGGTTTCCAGGAAAACCAGCCCTCCCTCCATAAAGAAAACGGCAGCACACACTATATTTGTAACATTGACCTTTGGACAGAAAGCCATAAAGTACAAATATCTGCTAGGCCTACAATGCACAACATCTGGTAGTAAAATAAAGCATAGCATACCAGCACAAAAACCTCATACAAACATACTACATGGCCAACTCAATAACCACAAGGGCTACAACAAGCACAAATCGCCCCTCCAACCATGCTTGTTTACCAGATGGTCATATGAGAGGCCATTCTTCGGGTTGGTAAAACCTGGCAATTTCAGAACCTAAGATTAAAGTGAAACAACATTCATAATACCATATTCATGCTATAAATTACGTTTTATTAAGAATCTCAATAGATAATATATGTTTTTCAGAATTTACATTTTGAGTAATACAAATAAATGTGTTATGTCTTGTCATTTCACCACTTCTATTTGGTTAGTCAGTTTTTCAGACAAGTTTAAACATCTTATTGCCGTTCTTAAGATTTTGTTGGCCTCCGGATACATCTGTGAAGAAATCCCAGTTTCAGCAGAAAAAAGGCATAACAAATATTTTTGTTGTATACATCTTCACAACATCCCACTCAAACTGCAGAAAGTTGGGATAACATGGAAAGAGAGAGAGAGAGATAGATAGATAGAGAGAGAAAAAACACTTAGCCATCCTATTTCAATACATTATTCACATTTCCAAAACATGTGTAAAAAATTAATATGTCAGCATACAGCCTTAGAAAGAGGCCCTCTGACTGGCAGCCAGGGGATCAGATTTCTCTCTTACAGTTGTAATATAAACTAAAATACTCCAAGCAATCCAAACTGAGAAGACATCGTAAGACATAAAACAGCTTGCATCAATCAGCTTATATGACATTGTAACTCACAGGTTTGCTCTTATTTCGCCTAAAACTAAAACCTCGACTAGTCAGAATGTAGAAAACAACATCTGGGGTGTCCTAGTACTGCATTGTTGTGGAGTCTCCTGGGGCTGGGTTTGCCTCCATCAGATGCCTTCAGATCCTGTCCAATCAGAATGTGGGGAGCAGGGAGGGTAGGCTCTTTGTGTGGATGAGTGATGCTGCCTTTTAGGGGGTTGTGAATGATCCCAAACAAAGTCTACATGGGCAAAAACGACCTTAAATTGAAAGCAAGATCAATTTGTTGTATCAATGTGAGCATTTTCCACCAGCTGTAATAATGCTATGGCCGATGCAAGGCTCCAAAAATGATTTAAATCTTGTTAAGACAGCTAAATTCCAAACACTTCATTGCCAGGATAGGGCTTTAGCATGGGTTTACCAGGACAGGGCCCAAAGGTTTTGACAGCCCCAAAACATATACTTTTATAAAACAATGCATTAAAACATTGACACTAAAAATCATTTTAGTTTCTTAAGACGTTCAAGACAAAATTACTATGCATACTTTTAATCTGTTAGACATAGCTAGCACTTGAGACCCACAATATCAGACCCCAACCAGTAACATAAACCTGAACCCCAAGCCCTTGCAGCAAGATATAATCCAATCTGATTTGGTGTCTAGAACCCCCGCCCCCCCAAAAAAGAACAAAAAAAACCAAACAAAAAACAAAACCAAACAATAAAAACAAGCAAACGAAAAACAAACAAAAAAACTTGCGTGGGTGCACCACCAACACTGACAGGAGCCAAGCGTTTTAAATCACTCTGAATATGGTTATGCTTGTGACCTATGTGGTTGATTTTGCGTAATAAATAGTTATATTGCATTGATTAACTACTAACTACTTGTTGCCTTAAAGGGAAAGCTAATATTTTTACTAGATTGTTCTTCTGAGAGTTGTTTAAGGAGATCAATATTCTGTCACAGTTGTCCATTAAATCCACAACGAGTGCATCACCAAACAATTGATTCTTGCTAGTAAATAAAAAAACCTCTGATTCGGCTATCTAGTGGTCAGCCATTCAGCATTTTTTCTGGATGTTTTTCAGTGCTAAATAAGGATCACTCTAAATATGCAATTTAAGCAAATGGTACAGTCTGCATGTTCAAAAAGCATTACAAAGAGCACTTCTTTAGAAAAGATTATGCCTAATAAAACAATAACAACATAAAAAGTCTAATATGATTACAATATATTTAAAATCTGATATTCTCTTAACTATCTTTACAACAACAACAACAACAACAAAACAAATGCTCACAGTCAGTCTGTTGCAGTGTACAAAGACATGGAAACAAAAAATGCAGTGGTTAGTAAAAGCTGTTTATCAAACAGTTCAACGAACCTCTTCAGAGATGTCAAAGTGACGAATGAGGCTAACTGAAATAAACACAGGAAATTCCCTATCTGTATGAAGCCCAATGGGTGAAATGTCTGAGTTCCTTGTGGTCCACCGGTACAAGTTGGATCAGCAACAAAACAATAATCACTGGCCATTCAATGCAGGTTTTGAGTTGAAAGGCTCATTGTCGGTGTTTCTTATGACCTCCATCTGGATGGCCTGCAGAAACAGTTAGAAACAAATATACGATCTGAGATGGTGGAACAACACAGACTATATCTGCAGCAGGCCATTCTAGAAACCTTCACGTGATGCCTTAAGACACAAGAGCTGTGGGTTAGCATTGTCTCACCCAAATGATAAAGGCCTTCTCTAAAAAGATGAAATGTAATCGGCATTGATGCTGTTGCTAAATATGTAAAAATGAACCATGTCCTCCACCCTTTGTAAAACTAAATGTACATCTTAAACATTTTTAATTCTTTTTACAATACAACAACAGCCCCTAATGTGTTTTCTTTGTATTGAATGGGCTACACTGACATCAATCATTTCATAACTATGTATAAGGAACATGTTTCGTGTTTTTTTTTAACATTTATTCACATACTGATGTTTCAAGTTTATTTCTATTCACCTTCCCCCAAATATAATAATGTTTAGATCCGTCTAGATCTTTTAGTGAATGCAGATCTTCAGTGAACCTGCCTTGCCCGAGGATGTCAGTGGTCCAACCTTACGGCCGTCTGCCTGAGCTCCAGTGGGTGTCATGGTCTTGTGTGCGCTTAAATGATGAATAGATAAATATGGCCCACATTTGACCAAATTTTTCTGTTCTCATGCAACAAACCTCATAGGCAGAGCTGTCAAGCCTCACACAGCCCATGACATTCTTCACGCAGAGAAATAACAAAGCGCACATGTGCTGCGAGTGATCCATATACCGTTCACAGAGCAGCAAGAGTATGTTTTGTACAGTTTTGGAAAGGCTGAAAACTGTGAACAACCCCTAAGGATTAATCACTTTTCCTTCTGCTATGCAACTTCCAAGTGTTTGTCTTCAAAATGGCCCATCCATCATTACCCAAAACATGACAAACCATGATTAAAACTTTTCAAAAACCTTTTCCCTGACCTGTCTGCTGTATGCCATGGTGCGTTGTGTGGTTTCTATTTACTAGATGACAGTTTCTTGGCATGGTTGGTTGCACTGGGTTTAATTTAGGGGTTAAAGACTTAAGGGGCTGAACACATTTTCATGCCACATGTTTCAGATTCTTCTTTCAAAACACAACAGGTTTCACTTACATTGAAAATTGTGGTTGTAATGTGACAAAATTCAAAGAAGGGTATGGATAAATTTGGGTTTTTTTTGGCATTAAGACATCAATTCTTATTGCCACATTGCTAGACAGGACACTGGGAAATAAAAAGTAAACATGTAAATTTAAAATCTACTTTTTGCCCCAGTCTACTAATTGATAATAACGCCAAAGAATCTTGAAGCATGTTTGGATCCTGCTCATGCAGTTCATCCAACACAGGATAAACTGCATGTTTAATTCACATTTCTAAGTGAAGTAGGAAGCTGCGTTCACTCAGAATATTTTTTACATGAAAATATGTTCTTGGGTTCATTCCGTTTTCCATTACTAAACTATCTTAACTCAGAATCATGGATCTTTCTAAGGTTCAAATTACTGTTGGCTCTAAAGACTTCACCAAGCAGGCTTTAATCGGAGTCAACCAGACCTTTGCTTAGTTTTTCTGAAAATGTTTCAAAACCTATCCAGGAGTCTTTGTCGATTCTCGTGGCTTGAACTTGAACAACCTGCAGTTGGAATGCTGCTGATTTTAAGTACATGGAGGCCAATCCTCCGAGGCACAGTCCAAGTCAGATGCAAATCAATGACCCATCCGTCACTCACCTGGGTTTGTTAGAGGTGATTGCTTGGTGTGATTGGACTACTTGGTCACCTGAATCATGATGTAATCTCTTTGGTATGTGTTGGGAGAATGGAGTTGTACACACTGAACAGCTGATCCTCACAATCCTCCACCTCTGTTTAGTGTTGGCTCTCCTAACTTATTTAGTACACGCAGCGTTTCAACAGCTGATCCTAATTTTTAAGGGTAGTACATCCTCTACATGATGAAATCTCCAGATTTTACCTTAGAACTCAGTCTGAACTGCTGACCAAATCTGTTTATGCATCGCTGAGTACCACAGGTAATAGTTCATGTTTGTGCTTGTTGGGACATTTAATCTTTACTTCAGATTTTCAAACTCAATGTGCTTAAACTTTTCTGTTTGCTAATATTTTGCAAAGTTTATTCAATTTAGAAAACTCTTCATTGAACACATAACACAATCTAAGTAATTCTTATTGATGGCTTTTACCCACTTAAGCCTGGTTCACACAGCAGGATAATTAGCTCAATGTTTGCCCTGATATTCCCCTTCCGACATGTTTTTTGGGATGGCTCTTAAGGTATTCTTAAGAGACATCGCTGCTGTGTGTGGTGTGTTAAGAGTGATCTGGTCTGCTCGGAAGGACATCGGGGCCGCTCCAACCTCAAATCGGGGATATTCAACATGTTAGACTGTCTTAGCCCAATTTCCTAGCCGGTTAAAATGTGATGTGTCATTCAGAAAGTGAGGTGAGGGAAAACGGAGGGGAAAAAGCCCCACAACTCACCCCTATATCATACTGCAGCAAACATGGTGCCCCTGTTCACGCTGTCTCCACTCCTTTAACCAATGCCTTTTCTTATTAAATATTTTTTCTCTGTTGGTTCATAAACTATCCCCATTGGCGGTGGGCAACCAACTTCAAGTTGTATAGTGCAAATTTTAAAGTTAAATATGATTTATTTTCTGTCTCATAGATACCCTTACAATTGCCCGACGTGTAGAACGAGTTTTCCTCTTTTTACCGCAGTTGCCTCAACAGGTTGGATTAGTCAGTTCATGAGAGAGTGTTTTGGGTGAAATCCTCTGGACGGGTGTGTGGGTGTGACGCGCTGCGCACTCTTGTTCACCTGGCTACTTTGTTGAGTCTCCGCCATGATTGATGCATTAGCGAGAGAACACGAGTTATTTTGTGATGGATCTACAGCCTACTCCATGTTTATAGCTTTCATACATCAGAAGACATCACACCTCTAAACAAAGACCTTAAAGTGGCAGCAGCATATGCTTTTCCTCTTGTCCCATGCATGTGTACAACACTGGTGTCATTTCAACTTGTCGCCAGAGGGGGCAGATGTCTGCAAAAATCCTGGAACTTATGCTATGCACCTTTAATAGAGCATTACCACCAACTACTATTCCACAGTATGGCGTCAGCCATGTTTATTTACCTTGAACTCACGTTTGTTCCCGAGAGGTTTTGCAAGATTTCCCATCTGATATCTGATTGGTCCCAAGTGAAATCTGTTCGTATGTGGTGTGATGTGATTGCTGTCTGACAAGACACCACACACTGTATGAGCAAACCGGTTGTATCTAAGATTTTTATGGTTATGTTTGGTGTCTTTCAGGTTTTTTTAAATAGCTCAACAATTTCAAAATCATGCCGTGTGAACCAGCCATTATATTTAGACTAAACAACTAATTATTTTATGGTTGGACGAATCTAGTGTACATAAAGAGAACACACAGATGCACGGAGAACACAAGCAACACGTAGGGATTCCAAGCTTGGAACTTGTTTCTGCAAGGTCATTGCACAGGCTCTCTGTACTTTCCGACTGACAATAAGAGTATCATTTACCTTCTCAGTGTTCTGTCTGGTCCCCAGTGGTTCTGTAGCACCATTCTCTTTGTAGAAGCAAAGCACTTTCCTAAAGCTCTGTTTGAAGTTGTCAGACAAGAAACCGTAGAGGACTGGGTTGGCACAGGAGTTGACGTAGGTGAGGATGACCAGGGAAAAGTAGACAGCGGTAGTGATTTTGTCCTCAGGTATGACATGAAACAAATTCACAATGTTGGCAGTAAAAAAGGGCAGCCAACAAAGTATAAAAACCAGTACGATTATCACCACCATGCGCGTAACTTTGCATTCTGACCTACGCCGCTTAGTCAGGCCTGCACGCACGCCTGCAGACTTCACCTGGAAAAGGTAATTGGTATGAGACTTTAAGAAAGAAATCCAAGGTTTGAAAATCATTACCAATTCAGGGTAAAGTGTTGATTTAAATATTGAATTACCTTGATGACAATTAGTAGATAGCAGAGAGAGATGACAACCAAAGGGCCAAAAAATCCCATGATTGATGTGTACAGGATAAAAACAACAGACCATAGTTCCAGAGGGTTGGGCCAGCTTATGTTGCAGGTGTTGAAGTTTTCCTGCACATGTGAGAAAATGCTGACCGGCAACACCATCAGGAGGGAAACAACCCACACCAGGCCACTGAAAATCTTGGCCATCCGTGGCTTTCGCCATTTGGTGCTACGAATGGGATAAACCACAGCAAGGAAGCGGTCAATGCTCATCAGCGTCAGGCAGAAGGTGGAGGCGAACTGGCTCATGCCATCAGCGGTCATGACCACCTTGCAGAGAAAATCTCCATATGGCCAATAGGAGAACACACTATTGGTCCCTATGAAGGGAATCCCCAAGATGTAGAGTTCATCTGCCACAGCTAAATTCAGGATGTACATGTTGGTTACTGTCTTCATCTTGCTGTATCGGGCAACTACATAGATAACCAGTGCGTTACCCAAGAAACCCAAAATGAAGACAATAGTGTAGGTCACTGCAGTAACCTCACTGAAGGGAAGTAAGGATCCGAATGAAGCATTGGTGCTGCTGGTATTCTCAGACATTATTGTCCCATTGTAGTAGTTCATGTTGAAGGAGGAAGTGCTGATGTCCATCAGTTTATGGTGGTTTAGCTTAAGAGAGAAAACACATAAGTCAAGTTAATATCCATGCTCCACCTGCAGCCATTACCAAGAAAGAAAAACAATCCATAACATTCTGACTGTTTGAGCATTCTGTGAAATCCTAGTTCAGGGAACAATTGTTACGTCGAGCTACTGCCTTACGCACAGTCGACACAACACGGGTGTTAATGGCGATCTCTGGGCAAGAGGCCCATATTTACCAAGAGAGGACAGAAACTTTCCAGTGAACGGTCTGGGAACATGGCCAACATGCAGTTTCTTATAAAGGGAAATTGCACTTTATAGAAGAAAGATATCAGTTGAAACGTTTTAATGACACTTTCATTGAGCTAAAATGTCAACAATGGGGGCAGAGATAAAGCAGAAATGTGGGAAGGGGTTTGAGATTTGGGCACAGCTAAATGTTTTTTTTTTTTTTTAAAGTTAGCACTAACATTATCAATGACAAGCATTTGGTCTTCTGAAGTTACGTTGTAATTTATAAAAGTCAAAAAGTAATGTGAATTTTATTTTTTAATCTTTTTTATTGCTGTCATGTATGATATATTAGAGCTTTTTACAGTTTGCCTGAGCTAATACGACTTCCTAGTGTCAAGCTTGATTAAAACTTTTATGGTCATGTGAAAATATAGGACACCCTACAACAATATGTGTCTTCAAAATATTTGCACGTGTGTATATTAAATGTATAATTGAACAACTTTAACACAAGTGAGAAATTCAAGTAATACAAGAAAACAACAAAGAAAATTGAAGAAAATGCCATCAAAATGCCATGTAAAATGAAAAAAAAAATTCAATTTCCATTTAAAAAAGTAATACACAACTTTTCACACCTAAAATCTTTAAAATTACAAATGGGTGTGCACATAATTTTCGTTTGTGTAGGAAAGGAACTAGAATGTTCAAAAGACAGTGACCCAAACAGACCAGGAAGTCTTCCAAGGACTGGCAAAGAATCACATGGAATGTCCTGTGCTGAGTCAAAGCCATTAACATTATGTGAGGGGACTTTAAACGAGCTGTGGATTCAAGAAACACTATTTTAAACACTTCAATGTAGAAAGTGAGGATTGGATTGAACCTAGGCTGACGTTAGAGATCGAATAGCTACTTGAAGTTATTCCAGCCAGTTAGACTTTTTTGTTGATATGTTTGTTTCTTCTGAGGAGAAATCTAAAAGAAAAATATTAGAAGTGCTAGTCCTTTGTGCTAATTATTAGCTTTGTTAAGAAATTGTTACAAATGTCAGACACTATTCTGAAATTTGCCGACTTTGTTTTTAGCTTTCTGAGCAATATTAATATTAAAATTATAAATGGAAAATGTTTTAAAGTGTACAGGGATTAATCAGTAGGTAAAATCTTTAATTATTAGCTCAATATAAAAACTTAGAGCCCAGTCACCTGCCATGTCAGCCAATTCAAGCTTTTATCTTGCAAATCTGAGTTAATCTTCATCAGTACAGACAGCATTTCTGCATTGCACAGCACAAGTAAAAGAATCTCATTGCTATAAGATTTCAAATAATTTATGCAATCCTCATAAAGACATCTTTGTGATGACGTGTATTGCAAAACATGTCACAAAACAAATTGTTCCTAATCTGTTGTTAACACAATGTTAAATAATAAAAATGTTTCCAAAGACCTCCATGATTGAGTGTCTAAATCATGTCCTTTTCCCAAAATGCTGTGGTCATTTTAGTCCAAGTTAAATGGTACCATTTTCCAGAAAGTTCAACTTTTGCCTTGTCAGTAGAAAGAATATTTTCCACAAAGTCTTAAGAATTATCAAGACTATTTTTTTAAGAAAGGTGAAATGGACCTTTGACTACGTTTTGGTCAGAGACAGGTTTCCACATCCAAACTTTATTATGGAGTTCATTTTTGTGTTTTTCTTATCAATAAAACATGAACACTGAGCTTAGCTCGTATGTAAAGAAGTAAGGCAATGTATTAGATGTTGTTGTTCTCCTGATTAAGTCTCCTTTTTGACCAGCAACTCCTGGAAAGTTTAACCATTTATCCATGCTTTCTCCATTTGTGAGTAATGGCCCTCATTGTGGTTTAATAGACTACCAAAACCTTATGTAACCATTGCCAGACTGATAAATGTCAAACACTTTGGTTCACATTTGTTCTTGATTTCTTAATATTGGGGAACAATTTGCTGGTTTGAGGGATTAGCTGTCTATGTTTTCAGAAAAGTATGGTTTAACCCATTTCTTCATTCTACAAGAGATTCACAATCATTTCCTAGAACCAGGGACTATGGTAGTTTGATGGATTTTTTAATTAATAAAATACTATGAAACGTGCATTTTGTTCATACTCATGTTATCATTCTCTTATTTACTGAAGGTTTTGATTATCTGAAACAAGAATAGTAAAAGGCAAAACAGCAGAAAAACGAAAGGAAGCTAAAACTCTTTTATGACAGTAAACTGACTTTCCGAATTCAAATTATTCCTATACCTTTACATCATTCTTATGTACCTTTATACATTTAAGACTATTACAAAATCACTCACAAGCCCCAAAATGCAATAAGTATCTCGTGAAAAAAATGTCTATAACAAATGTTTAACTTTCTTTAAATAAACCACTTTTACCTTGCAATATTTTTTAATATATCCACGTATGCATTAAAAAAATCTGTGAAACATTTAGTACTTTAATTATGAACACATCAATGTCCACACTAGATCTCTCACGAAAGAGCTGCATATTTCAATTAGATTCCTTTGCAACAACCCAGGGGTGATACATTGATCAGAGTTGAATCATGGGGCCCCAATCATCTAAATTCGCACCATGTGAAATGCATGCCAAACGTGCAGACATTATGTAAATCCGTGCTGTCATTGTGACAACCGCCCTAAAACGGCAATGAACATATTAGTGCCATTGGATGGACAACAACCTTTGAGCCCCTGCCTTCAACAACACCGACTGGCCCCCACATAATGCTGAGGCGGCAGCAACTAATGGGAAGTCGAGTGGATTATTGTCAGATGTCAGGCGTTGCAACCTGAGGCTGGGAAGATGTGTTGAAAAAACAAATGCTTTGACGTGAGGCGAGGACTCGCTGAGACGCACTCCAAAAGACGGGAGTGACGCGCGGACCGATGCCTAATGTTGGGGAAAAAAACACAATTAGCCCTGGGCAGGACCTGTCCCCTTCAGACTGCGCATGGTTTTGATATTTTTGTCCACTAAACTCCAACAGGTAAAGCCCACATTTATAATGATTTGGTGAGCACTCACACGCCTGCCCAGTGGAATTAAGCACACACAAAAAATAACTTTGGGGCTAAAATGGAGTCCCCGCTCTCACCATATGGTTTCACATGTTCTCCTGGGAAAAACGCGACTGAAAACAGTTCTTTTCGTTATTATGGTGACTGTTAACACCTGTAGAGAGAAAATAAACCGTGCGTAAAAGCGTGGGAATATCATTTTATATCTATTTTGGCGACGATATCCAAATTGATATATTATTGTTTCCGGAATAAAAACATTATGTGCAAAGAAAACTTTGCGTTTGAATTGCTATTTTATCTTCATAATATTAATATGCTATGATATAGTTATGTTTTCCATGCGTAATCCACAAGCATAAGGGCGATTTAACTGCTTGATTAACACCGGGAACATGTGTGCATGAGACTTTATTTCCGCATGTTGGTTATCCGTGAACAAGACTCAGGAGTTAGATTTCACTTCCAAATATTTTTTTATGTCATGTGTAGATGGGGATCCAGCCTACCTGTGCGCTTCACTATCCAGCGAAGTGATTCACGTCTCTAGCGCTCATGCAGTGATGGCATCGTCTTCTCTTTTCGCTTCTCTCCCGAGTCTTGATGCACACACCACCAAACATTCAATGTTTCTCTCATTTTTATGGAACTATCGAGCACCACTGTCCACTCTGACATGCTCAAACCAAATACGTCGTTTTTCTATGGTATTTGATTAAAAGTTCTTTAGTAAGAAAAATCCAGTGCGTTCCTCCGATGATGGGAAGCCTCTCTCCAGTTGGAGCGCTTTCTGTATTTAAGTGGGGAAAACGTCATGCAGCGTCTGGATGCAAAAGTTCCGCCCACGGCTGAAGGGCAACACCCCCAAGAGCAGTTGTTGGAGTAAATTAACCGAGGCTTAAACTTTATTTGA
Source organism: Fundulus diaphanus (assembly GCA_037039145.1). Classification (NCBI taxonomy): domain Eukaryota; kingdom Metazoa; phylum Chordata; class Actinopteri; order Cyprinodontiformes; family Fundulidae; genus Fundulus; species Fundulus diaphanus. The sequence continues at coordinate 22,258,993 of CM073140.1, read as the reverse complement.
TTTCCAAACAACCATTAAAATATACCTTGTAATGACTCAGCAAAAGTTAAAAAAAAAAGTTCTGGAGATGGTTGGGAAAAAAGAGAAATGAGAGAGAATTGTGAGAACACACAGGCAGGTAGAGGATGTAATGGTGATTTTCTGACAAAGCTCAAGACATTAATTTTTTGTTGCCCTCATCCCTGTCAGTGCAGCATTAATAAAAGACAGTTGCACATACAGACACACACAATCTCCTGCTCACTTCCCTGTTGTCAGAGCAGTTTCCTCTCATAAAAGGCACCATAGAAAGGAGAGTGGGTAGTTGAAGATGCCTTATAATTTATGAAGTTCAAGTTATTAGTTCAAGTAATTTATAAGGCTTTACATTATAGTTTTACACTGATGAAACAGGTGTGGCTCTCAGAGTAACGATTTGGTTCAATTTTACTGGATTTTTTTGGGTGCAGTTTACGCACTAGTCCATACTTTTTGTTGTTCATTGTTACCAATATGACACCAGGAAACCACAAATTCCTTTCACCAGCGGAACCATAGGAGACCAAAGGTATTCCCAGCCCAGATGGGATGAATTTTACCTCCAGCAATTTTCAGTTTGGCCTAAGGGTCCCATCACTTTGGGATGCACAAAGAAAAACTTCAAAAGAAAGAGCCAGATAAGTGTCCTGAGGCCAACTCCCTTAAATGCAGAGCAGCAACTCTTCATTCTTTTGGGCAAGATTCAGATCTAATGAGCGTTGCTGGGGGTTGGAATGTGGACGGATGGGTAAATCTTGTAGTTGCAGTGTGGCTATGCGTTTTTTTTTGCTACTTTAGGCCTGTGCCGTTTATTCTGTGCTCATAAAAATCGACATCCAAGTATTTAGACCAATTTGCTTGAGCCAGAAGTTCAATCCCATTTTTACCCTTAGCTGTCAACCTTACATTTTCAAAGGGAAGTTGTTTTTGTTGAGAATTCCTTTAAAGTACCACAATGGGGAAATTTGGGCATAACTGTGGCAAAGACACAGAATTACACAAAAGTTTTGTAATGAAAAAACAATCTAATCTAATCTAAAGTTAGTTCTAGAGCAACAGAGAATGAGCTCATCAGAAACGTCAAGATAAAAGTAAAAATAAATGCCAGAGTACATATTGCACAATTATTGATAATATGGGATACTCAAGTAAAAAGATGAAACGTTCAAGTTAAACAGTGGAAAAACTGTGTGGGCACACTAGCCTATTTACAGAACGATATGAGATAATATGCAATATGCGTGATAGTACAACAGCATCTCGGAATAGCTAATTAGTTATATTTGCAGTCAGACCTTTAAGCAGTATACTCTATGTTTATTTGAAGATTAGTGTATGTACTGAAAGCCTGCTACTTTTGAACATCCAGATAGCAAGTAGTACATTTGTACATTAGCATGATTAGTTGCAGAATTATAAAAGATTAAAAAACTATTTAGATATATTTATTTGGCAAATAGACATAATTGGCTTTGATTTTTGTTTTCTTGCTGAACAAGCTTAACAAATATGTTTTAGAACTGGGAACTGCCTGTACTACACATTCAGGCATATTAAGGAGTATCCCGTTTCTCAGAAGAATATTTGAACAACTTTCTGAAAAAGTACCAAAGGAAAGGGGGATGGGGACTGCTAGTGGGTGGGATAACCCTAATGGCCTTTAGCCTCAGACTTTGCCCTGATCTTCTTCCTCACCCAGAGGTACAGCATCAGCCTCCCTACCTGCAGCTGTACCAAGTGATCTCTACCTTAAAGAATTTATCAGCAAGGCTCCTGGCCCAGCCAGAGTTGCAGTTTTTTTTGGACATCTTTAGCCTCTCCCTGTAGCTTTCCATGGTCGAAGATTCAGGAAAATTACATAAAAGAACTAATAGATGTAGAAATAGCTTCTTTCCCAAAGCTGTGAGAGCTATCACCTCCTGCTGAGAATCAAATAAACCAACAGGGATTCAAGGTATTGTCATTTCACACATGTTAAAAACACAAAGTGGAACAACATTTCTTACCCTAGACCTGGTACATGTTTTTAACATAGTATTGGTTCCACAGGTTTTTGATCTGATTGATAATTACTAACACTCTCTCAAATGCTAATGTATATTTGCAAACTTTTAGCTGCTCAGGGAGTGTTTGTCCATGTAAGTTGCACAGTTCTTTAATGTGAAGATAACATTTTTTGTTATTTTCTATTTGCACACCACCATTTCCCAGGGAATGTTTGTGTAATACATTCATGCAATTGCAGAGTTTTTTGCATCTGCCTGTAAACTGACTACTGCCTGTCTTTTTGTCTTGAGCATCAAATCACTTGAGCGTTTAAATTTTTACTAATGAATATTTGTACACTTTTTTATTTCTCAGTGAGTGTTTGTCTGATTTAATCATGCAATTGCACAGTGATCTATAGTGTCTGTAAAGTGACTATCTATCTTTTGACTCCAAAAATTTTATTTCATTAGATGCTAAGGTCTATTGGCACACTTTTAGCTTGTCGGGAACACTTTTAGCTTGTCGGTGCATACAAATATTTCAAAGCATTAAATGAGCTATAAGCAAGATATTTATTGTAAAATCAATCTAAATCATTCTCATTTTTCACCCGGGATGGAAGTAACATTCCCTTTACACAATCAGTCCTCTCCATCAACAGTGTCTTAGCAAGTTTTTCTCCTTTCAAACCTAGAGGTACGGTACGGAACTACTTCGGTTCAGAGGGTAGCCTGTGTTTACTTCCTGGTTCCTGAGTCAATCATATGAGAGTTCCAAGAGTTCCCAAAACAGAGCGCAGCATTTGGTATTTTATCTTGTTAAAAGCCAGTAAGAGAAGCGGACCAGAAGTAGAACAAAATGCAATATTATATACCTATCCTGCGGAAGGCTAGGTATATAATGTGTGATATGTGTAAATTCTTAGCAGGTGTGTCATCAAGCTTTTTTATGGCAGCATAATGGCAATCCTGTTTCCAACATGGTGGCACAAAAGCCTGCAGCTACCGGGGACCTCCGGCTCTTTATGTTTGTCCTTGTGTTTTTGTTTGTTTTATGACCACTCCAAGCTCTATGGGAAAGGAGAGCTACTAGAACTTGGGTTAAATGCCCAAGCTTAAGGATTGTTTGAATTTGTCCCGACTAGCATGGGAGCTTCAAAGTTTACTCAGCCCTAATTGCAGCAAGTCAAGTTTTAAGGATGTTGTATTACTGGAGAGGGATTTTAATCCTATCCATGCAACTATAACATCTCACCCCTAAAACTAAATCTGCTAATTTGTAAATTTATATAAATCTAAAATATTATGTTAGCACAGATTTATAGTAATTTTTAAAGGAGAAATTATTTCAGATAAACACCATATTTCTACTCTTTTCAGAATTACTAATTCCCTTATTTTTAAAGTGTCCTGGTTTCCCTTTGTATTGCACTACTTTTCTTTTTTTGTTGCTGTGTTTACATACTTATTAAATTTACTAAAGTGATTGAATTTCCACCAACCATAATAATAAATTAGGTTTACTATCTGTCTGTGTCAAGTCATCGTGAATGGAAAACACCACACATCAACAGGAATTAGATTGTAATAAGTCCACAGTTTAGGATAGATACACCCTCATCCCTGTCCATAAGTTTTTGTTTGCATTACCAGGGATGCTGTTGGTTTTTCTATCCTTTTTTTCCCCTGGGTAAAATTTGTACTGAACTAATAAAACAACTGCTTGGCTGCAAATACAAACTTTTGAATTTGGGAAATTAATATATGGTTGTACACTGCCCAAAAAAGTTGCCACAAAAAAAAAGGTCACATACTCTAATATTTTGTTGGACCGCCTTTAACCGTGATTACGACAAACATTTGCTGTGCCGTTGTTTTAATAAGCTACTGCAATGTCACAAGATTTATTTCCATGCAGTGTTGCATTAATTTTTTACCAAGCATTGCATTGATGATGGTAGAGTCTACCCGCTGCATAAAGCTGTCTCCAAGACATCCCAAAGGTTCTCAATGGGGTTAAGGTCTGGACTCTGTGGATGCTAATCCATGTGTGAAAATGATGTCTCATGCTCCCTGAACACCTCTTTCACAATTCGACCCCGATGAATCCTGGCATTGTCATCTTGGAATATGCCCGTGCCATCAGGGAAGAAAAAAAATCCATTGATGGAATAACCTGGTCATTCAGTTGTTATGCAATCAAGCCATGAGGAAAAATAAGACTGAGTTGTAAGCAAACAAATTTGAGACTTTTACAGACACCAAGGAACTGCCCCCCTCAGCAGGGTGTTGTTGCTATGAAGCCAAGCTACACCAGACTTATCTTCCTCTTTTCCTGTGGACCCTTGAGGAGAGAGAGCCCACGCTGGGGAGACCAGCCACCAATGCGGGCCGCATGGGGCTCAAAGACTCAAAAGCATCTGCAGGGTCGGCCAGGCTGAGTAAAATCTGCTTTCTGTGAAACTAACATCATAATCAAATCAGTGGCAGTCCGCTAAGATGTGCAGGAGAAAGCTGACCTGGGAGCTGAGCCACTATGCTGCGATACCCCTTCACAGGCCCGAGACCCGCATGAAGGACCCTGGAGCCACCTCCTCACAGCCACTTTTCGAGCCAGCCACCCGCTGTTGCTGCTGAGATAACCAGCTTTCCAGAGTTCATTGGCAACCGGACACCCGTTGCCACAACCAGAGACAACGGGAGAGGTTTGGCAGAGAAATAAACAGGAAAAATTTAGAATGGTTTACTTAATGGGTTTTCACAGTGTTTTTAAAGCTTGACTGACCTAACAGGCATAGTGTAGCTCCCGTTAGCATTTTGAAACCAAGTGTCGCTGATGTAATATGATATAACCCTTATACATCAATGTATAAGGGTTTTATACATTGATGGGATAATGATGTTTGTGTTTTCCAGTCTACTCATTATGACTAAATGGAGCTTAAGGTCTTTTAAAATTAGCGCAGAATGTCCGCTAGCATAATGCTATTAGCTTCCCGAATATCATGTATTAAACATAATGCTTGTTTTCGTTTCACTCTGCCATCGTTCGATAGTGCTATGACCGTTATTACAGCATTAATATGGAACATTAATGTCGATTTAATGGTGCTTTGTGTAACTTTAGGATTAAACCATTTAGCGGCCTCTAGCTTCCCAGAGGAATAATAGTACTAATAAAATCAAATGTCCTAAAGGTTACTGATTTTATCCTTGAAAATGCTACTTTATTAAATAATGCTTTGTTTAACTCAGGATTTGCATTGTGAATGGGTTGAAACACATACCAAATGTTGTTCTAAATTAGTCAAGCTAATTTGATTCCACTTTCTTTAAGATGAACTTTGGTTCTTTAACTTAGATATGCAGTGAACCAGGATTCACTGAATCATTCTGATGATGATCAACCATTTTATTTTATCTTTTTGTTTTTTTTGTGTGTACATAGTTCCTTAGCTTCTTTTTATCTTAATTTTGCTTGGTAGTTTTAGTTAAGCTTCACTAGCCTAGTAGAGAGGATTTGTTGATTGAAATATAGTGTTAATTCAGATAAACAGCATTCTATAGTGATGTTCTCTGGATGTTCATTTTATTTCTGCTAAATTCTTGAACTTGAAGAGAAAAATGTCACTCCTTTTTTTTCTACATGTGTGCAGAGTTTGCTGTTAAAAGAATGCCTGTGCTTGAATCATTCCTTTCAACTATTGTCCTGATATCTGCAGTTTGGGCTGATATTCACTGGATAATACCCATCAGATCGAGAGTCTCTTATTAAACATTAAATAACTAAAACAGTGCGTAATAATCGCACAACACGGTTCTTTTTTGCTCACTGCAACACCCGTTCCTTGTGGATGTAGTTGTGGAAGTGGATGATGAAGGACTGGGACCCTTGCAGCGGCTTCTGGGCCAGACAGCTCAAAATCCAGGTCCAGCAAAGCCTCGCCGGTCACTCTCTTTAACAGTGTGGCCATGAAGAGCCAGGCGTTGGTCCCCTACGGAACACCGATCACGCGGAGGTTCTTTCTTTTGGAGCGTGAGATCATATCCTTAATGGACAACTGAAGTTTCTGGTTCACCTGTTTGGCATTCTCCAGTTGTGATTTCAACAAGGTCACGTCCTTCTCCAAATTGGTGATCCCGTCCGAGTGAGCGGTGAGAGCCGTCTCAAGGGTGGCGGTGTGTGCGGTTACGCTCTCAGTGATAGTTTGGAGTGAGGGTTGGGTTGGAGCCATAGCGGCATTCAGGTAAGTGGTGAGCTCACCTGATACATTTTTATGCAGCTTCTACAACTCGGCAACTAGCATGTTCAATGTTAGTGGCTCTGCGCTAGCTGGTGCGTCACTTGCCTTCTTGGTAGCCTCCTTATCCTGTGGGCTAAAGTGCAGAGTTAGCTGAACTTTTTACGGCGACTACTATGAGATTTACTCATTCTGGCACTCGTTTAACTGCAGTGGAGCTTCTTGTTGCTACAGAAGTAAAAAAATTGTGACAAAACTCGATGTGTAGTTAAAAGAAAAATGCTTAAGTATCAGGACGTGCGTCTGATCAATCTGTTGCCATAACTGGAACCCGATGAACTTTTACCTTGCTTGCAAGATGAATTCTTGTGGTATTTGTGCTTTCACAAACACATGAGAAACCATGTTGTAACACTCCAGTTTCAACCATTTGCGTCAGAACCAAAAATGGTTCAGGCCAATCACGTTGCAGTATTGAGGTTTAAGTAAGGACAGACCGCTGAAACAAAGCAAGAGCTGATGAGCCCTCAGCTGAACCAACTTTAACATGACAGCGCAGGAGGACACACGTGTTGCTGCTGCTATCACATCTGTTTTGTAAGAATCCACAATTTGTTCTTTGATAGTAGAACAGCAAGAAGTGCCTTGGCTAGCTTACCTTCTTGTGGTTTCATATGTGGCGCTTATGTTTTATTCTGATACCGTGATTGGATAAAACCAAATGTGTGTGTGTATGTATTCAACCTACTTCCTACAAAACATCAGGAGGCTGCTCTTTGGCAATCCTCCAGGAACATTTAACCAGCACAATCTTTATTTATGCTTTTCAATTCAAAAATGGTGCACAAATATACAATATCATTGATTTTTCAACAATAAATTACCCCAAATATCATGATTTATTTCACATTTGTGATGGTAGAGGGGAAAAGGGACCTCTAAAAACACTGTGGCACTCTGTTTCAGGTTTGTGACTTCCTGACTCACACAGAGGGATAGAAGATTCTTCCCATAACCTTACATTGCCGTGTAAAAGTTCAAGTTCATTTATCCTGAACTGAAACAGATATGCCCTCAAACATGCAGTGCTGTACCCATTCTTCATGTGCCGTTTGTGTGTGTGCAGCACCTTCTGTCTGAAGACGTGCGAAATAGACTGAGTGACAGCTGTTGGTTATCGGTTAGCTGCTTGCATTAGCTTCGTCTAATTTTCTTATTTATCTTCGCTTTAATGGTTATTGGTTGCAAAGCTAATATTTTTGTTTGTGGAATATGAGTTTGCGAAGCTGCCTTTTTGGCAAAAGTCAGATTGTCTGGTTGATACCCCTGTTCTGGTTTTCTCCAGGTCATGTTTCTGATCCTTGTTACTATCAGCTTGGCCTGTAAGGTCTGTTAAAACTCGTCAATAAATCATCTATTCACTTTACTATGTGGCTGCCTAGTTGTCATCTGCATTTGGTCCTGCAACAACCTCAACAAACCTGAACAATCCTGATCCGACCAACTCAGGACCGAGCAGATAAGTCTTCCTAGAAGGCGGCAGATACTTTTCTATGGATCCAGCAGCAGCTGGAGGAGGCTCGGTATCTTTATGATGTGCAAATAGAGATCCTACCTTCTCCGCTGCTGCTGGAAGAAATGCAGGAGGCCTTCCGAGGAAGTAGACTGCCAATCTCACCTCTAGTGTATGGTGTGCAGGGAACATCTCAGTTCCACTTCTCCATGATTCTCCTGTTGATTCCCCCCCGTTCACCATAGATGTCACCACAGGACACATACTTTAGCTTTGGATAGCTTCGCAGATTGTCAGCTCCATGCTTCATTAGCTAAGCCCAACACATTAATCCCCATCTCTGCAGCTCTGTCTGGTACCCCTGCTCTTACTACCGAGATCAAGTCTAGTATCCCTGTTCTCAGGGCCGGGCCAATGTACCCTGTCTTTGTCCAGTGGCTTCAGGCCAGCATTGCAGGTGGCGCCATCAGTGTGGGACTTCCATAGCCACCAGGAAGCAGCGGACATCCACGTCATCAGCTGCAGCAGAGTTTCCCACAGCTACTGCTTCCACTGCTTGTACTGAGTCACCAGAGGGCACCAGAGTCCATTCTGTGCAACTACCATCTTCATTCCTGACTCAGTCATCAGCTCTTTCATCCCCTTCATCTTCACTCCTGGTTGAGACATCATTACCTTCAGCATCTTCAACATCTATACTCCTTACTTCATGATCATCAGTTCTGGGTCAGTCAGTATTATCCTCACTCCCTACACTCCTCAACCAGTCATCTTCCTCACTCCAGCATCATGTCCAGATTCACGTGCTGCTTGACTAGAGTCTCCAGATGGAAACTCCTCCTTGAGTTCATCGAGGTATGGCTCCAAGTTGATCCACCTCATGTTCCTGAGTTCTCAAATGAGGGTGTAAAGGTGGACGTTTTTCTTACTTCCCGGAGTCTATTGACGAGGGGCTCAGGAGACATTTTCCTCGGGGGTTCTGATCTTTTTCTTTGTTTCCTGACTGGCTTGTTGTGGGAGCTCCTCAGTGGTTCCAAGTCTCTAGAGCACCACCTGGGGCTCAGCTTCTCAGAGATCCACAATGGGTTCCAGTCGCCCGGCCACCATCTCTCAGACCATCTCTGAGTTCCAGCGGCTTGGTCACGGCCACTCCTCTGAGAGTTCCAGTCTGCAGGGTTCCAGTCTTTCTGTTCCTGGGCTCATTCTGTGGGTCTTTCTGGGGTTCTGTTATAGGAATTCTAAGCAAAGATAACTGAGTTCCCATCTTTACTAAATGAGGAGACGGCGGTGATGACGTTCCAGCACTTTTATTGAGAAACAGAGCAGAGATCACATAGATGGAGAGTAAATCGCACCCCACGGTCCCGCTGCAGTCTGCGTCTGCCCTGTCTCTGCCTGCCTCGCTTTTCAGGATTCCCCTAATACTGCACCGTGGCCTTGGTTTGAGACATAACAAAGACAGTCTATCATAGACAATAATCATTCTACGCAGCATTCAGCCTTGCACTCGGCAAACAGTGGAACTTATACACAGACATCAGGTCTACAGGCCTCCTCTGTCCGAGTGGTGTGAGGCCATAGAGACTTCAGAATAATAATTCTTATAACAGGTTCCTGTCAGAGGTCTTCAGTTGTCCTGACTCACTCGAGGTCTTCAGCGGTCCTGCCTCTCCTGGAGTCGTCGGTGGTCCTGCCTTGCCCGGGGTCGGTGGTGGCCCTGCCTAGTGCAAGGTTGTCAGTGGTCCTGTCCACGTCTCTGAGGGTATGGTGGATACCCTGGCTCCTGCTCCTGTCTCCGGAGGTCTGGTGGAGGCCTCAGCTCCTATTTTTTTTTGCTGTGGGGGTCGGCAGGATCCCTCAGCTCCTATCTTTGGGGGTCCAGTGGATGCTGCTGCTCTTGTCTCCAAGGGTCCGGTGAATGTTTTAGCTCCTGCTTCTGTCTTTGGGGGTCTGGTGGATACGTCAGCTTCTGTTTCTGGGGGTTCGATGGACGCCTCTGCTCCTGTCTCTGAGGTTCTAGTGAATGCTTCTGTCTCTGAGGGTCCAGTGCAGACCCGGCGGCATGGGCGGGCATTGGGGGGCCGTGCCCGCCCGGTGAGCCAGCCGTGCCCGCCCTGGACTGGAGCTGTCTTTTTTTTTTTTTTTTTTTACCATCGTTATATTAGTATTATCTTTGATTTGTCAATCATACAATTCTACCAATCAAATCAACGACTGAAGGTAACATGCTAGCCAATTACAGCTGGAGAGGGGCAGGTCGCTGGGTCGTACATTCATATCCTTCAGAAACGCCGCGGCTCGGCTGTGGTCACTGTTGGTGTCGGTAGAGGGGGATGGATATTCAGTCTGATTACCAAACAATTACTAGAATTGACAACGAAGCAAGCGAGGGCGAGCTGGAAGAAGTGCTATTAATTTCTGTTTGAAACGTCAGCACTGAAGTCAAGAGTGGAGTAAACAGTCACGCTGGAAGGGTTAGCTACGACAGCTAGGAGCACAAGGAGCAGAATCAAGCAGGAAAACTGCCAAACTGAAGAAACTTGGGTTATTTGGGCAGAAGGGAACTCTGCTTTGTTCTGATCCTTGTGCTCTTAGCTGCTGTAATTACAGAACCTCTGCTAGTATGAATTTTTACTTCAGTCAGTGTTCAGCCTGACACCAGCGCTCATGTTTATCAGTGTGTAGCTTATGCTGGACTTTTGAGTACAGACACAGAACTACAGGTTGCTGTTTCTCACTGTTAGCTTCCAGAACAAACCCAGCATAAAACCTGCCCAACTTAAAAGAAAAAAACAAGCCAAACTCTCAAACTCTCTCATGTTAAAAGCACAGAGCTATTAAACACATAAGAACATGCTGTTAGCACACAACTGAGCTGAAGCAAAGAAAAAAATCACAAAATATACAATCAGGCAACCAAATAACACACAAGATCCCTTTAACAATCATGATATATCAATCTGGAAAAAAAACCCTTTTATCAATAGCTTCCCAACATGAGTAGTAAATCTACCTTAATATAAACTTCATTTCTCTTACAGAGTAAAGCTCAACCAAACACTTCAAGTTGATCAACAGAACTCAACGCCTCTTGGGGCGTTTACATTGACCAATACAATTTCATAGTGACACTTGAATAACCATTATTCTTTGCTTGTTTTATTATAACTAAATAATATTATTCATTATAACTATTATTCATTGATGTCCAATTCGACTCATTTAAAAATAAATTGACCAGTAAAATGAGTTCAAGAAGATGGCATTTTATTGAAATTGTTTTAGTTTTCTTCCTGACATAGACAACTATTTTTATATATTTTGTTGGTAATTCTTTCTAAAAGCCCAACAAATGTTGTGAAAAGCTTCCCAAATGTTTACAACCTGTCCATAAGGTATTTTTGTTCCAGCTCAATGTGATCAAACGACGCATAACTTGGATGAAACCTGCCTAATTTGGAAACATTGAATACACTTTTGCTTTTTTTTGTTTTTGTTTTTTTAGAATTTGGGATTTTATTGATTATTTCTTTCTCAGCACTGTAGGAGTAGTCACAGAGCCACTGTTCAGCCTCAAGCATATAAAATGTTTTTTTGAAAAAGTGTGTCCCATTGAAAAAATGGAATGCACTCCCTGTAATTTGTTTCTGCAGCCGGGTCTGGTCCAGTGGATGCCTCAGTTTCTGTCCACATTCCTGAACTCAGTGAGGATAGGGTCCAGAGGAATCCGCTTCCAGAGCTCTGCTGTGGGCTCCAACGGTACAGCTGCCACCTGGCTGCCATCTGCAGTTTAATGGCTGCAAAGCTAATATTGTGTGAAATATGAGTTTGCGAACCTCACCTTTTGGTTAGCTGTGCCCACCACTGCACCTCACTATGTGGCTCCCTAATTGTTGTCTGCAATTCAGTCCTCCAAACACCTAAACAAACCGGGCAGCTTTGTTCAAAAGCTCTTGTATGTCCAGCTGTAGTTCATTGTCTTGTAAATCTGTGACTCTTTTGATGCGTCCGTATAACCCTGTAACCCTGTAACCCGTATAACATATCCAAAGTATTTATTATATATACTGTATATCTGTACTGTTCATGGATCTGAAATATTACCTTTTTTCCTTTGTCCAACAGGGTAACATCCGTATAAATGACAAGAGACAGAGATGGGTGAACTGGTGATCGTAGAACTATTTGAATTATGCTGATTTGAGATAATTATTTATTACATTAGCTAGAGTCCAGCTAAAAGTATTTTTTTCCCCTTTTCCCAACATGGTTTTAAAATCTCTCATATATTGACTTCAATGCCTTCCGTTCAGTTCCCCACTCACTGTCAACCAGACACCTCATAACAAGTCATACTACCATATATAACCGAAAACTGTAATTGTTTTACCCTTTCCAAATCATGCCTATACATTTTTAAAAAGAAACCAAAAACACTTGACAATAATGAGCACAATGATATAAACCTATATGGAAAACTCCAAACAGTAAAAATTACAGAAAATGGAGAAAACAATAAAACATGACAGAATAAATGCTAAAAAACATGAACCCAAAATGAAAATCATAACCTAGCACCTCAGGATCATTCCAAACTGAGCTTGGGCTACATGTTGCAAATTACTCTATGACAAAGAGGCAAATCATGTGTGTTTTTATAGTTTTATTCCATTTCAGTTTCCCAGATTTAAAGATTATTTCAGTTCATTCAGGAATATGTGAAGTTCAAAACATAAAGGGTTGAATTCAATTGTTCCTTGTGAAATCTAAATCAGTTTTGAGTTTGTGCGGTTTTCTGTCTGTTTGCATTAATACGTTCATTATCAGGCTGACATGATAAGAACAGCAACCTTTTACGCTTCAGTTACTCTATTTGACCTGAGTTCACTCACACAGATTGGAGTACCAGGTGACACAAAAGATGCGGGATTAGGAGTCTGATTTTGATGACGTCTTTTAAAGTTTCCAATTGGTGAAAAACAATGTCATATTTTCTGGCTTTTGATTCTTGTCTAAAGAAATAACTAAGGTAAAGAAAGAAAGCTAAAGGGAAAAATGCCTTTTAACAGACTCTATAAACTGCAGCCGCTTCCTGATTAAGGTATTTGCTGTTCCACTTTTCCCACACATACTTCCTCTCTGGAATGCCTGTGCTGTCTATTTGGCTCTTCTTGGTTTCATATTTTGTTCTCTTTGAGTTTGTCTTCTCTCATCTTTTCTTGGCTGCTATACCGTTTGTACCTATTAATGTCTTTAGGGCAATTTTACAGTTTTCTAATGAGGAAAGAAAGGGGTGAACAAAAAAACAAAAAGGTCATGCACTATTTATGTCACCTTTATTCAACCAGTATCACTCTGGTACTCCAGTTATAAAGACTATTATTTTTTACTATTCAAAGATTTAATACAGGTTTGTTTTTGCTTTTTTGTCATCATCAAATACATATTCATATCAGAAAAAAGTAAACTGAATAAATTATTTTTTAATTGAACTAGGAGAAAAAGTCATTCAAACCCATTTGGCCCTCTGTGAGACAACCAGTTCCCTTTAATAACTGGTAGGTTGGCAGGTGTTCATGACTTTTCTGACATTTAAAGCTTTAAGTGCCAATGCTAGTGATTAAGATTGAGAATGTTCAACAGTTTGGAGCAGCATTGATTCTGATCAGTTTTTACACACACACACACACACACACACACACACACACACACACACACACACATCCGTGGATGCCAAGTAACCTTCACAAAAACAATTCAATTCAATTTTATTTATATAGCGCCAATTCATGAAACATGTCATCTCAAGGCACTTTACAAAGTCAAATTCAATCATATTAAACAGATTGGTCAAAAATGTCCTATATAAGGGAATCCAGTTGCTTACATCAAAGTCCCGACAAGCAGCATTCACTCCTGGAGAAGCGTAGAGCCACAGGGAGAGTCGTCTGCATTGCCCATGGCTTTGCAGCAATCCCTCATACTGAGCAAGCATGAAGGGACAGCGGAAAGAAAAACCCCCCATTAACGAGAAGGAAAAACCTCCAGCAGAACCGGGCTCAGTATGAACGGTCATCTGCCTCGACCGACTGGGGGTTACAGAAGACAGAGCAGAGACACAACAAGAGAGACAAAAAAGAACAGAAGCACACATTGATCCAGTAATCTGTTCTACATTAGATGGTAATAGCGGTGATCTGTCTTCCCTGAATGATGTCACAGATAACAGAACGCCAGACCAGGTGTACCTACTATGAAGGAAAAAGAGAGAGAGCAAAAAGTTAAAAGCTGAAATGACAACAGTCATTTCAATGCAATGCAATGCAAAACTGGAGAACAGTAGAAATCAGTAGAGTGAGAAAAATAGGCCCTGATGTCCTCCAGTAGCCTAAGCCTATAGCAGCATAACTATAGAGGTAGCTCAGGGTAACATGAACCACTCTAACTATAAGCTTTGTCAAAAAGGAAAGTTTTAAGATTAGTCTTAAAAGCAGACAGGGTGTCTGCCTCACGGACCAAAACTGAGAGTTGGTTCCACAGGAGAGGAGCCTGATAACTAAAGGATCTGCCTCCCATTCTACTTTTAGAGACTCTAGGAACCACCAGCAGACCTGCAGTCTGAGAGCGAAGTGCTCTGTTAGGAACATATGGGGTAATCAAAGCTCTGATATATGATGGAGCTTGATTATTAAGGGCTTTATACGTTAGAAGAAGAATTTTAAATTCTATTCTTGATTTAACAGGAAGCCAATAAATGGAAGCTAAAATTGGAGAAATATTATCCCTCTTGCTGATTTTCATCAGAACTCTTGCTGCAGCATTTTGGATCAGCTGAAGACTTCGAACTGCATTTTGTGGACTTCCTGATAGTAAAGAATTACAATAGTCCAGCCTTGAAGTAACAAATGCATGGACTAGTTTTTCAGCATCACCCCTGCACAGAATGTTTCTAATTTTGGCAAAATTCCTGAGGTGAAAAAAGGAAACTCTGGAAACCTGTTTAATATGGGATTTAAATGACATGAGTTTTTACTTTATTACCAGAGGCCAAGTTAATGCCATCCAGATTAAATGATTGATTAAGAAGTTTATTTTTTGAGGACTCTGGTCTAAAGATGTGTGCAGGAAATTTAAAGTCTTCCAGCTTTTGATGTCATCAAGACATGACTGCAGTCGAAGTAATTGATTGGATTCATCAGGATTTATGGATAAATATAGCTGAGTGTCATCAGCATAACAGTGGAAATTAATCCCATGCTGTCTGATAATTTTGCCAATCGGAAGCATATATATAGTAAAGAGAATTGGTCCAAGGACTGAACCCTGTGGTACTCCACAGGTGACCCTAGAGTTTGAAGAAGATTTATTATTAACATGAACAAACTGGAATCTGTCTGACAGATAAGATTTAAACCTGCCTAATGCTTTCCCCCTAATCCCTACAGTATGCTCAAGTCTTTGTAGGAGAATATTGTGATCAACTGTATCAAATTCAGCACCGAGATCTAACAGGACAAGTACAGACACAAGTCCATTATCTGAGGCCATGAGAATATCATTGGTGACCTTCACCAGAGCTGTTTAGTGCTATGATGAGCTCTGAACCCTGACTGAAACTCCTCAAGTAGGTCATTACTTTGTAAATGTTCACAAAGTTGATTAGCAACTACTTTCTCAAGAATTTCAGAAAAGAAAAGAAGATTAGATATAGGTCTGTAATTTACTGAATCATCTTGATCAAGAGATGGTTTCTTAAGTAAAGGTTTAATAATAGCTACTTTAAAAGCCTTTGGTACATATCCATTTACTAAGGATAGATTAATCATGTCCAAAATAGGGCCACTGATCAATGGGAATATCTCCTTAAACAACTTGGTTGGAATTGGGTCTAACATACAGGTAGAAGGTTTAGATAAAGCTAAAATTTTAGATAGCTCAGAAAGCTCTACTGCTTCTAAACAGTTCAAACACTGCGCAGGTTCTAAAGATTCCTCCAACGCTGCCTCACTTACTGAGGACGAGGTAATCATGTTTGGGAGGATGCTAATTATTTTATTTTTAATGGAATCAATTTTATTTATGAAGAATCCCATAAAATCATTACTGCTAAGAGCTAAGGGAATGGATGGATCAACGGAGCTGGGACTCTGAGTAAGTTTGGCAACTGTACTGAAGAGAAATCTAGGATTATTTTTATTCTCCTCAATTAATGATGAAAGATATGCTGCTCTAACTTTGCGAAGGGTCTTGTTATAAAACAATAGACTGTCCCTCCAGATTAGGTAGGATTCCTCTTGGTGTGTAGAGCGCCATTTTCTCTCCAACTGACTCCTACTGATGATATTAAAAGGGGGACAGACTCTTTAAAGTTTGATGCAGCATTGTCTGATAAAGATCTACTATAATGGAACCCTCTTTTGGGGGTGGAGAACTCAGATTAAACTCAAATGTTATTAAAAATGATCAGATAGGACAGGGTTGTGAGGAAATACGGTTAATTCTTCATAATCAATGCCATATGTCAGCACAAGGTCTAAAGTATGGAGCCAAGAGTGCGTCGGTTTATGCACATTTTGAGCAAAACCAAATGAATCTAGGATAGTTTTAAAGGCTACACAAAGGTTATCACATTCTGTGTCAACACAACAAAAACAACTGTCTGATAATGTTTTGATAAGAAATTCAAGATGTAATCCCTGAGAACAAGGCTAATCCTGTTTTTCCCAAACCGAGTACTTCGCTTTCGCGTCTGTAAATAAGTACTAAAGTCCATGTCAAAAGACATTTGTTGCCTGAGCTGACATTTCTTAGAGTAACCGAAATCATTCTCTTTATACCTCTTCAGAGCCTGGTTACAATGGCAGCAGCACACTGCTAAAGGGCTGTAGAGGGGCGCTTAGGTGCTGCTTTGTGCACAGAATTAACACGTTATGCATTTTTTATTTCAAACTTACATGCAGGCCTGTCAATGACATCTAAAAGTGTGGATATGGCCCACAGGAGATGACACGCCCTTAATCTGGTCTATACACAGTCTATTAGTGCCTTTAACTGCTTAAATAATCATAAACTGAGTTAATCAGGAAATAATCTATTCTTTCTTGTCATGTCACTTCAAGCCTTGGGCAGGCCGAGGAGCGCTAATCTTTATCTGTGTGGACTACATAGGATAGCATGAGGATGTTACTACCTGGTGATTATTTGTGTGGTGTCTGTGGAATCTCAAAGTGGAAATTCTAATGCACAAGAATTTTTTGAAATGTTCATAAAGGTCTGGAAGGAGATAACTCAGGCACCAATCTGTCTGCCTCAAGTGAAGAAGATGGAGCAGAAGATGGATGCCTTAAGCACCTCCATTAATAATAAACGGATACAATATAGGCGTTCTAGGTGCACAAATGTTTATTTATCCAAGCGTGTAGCCCCACCTTAACCTGAGAAGGGGAAAAGCACGGCATTTTTCTGGTACGTAGTTTGACCTGGATGTGATAATGAAACAAGTATGATCTCAGTGATATTTCTTTATTTCATTACCCTCAGGATCCAAAGTTCAACACAGCTATTTGTCCTTTTTTATTACAATGATATCACAACTCTAATGTTTAACCAACGGCCTTTTTTGGCTGTATTGCACAATGAATACATTGGAGGGTCAGATTTTCCATTACATATTCAATTTCTGATAAGTAGCAGGTTCTTGTAAAGTTTGTTGGGATATTAGTATAGAAAAGACTATTTAAAATAATTGTAGTTCTTAACAGTTGTAATAGTCTTTATAAGCAGCATCTCACTCATTCCTGAAAACAAAGACCAGAAGTATGGAGTAGATAGAGTCCAGGATGTAGACAATAGAGTTGAAGACTGTCATGACGGTGATCAGAACTAGTTTATCCCAGGAACAGAGGCGTCCACAGTTCATTGGTCTCTTATCGTGAAAAGAATACAGCGGCCATATAACCATTGCTGTTATATACATAGTTGCTGCCAAAACATTATAGACAATCGCAACCTTCTCGAAAGAGAAGGGAAAATAGACAGTAAGATTTCCGAGAGTGATCAGGATTATGGTGATGGCGAAAATGAAACACAGGGAATACACAGCTACACACCACTTTAGTGCTGGGATGCCTGAGTACTGAGCACTTTCCAGTGACAGGAAGATGAGACAGGCTAAGAAGCTCTCCAGCATCTTCATTATTCCCGGCGGCGTGGAGAGAAATCCATTGTCCTGTCCACTTGGGTGAAGGCGTGTGAGGACCACCTCAGCCACATACACCCCAAAACACATCCAAGATACCACTGAAGCTCCAATCTGGCGGTAACAGGTATTGCAGGCAAAAAAGGCTGGGTACATGATGGAGGCACACAGGCACAGCACACTTGACAGAATAGCAAAGGCAGCAGTGAAGTCCTCCCAGGCAAAAGGCACTTTGGTGCTGACAGTGGTGAACTCCAGAATGAGAATGAGAAGGGTGAAGAAGAAACAGAAGACCCAGGTGAACATACACCATCCCCAGTATGGCGAGGAGTCCGGTTTCACCGTTGCCACCAGGCTGAAACACATACAAGTGACGATGGCCGCCATTATTCGGATGATCCCCACAGGCCGGGTGATGGATTTGATATTCACGTAGACCATGGCTGCTCCTGGATGAACGTGTCCAAGCAAATAAAATAAAGCGTGTTGTATTTCAGTCAGTTGATGGCTCTCTCTTTGTGGTGCTGTTCAGCAAGGCCCAGATTTAGCAGCCTGATCTTGTTGAAGAAATCCATTAAAGCAAACCTTCCAACAGGCGCTTTCTTCTAAACAGAAAGTCAAGTGTTGTGTGTGTTCTGGCTCAGCATCCCAGCCTTATCTGCTCTGTTTATGGCGCCTGTTTCTCGCCGCTGATTGGACTCTGGTTGGGCGTTACCAAGCATTCGCTGGACTCTGGTCCTTGTTGCAGGCTTACTACACAACTCGCATCAAGGACAAAGACAGGCGTTTTGTTGACATTGAGGTCGTTGCAGTCCTTAAGTTAATTTGAGCCATTGTTTATAAACAAAGGCACAATTATGACTGGAAAAATGTTTAAGGATTGTTGGATAAAAACAAATTACAAATAAAGAAATTAACTTTCAGTTTCAAGGCAATGCCAAGTGTACAGTGCTGATGTTTGCCAAGTGGGTTTCCCCTTGTTTTTTTACCAGTCATCACAATGCTGCTGTCATGAGTAACACATCTGCACTCAGGCTATTTCTTTGCAATTTGTGGGATGTTTATGCACCCCCATGAGCTGTTTCTGCTTTGCTCTGAATGAATAAACACCATCAATAATTTTATTAACTTATCACTGTCAGGATTCTACAGGCAGTGCTGTGCAGTTTGCTGTCAGCACTGCCTGCTCTCTGCTCTCTTCTCTCTCACAGGTGATTGCAGTTGACGGGTGGGTGTGGTACGCACCTGCGGCTCGTTGGCAGCTCGGGGCTGGAGCTTAAAAGCAGGTTGCAGGCAGCTGAAGGACGCCAGAGTGTTAAACCGCTGTGGTACGCTTCAGTGGCCACTGTCTCTCGACAGTTAGCCCTTTTCCAGCGCTAACTCGTGTTTCCTGTTTCTCATAGATCGCCTTATGCTCTGGATCACTCTCCAGATGCTCTTCCGAGTTCTGAAGTCTCAAGTCAAGTCCCTGGATCCTCATCGCTCAGATTCTGTTCTGGCACTCCTCTCGAGCCCCCTTGATATTACCAAGCCGGACAAGAGTTCCCCTCTGGATTCTCCCTGGTTCCTCCAGCTGCTCCACCTAAGAGAAGAGCTCCTCTGAATCCGTTCTTCTGCTCCAATCCCCCCGGCTAGGTTACCTGAACCCAGCGGTAAGCGCACCTCATTTTAAGATCGTTGCCCTTCTCTGCCCGGTGTAATCTGTTTTCTTTTTTCCGCAGAGCTATCGGTCTCGGAATCCCGTTTCTGTCGGCCGCTCACTCTGTGAGCATCGCTCTGCGTTTCTTCGTGCCTAAATAAACATCTTAAAACTGCTCTCTGCCTCCCGATTGTGTTCTGCATGTGGGCCAAACCCTTAAAAACCATGACAATCACTAGCATGAGAGGATACATGTAAGGGTTCTGGTCACAGTGCTGTGCATCCCACAGAAAATGGCACGTGAAAACATGTGAACTCGATGCAACACTCTGTATATCGATCTCGTTGAGCACAGTCACAACGAGTCATTTATAAAAAATACAAAATCTATTTTTTTTTTACAGTCACACTCAGTTGACCCTTACAGTGGATCTGAAGCTGAAAGTTTGTTTTAATGAGTTGCTGACTACTGTGAAGTTAGTATAAAGTTGTGATAAATAGAAATCGATAATTGATCAAATAATTACATAATAAACAAGACTGCAAGGCGTCTGTTTACGTGCAGGCAGAAAAACCTTACAACTTTCTTTGGTCTCTCAGCAACATGTCTATATGCACAATTTGGAGGTGTGCATATTTCTTCCCTGCTGGATGCAGGCAATATTTATGTGAGGGTACAGACCATGCCACATAATTTTTTGACCTGCAGATCATAGATGCACACTGCAGCAAAGAGAATGACAACAAACTATATGTCACAATGAGCGCTGCTACTCATCTTTCAAATTCTCTGATATGAAGGCCACTTAAGTTTGAGCAGAACACTTGCAATGGATAACCTAGTAAACCATCCCAGTAAACCATCACAATAATTATGAACTGCAAAGACCTTTCTACAGAAGTGTTTTGGATGCTCAGAAGAGTCCGAAACACTCACACTTGATTGCACATTTTGAGTAGCACACTGCATTCTGTATATATCTCAGAAGAACCAAGACCCTATAGAGACATTGACTGCCTAATGTATTATTTTAATGTAACGTACAGGAAACTGGATCCAGAATTCAACCAGGCAGGTCAGTGACGTTTTAAACAAGTTTATTAAAGGAACGCCGACGCAGGCACACGGGCTTGCTGCTCGCTCTGAGACTGGAAACCACCCTGTAGCAGAGACAACAGGTTAGTGATCAGCTGGTGGTGTCGGGCAAGAATGAGGGAGGCTGGATCACTAACCTGGTGGTGGGACTCCGAAGCTGGGGATTTAACTTCGGGCCGGGGTTCCAGGGCTGAAGCCGTAGAGCAACTACAGGCGGGCAGACAATCCGTTAAGGGAAATCCAGGGGCGTTATCCAGAGGGGTCCGGGTCCGATCACAGAGAAGGAGTTTATCCAGCGGCAGCACAGAAAGGGGAATCCGAAAGGCGAGGTCCAGGTCCAGTCCAGGTTCGGTAACAAACAGGCTCAGAGTAATCACAGGGAACAGGCAGGCTCGGAAACGGAGGGCAGAATCAGGTCGGACTCAGACAGGCAGAATAAGGAAACGCTGGAATGCTCGTACGGGTGGCTTGAGACAATCTGGCACTGGCTTCTGATCTGCACGGGGATTATAAGGAGGTGAAAACAGGTGGAACCGATGAGGACTAATTGCGGGCAGGGTGGAGAATGAGCAGGTGTGCTGAACAGAGGAAAAGATCAGAGCCAGTGCCGAGATCGTCACATTTAAATTGATATATGGCACGTTAAAAGATGCAAAGATTGAAATGATTCATCATGGTCTTGGCTTTCACGTTACAAAAACTTACAATTTTGTGCACATTTTGTGTATAAGATTTTCTTTAATATACTGTATCAAGCTATTGATGCCTGTGTCTTTAACTTTAGCAAGACCTGCCTCCTCCTACAATATTTTTAGTGTATACTGTGACTTCACATCTTTTTAGACAAGAAGCATGAAGTCATGGCTTTGTAAATGTGTGTGTGTGTGTGTTTGTGTGTGTGTGTGTGTTTGCGTGCGCGCGCGTGTGTGTGTTTGAACATGCATATGGAAGTGGGTGTGTGTGATTCATCTGTTTTAGGTGTGGCTGCTGGCAGTGCCTATAAAATTATAGCATGGGTTGTGTTGGCTGGGGACAACATAAAAGCACTGTCCACTCAGCAGCTGTTACCAATGAGGAGGCCAGACAAATGAGAGGAAGCCCTACCCTACAGGGAGGGCAACTGTGCTTCATGTGCGGTATGACAATACCTATGTTTACATGCGCAAAATTTCACGATTGGATTAAAATGTATTCGGATTAAATAATTGGATCGTTCCACACAATCAATTAATCTGTTCATAATGTGCGTGTTTATGCACCAGGCTTTATTCAGAATAGAACCACTATGACATGCAGAGTTATCAAATTCCCCTAAAAAAAACACACCTAATCCTAAACAACAAGAAATAGCAAACAAAACAATATTATATGAGTTTGTTTGTCTTCCAAGCGCCCAGGCTGGACTTGCACCAGGTTCTAATTGCGGTTGAAACGTTACTGAGTAAGCAACAATTTTGAGCTCTTTTATTTTTTCAAACAGAAAAGTTGTATTGGGAGCCCCGATAGTTTTGCTTCCCGACGTATTTCTGCCACTCAACAAAGTGGAAATACGTCATGTTTATATCGGGCACACATGCGCACTTGGGTCTGTTTGCCACATTTGGAATAACTTGAGCCTGACAAGCATTTATATGCAGGTTGATCGGATTATCAATTGGCATAAACCACTCCTCTTATTCGGATTACAATTTTATTCCAATTGATCTTAATCCGATCATCATATTCCGATTGGTTTGTTTACATGACGCTATTTTATTCTGATCGGCCCTTTATTCCTATTACTTTTGTCCGTGTAAATGTAGCTATTGCCTGCTATGCTAATCTTTTTCTGAGAATGTCTTGGCTTTGTTTCTGCAATTTTGAAATTTTTGTAGCCAAGAGGCTATTTGGGAAAAGTTAATAAAATAAACTGTCTGTTTACTCTCAAGAAGAGACACTCTTTGTTGTGTTTTAGTTCATTTTTGAGGAGAACTTTGATTATTGCTTCATTTTGTGTTATTGCTTTGCCCTCATACATATATTAAAAATAAATTGTCACCTATTCTTTAAAAATGTATGTTGCATCCATGAGCCAGGATGTAACACACTCATAACCTCATTTTTTACTTTCAGAATAAATTGACTTCAATAAAGAAAGTGTAAAAAAGTTTTTTTTAAACACATGAAAAGTGAGATGCAAATGTGCTTGCCAACATGTATAGATTATCTGAATAAAGATAGCTGCAAGAGAAGAGCTACAAAGTCATCCTTCCTGCTTTTAATTTTACACGGCACATATCCTTAGAAAATTCCCCTGTCTTTCACTTTAGTGACTGTCATAGAATTACTAACAATGAACAAAAGTAATCTCAAAACCAATAGCTGCTATGTGTTTTAGTGAAGATCTGCACCTTGACACATCTTAACAAACATAATTTATTATGGATGGGTTATCTGCTATGAGCGTAGAGCTGGTTAAAGTTTCAGTTTCAGGCTGTTTAGCTGTCATCTCTTCAGTATAAGCATCCATAACAACTAGATTTTAACAGCGTACAACTTATATTTTATATGATTACCAAAATTTATGTAGTTACATTCACCAAAAACTGTATGACTGGAAGGCAAATAAAAAGGGAAAAAAATCACTCTGGAGAACTTACCAACCTCAACAGTGTACAGGACAAAGGTCAGGAAGGAGATAACACAGGTGCCAATCTGTCTGCCACAAGTAAAGAAGATGGAGTAGAGAATGAATGCTTCGAGCATCTGAATAATAATTAAAACGCGAGATACTCCTTGGTGGGTCCAAGGAGTATCTCAAGAGATAGAACCTAGCTCTGGGTGAGCTAGGTTCTATCTCTTGTGCATTATTCACAAATTAAAAACATCTTGGAATTAGCTGTAAACTGACAAAATCAAGAAAAAAAAGCCATAGTAACCTGTTGAGATAATTCTTAAGGCATCAAATGTAATCAGAATCAACATTATTCGGCAAGTTTTTGGATACAAACAAGGAATCTGACTTTGAATTCCAATGTTCTCATAGTGTGTATGAGAGTAATTTTCCATACATACATAGCTGTATATAAACTTGGTCAGTTTTTGCCATCTCACCTATTTGCTGATTCAGTAAACGTATGAAAAGAGTTTTCAGTTAGGTTTGATTTGAAAGTTATTACTATGATGCTGTTTGATGAATGGTGGGGAGCTTTAAAGTGTCCCTCAGTTCAAGGATATGAGCTAGACGCTGCGTGTGGGTAAGTTTAATGGCACCTAATGTTGCTATAGGGGTCCAATACACAATAAGCCCAGCATAAAAAAATTAATAGTTGATGATAGTAGTTATTTTAATATGAATTGTTTGTGTTTCAGATGGCTCTCCTGTTGCAAATCTATTGCTGCAGACTTTCAATCTGGGCGTTTACCTGGCCCTCCCCATGTTGGGATGTTATTGGTTTCACAAACGTGCAATGATAGCAGAACTTCAGCATGTCTGAACAAATGCTTAGCTTCGTGTGCAACAAACTATTTTAAATAGTAATAATTTAATAACGCAAAAGGATACAGCTTTCCACAAATGTGTGCCATAAAGAAAGGGAGAGGAAATTGCTCTGTTGAAGCTTGCTCCGGGTCCAGGATGTCGGAGTATTGGACATCATTTTGGAGACAGCATCAGAACCTTGTGCTGGTCTGTGCAGGAGTTTTGTGCTGCTGCAGATTTACGATATCCTTGTTGCCTTCCCATCTCAAAGTCCAAACATGTATTTTGTATCTCAAGGTGAATTTGGACAATAAACGTTTAAGTCTTAAAAAGTGCCTCTTTTGTTCTGTACATATTACACATTTTCATGAAAAATGGATGCTAAAAGACAAAAGAGTAGTCCACAGGTTAGGATAAATAATTCTTAGTTTGGCACAGAACTATGACCTATGAAATAGATATTATTCATAAATAGCCTTAATAGATAATAAATTCCAGTAGTGATTAATATCAGCCCTTTTCAATCAATGCTTCAAAACCTATAAAATCCTGTATTATTATTACCATAATTGGTTAATAAAGTCAAAACTTTGTAATAATGTTAATAAAGTTTGACAGTTTGATCTCATGCATGGACTAACATTGTTTTATAAATTATTGCAAAATAATAACTATTGCAAAATGTAAATCAATCAGTGCTAGAATTCAGGACGAGAACAGTAGTCCTGAGCTCTACATGTTTTTCATCAGGACACAGGCAGTAACTTAATAGCTTTGTACATTATTGTCAAAAGCTATATTTATCGGGTCAAAAACAGTGTGAAATTAATTGCAAGATAATACATTATTGGCTACTATAATATTATTCATTGCTAAAAACCTAAGATTTCTATGATATCCAAATTAATACAGGCAAGGTAAGTTTATTTTCATAGAAACATTCACACAATGGGCCGTTCAAAGCACTTATGGGAATTTGTAGGAAATGGATGACAATGACAAAAACCTCTAAGTATTGTTTAAATAGAGAGTTTAATTATTCATACACTCAAAAGCATAGCATAAAAAACAAATAGTTGAATACAAATTTAAAACAGATAAATAGTTTTTAAAAATCACTGTCCGGGAATGTTATGCCCTGAACGAGCAGTGCTTGAATCACAAACTTAAATGGTGATCAAGCAAACAGTACATTACTGGGATCCCTTGATCAAAAGCTGCAGTAAACAATATTTTTTTCTGTCCTGAATCAGAGAAGCAAGCGGTTTCTGCACATCCTAGGCTTTCAGACAGTAATTTCCCCCAAATCCTACGTCTGCAGAAACAAAGAAAACAGAGTAAGCTGGTCTTTGGTGACCTCAGGGGTCTATATCGTTCATAGTACTGGACAAGTAACTATAGCAAGACCATTCAGTCCTTTATTAAGTAATAAGAATCTATCCCTTTCCAAACAGGAGCCAGTACAGTAGATCTGTCGGATAATGCAAATGGTAAATAAAACTAGTTAAAGTATACGCCCTTGAAGAAACCCACAATTGCTTTTTGTTTGCCTAGTTTTGCAATTATTAAATGACACAAGGTAGTCCCTGTGTGGTAAATAAACTCTGAACCACATTAGCACAAAACCAGGCTATCCCAGTTTTGCAGTTTATCAATAAGTAAGTTATGATCAACTTTGGCTAAGTGTGCTGAGATTGAGTAATACCAAGACAGAAGTTCCAGATGCATCACCGTTGAGAGGCAAGCATTCATTGCAGTTTCTTAGCTATGCCATCTAAACACTGGAAAGAAGTTGAGGGATTAAAATTTGTCATAAATGGAGGTGGAATTGGAGGCCAAGTCAAAAATGCAGCCAACCTTTTCATACATGTTCAAATTACAATTAGGTCCCCTGTCTCTATGGCTTCCTCTTCCTGTCTTTTAGTTTAGTGCCCGTTGTAGAAAAGGGTACATTGGACAGGTACATTAAAAACCAAAAGCTGCTTCTTGTTTTAGTTTCTTTGCACTGCGACACACCTGTGCAAACATTTATTATGGGCAGGTGATTTTATGATGAGCAGAATATTGGTTAAAGATTCACTCATTCTGTCAGTATTGTGATATGTTTCTGACGTGCTAAGACAAACACGCAACAGCTGTAGCCCTTTTGATTAAAATTTGTACTACGTCATTTTGGCTACATTTTACATCTAGATCAGTAAGTGTATTTAACTTAGTTATTCAACACAATAATGTGTTAAAAAAAACAGAAATTACAAATTAGCAGGAAGGCGTGCAAATAGGAACTAGATCGCACTGTGATTATATTGTTGAACAAAAGTTGTAGCTACTTCACTTCCCTAACAATTTTGAGAAAAGCAAAGTCACAACAGAAACAAGCTCTTCACATTCAAATCAATGCAACGATGTGCTTATGTTTGAGTGGTGAAGAAGACCAGCTTGAAAGAATATACTGTGTCCACAATGTAAGCAATCAGGTTAACACAGGTTAAAAAAGAGATAACAACAATAATGTCCCATGGACAGATCACAGGGCAGTAGCTTGGTCTCGATCCAACCCTGAAGCTGTAGACGGGCCAGATGATGACAGCTGTGATGTACATCAGAACGGCAAGCACATTGCAGGCTATTAGAACTTTGTTAAAAGGTGCAGGGAAGTGGGACAGCAGCCGGCCAATAGTTAAAATAATGACGAGGAGGGCAAAAATTAAACAAATGGAGTAGACGGCAACACACCACTGGAGACCTGGATGAGTTGAGTAGCCGGTGAAATCCAGGCAGATGAAGATGATACAGGCCACAAAGGCCTCCAGAACTTTAAGCAAGCCTGGCACCGTGGAGAGAAACCCGCTGATTTCACCAGGTTTGGCCCGAGTCAGTCCAACCTCGACAGCGTACAGGATGAAGGTCAGGAAGGAGATAACGCAGGCAGCAATTTGTCTGCCACAACTATTACAGGTGAAGATGATGGAGTAGAGGAGGGATGCTGTGAGTACCTGCATGAATGACAATAAAAAAATTGAGAACCTCCTTGGGCTATGCTTAGTCTCTTGCGCAGTATTTACAAATTAAATAAAAACAATTTAAATTGACATTTATTTTGCTGAGATCATTTATGTGCAAATTGTTTTTTTACAACATTAGTTTCAATAAATGCAACATTCTCGTGGTTTTATATCTAAATATTTATTTTAAAAACTTTATTTACCAGAACAGTATTATCTTAGTAGTTTTCCCTTCTCCTTTTGATCTTAAGTTCTGTATAAAAATACCCTTCTTCTTTATTTACTTTTTCTCATATTAACATAATTTTTTATACTAAAAACCCCACAACACCAACAAAACGTATGACCTCTTTATAACCTGTAAAGTCAACAATGTGTAATAAATCTTCTGTGATGATGAACTTGATGTTTACCAGAGTTTTCATGTTATTCTTGATTAAAACCGCTGGTACTTTTAATTATTACACCAAACTCTATATTTTATATCTTGGCAAAAAAACAAAAAAACAACTTTCAATGAAAAGAGCTAGGAAAATGTATTTAAAACAGAACAGAAACAAAGATATATAGATTAATTGTAATGAACAATGCGCACCATTAGGGTAGCCAACATGGCAAAGGAGGTGGTAAAATCATCCCAGGAGATGGGCAGCTTTGAGTTGAGGCTGGTGAGTTCCAGGACCAGTATGAAGATGGTGACACAGAAGCAGAAACACCAAGTGAACATGCACCATGCCCAAAACGAATTAGTCATGTAGTACGCTGATGCGACCAGGCTGAAAGTTATACATGTAAAGATGACCTCCAGTATCCTCAAAATGCCCACAGGTACCGTCAGCGTCCTGAAGTCCAACGTAACCATAATGTCTTTGATCCTGCTGTCCGCTCGCTGTTGATTTGGTCGGTTCCTAAACCGTCTGCTGTCCTTCCCCCTTGACGGGCACAAAAGAACATTTGCTTATCAGTCGTTCCTCTTCATAAAGTAAAAATTTCAACACTAACTCCATGGCAATTGTGCTCTGGCATAAATGGCCCAACCCTTTAAATTCACAGTGAAAGTCAAAGGTCGTATGCATTCTGGATGACTTTCCAACTTATGAATAATTAAAATATCAATCCATCACAATGCATAATGGGGGCTGAACCTTTGCAATACAGCAAATAAAGGTGGGAATGAGTAAAGGGTGGGATGGAAGAGGTGATAAATGTGCAGTTGTGAAATTCTAAAGAAACTGTGGGTAATAAGTTACATCAATCTGCTACAATTTGTCTGCTGGTATAACCAACGTTTCATCCATTGGAATCCTACCTAATCTGGAGGGACAGTCTATTGTTGTATAACAAGACCCTTCGCAGAGTTAGAGCAGCATATTTTTCATCATTAATTGAGGAGAACAAAAATAATCCTAGATTTCTCTTCAGTACAGTTGCCAAACTTACACAGAGTCATAGCTCCGTTGATCCATCCATTCCCTTAGCTCTTATCAGTAATGATTTTATGTGGTTCTTCATAAATAAAATAGATTCCATTAAAAATAAAGTAATTGGAATCCTCCTAAACATGATTATCTCGTCCTCAGTAAGTGAGGCAGCGTTGGAGGAATCTTTAGAACCTGCGCAGTGTCTGAACTGTTTAGAAGCAGTAGAGCTTTCTGAGCTATCTAAAATTTTAGCTTTATCTAAACCTTCTGCCTGTATGTTAGACCCAATCCCAACCAAGTTGTTTAAAGAGATATTCCCTTTGATCAGTTGCACTATTTTAGACAGGATTAATCTATCCTTAGTAAATGGATATGTACCACCAGGGTCCGAAATTAACAGTTGCCAAATGCGAGTAAATTTCCCGTTTGGCGAGTGAAGTTCAGAGGGCTAGCTGCCACATGGCGAGTAAATGTTTGTACCAAATAAAATAAAAGTAACATAAAAATAACAAAACCCATACGATCCGTTCACAGCTCTGTCCACCCAGAGCTCAGTCTACACCCGCCTTCTGCGGTGCTGGTTCAGCTTCTTTCACATTCAGAACCAGTCATGGCTGCACGCTGGATCAGAAAACAGATCTGCTAACCAGATACAGTCTAAAACGCCAATTAGTCTGTTTATAAGTTTCGTTCTTATTTATTCTGATTTTTCTTTAACTACCTGCGCTGCGGCTCTGTGCTTCACCGCTCTTACTGCGCCTCCCCCGCCCCCTCTCGGAGCAAGGTGCTTTTATCAGCGGCCAGCCTTCAAAACGTGAATCGCTACGTTTAATGTCCTTCCACTCGTAACAAAATGTCCCAATTAAAGTCAGTAGGAGAGTCGGTAACTGTTTTTCATGCTCTTTTGTTTTTAACGACACAGGACCAGCGGTGCTTCGGTGGGCGTGGTGCGTTGCGCTTGAATTCAGGTGCGCAAAATTACGTCACATGTAACCTGTAACATCGGGGGCGCAGCGCACGAGGGTAAAATCCAGCAGCGAGATCAGTGTAAAGACGCAGCGTGAACCCTGAGTGCTTTAAGTGTTGCAGCTGAGGGGAAAATTTTGAACCATACACAGGGGCGGTTCTGAACAGGGGCCAACAGGGGCCTATGCCCATGTAGAACTGTTCCTGGCCCCTGTTATGGCCCCTGTACTAAAAACATGATGTTAAATTTCTTAGGATGATAAATGCTGACAAAGATAACGTGACTGACTGGTCATTTGGATCAGTTGCATTTTTTTCGTTTATGGTTTTACCCAATAATAAAATAACAAAATAATTAAAAAATAAATATAAAAAAAATAACAATAATTTAAATCAAGCTGTTTCACGTTAAGCTCCCGCTGTATTGAGAAAAGATCAGGGGTCTGCAACCTGCAGTTCCAGAGCCACAATTGGCTCTTTGGCTTACTTAATATTTTAAACGATGAAGTGTTGACCTGTTAAGTCCCCCCCCCCCAAATCTTTTGTTCTGTGCCCCTGTGAAAAAACACTGGCCCCACCCTGACCCCCCCCTGCTACATTTGGTCTAGAACCCCCACTGACCGTACTGGCTTGATGAAACTGCCTCATTCACAAATTTGGCCAACATGGATAGAATAATGATAATCTGTAGTGTTTTTTTATCGCCTGGATGTGAATCTGATAATTCATATTGTGTCTTTTATAATCAACTACAATATATATATATTTTTAATTCAGGAAACAAAGATTTCTCTTCCAGGTTCCGGTCAGCCACGCCCCCAACTACGCCCCCCATAATTAACATAATTTCACTCTTAATTTTTATAAAAGTTGAGGTCTGTTCAAAATTAATATTTTGGCCGGTAAAAAATATGCCTGGCCGGTTGATTTTTACATCTACCGGCCAACTTGGCCGGTGAATAACAAAGTTAATTTCGGACACTGTGTACCACAGGCTTTTAAAGTAGCTATTATTAAACCTTTACTTAAGAAACCATCTCTTGATCAAGATGAGTTAGTAAATTACAGACCTATATCTAATCTTCTTTTCTTATCTAAAATTCTCGAGAAAGTAGTTGCTAATCAACTCTGTGAACATTTACAAAGTAATGACCTACTTGAGGAGTTTCAGTCCGGCTTCAGAGCTCATCATAGCACTGAAACAGCTCTGGTGAAGGTCACCAATGATATTCTCATGGCCTCAGATAATGGACTTGTGTCTAACTTGTTCTGCTAGATCTCAGTGCTGCATTTGACACAGTTGATCACAATATTCTCCTACAAAGACTTGAGCATACTGTAGGGATTAAGGGGAAAACATTAGGCTGGTTTAAATCTGATCTGTCGGACAGATTCCAGTTTGTTCATGTTAATAATAAATCTTCTTCAAACTCTAGGGTCACTTGTGGAGTACCACAGGGTTCAGTCCCTGGACCAATTCTCTTTACTATATATATGCTTCCGATTGGCAAAATTATCAGACAGCATGGGATTAATTTCCACTGTTATCCTGATGAATCCAATCAATTACTTCGACTGCAGTCATGTCTTGATGACATCAAAAGCTGGATGACTTTAAATTTCCTGCATTTAAATTCTGACAAGACAGAAGTTATAATCTTTGGACCAGAGTCCTCAAAAAATAAACTTCTTAATCAATCACTAAATCTGGATGGCATTAACTTGGCCTCTGGTAGTAAAGTAGAAAATCTTGGTGTTATTTTAGACCAAGACATGTCATTTAAATCCCATATTAAACATGTTTCCAGAGTTTCCTTTTTTCACCTCAGGAATATTGCCAAAATTAGAAACATTCTGTCCAGGGGTAATGCTGAAAAACTAGTCCATGCATTTGTTACTTCAAGGCTGGACTATTGTAATTCTTTACTATCAGGAAGTCCACAAAATGCAGTTCAAAGCCTTCAGCTGATCCAAAATGCTGCAGCAAGAGTTCTGATGAAAATCAACAAGAGGGATCATATTTCTCCAATTTTAGCTTCCCTTCATTGGCTTCCTGTTAAAGGCACACTATGCAACATTTTTCAGTTAATTAATGTGTTCCATACCGTTTTGGATGATTAAATGAGTCATTTCAGGTTGAACAAAGGTTTTCTTGGCCCGCCCTGGTGGTCTGTGGGGGAAATACCGCACTTGCAACTGCAGGAGCCCTCGGCCCGCGCCCACAGGCTCAGAATCTCGTGCAAGATCGCGAGAGTCGGTCTTGCTTTACGGCGAGAACATGTTTGTTGCTAGCGCAGTGGCGATATCTGTGCAGTTATCATGGCGGAACCAGCGATAAAACAGCGAAAGCCCATGTCGGAGCAGGCAAGAAAGAGGAAAAGGGCTGTGGAAAGAGAGAGGAGTCGTACACGGGTGAACATCGGGCAAGCTTTTTCCGAATGGCGAGAGCTAAAAGAAAAAGAAGGCTGCAAGGCTGACGCGGACCTCGCGTTTCTGCTGATGCGATTGTAAGTAACATTGTAGGGTTTCCCTCACGCGATATGCGCGCAAAGCTTGTCTCCCCCGCTCCGCCTCCACCGGTCGCTCCGCCGGTCGCTCCGCCGGTCGCTCCGCCGGTCGCTCCGCCGGTCGCTCCGCCGGTCGCTCCGCCGGTCGCTCTGCCGGTCGCTCCGCCGGTCGCTCCGCCGGTCGCTCCGCCGGTCGCGCAAAGCTTGTCTCTTTCCCCCGCCCGCCCGCTCCGCCGGTCGCTCGCTCCACTGGTCGCGCAAAGCTTGTCTCTTTCCCCCGCCCGCCCGCTCCGCCGGTCGCTCGCTCCGCCGGTCGCGCAAAGCTTGTCTCTTTCCCCTGCCCGCTCGCTCCGCCGGTCGCTCGCTCCGCCGGTCGCTCGCTCCGCCGGTCGCGCAAAGCTTGTCTCTTTCCCCCGCCCGCCCGCTCCGCCGGTCGCTCGCTCCGCCGGTCGCGCAAAGCTTGTCTCTTTCCCCCGCCCGCCCGCTCCGCCGGTCGCTCGCTCCGCCGGTCGCGCAAAGCTTGTCTCTTTCCCCCGCCCGCCCGCTCCGCCGGTCGCGCAAAGCTTGTCTCTTTCCAACGCCCGCCCGCCCGCCCGCTCCGCTCCGCGGGTCATCGGCGTAAAGCTTGTCTCTACACCCCCCCCACCCCCCGCTCCGCCGGTCGTCCGGTAAGCAAATTCCTAGGGGAAACACTGCATTGGAATGGTTTCTCTCTCTCTCTGTGCATGTTCATACTTTCACTGTGTTAGTCATTGTTTGTACTGCCGTTTTTTCGACATTTGTATTCGTTGCGTTCGCCTGTCTGCTAAGCTCAAAAAAACCGCGCCTGGCTTGACGGAGAAACCAGGAGAACAGCTGAGCATATTTACGACAGTGCACTTTTACTTTCGCCCTCTGGGGGGCGCCTCGCTGGAAAATCAATCCCAGTTGCATAGTATACCTTTAAATCAAGAATAGAATTTAAAATTCTTCTTCTAACGTATAAAGCCCTTAATAATCAAGCTCCATCATATATCAGAGCTCTGATTACCCCGTATGTTCCTAACAGAGCACTTCGCTCTCAGACTGCAGGTCTGCTGGTGGTTCCTAGAGTCTCTAAAAGTAGAATGGGAGGCAGATCCTTTAGCTATCAGGCTCCTCTCCTGTGGAACCAACTCCCAGTTTTGGTCCGTGAGGCAGACACCCTGTCTACTTTTAAGACTAATCTTAAAACTTTCCTTTTTGAAAAAGCTTATAGTTAGAGTGGCTCATGTTACCCTGAGCTACCTCTATAGTTATGCTGCTATAGGCTTAGGCTACTGGAGGACATCAGGGCCTATTTTTCTCACTCTACTGATTTCTACTGTCTATTTCTACTGTTCTCCAGATTTGCATTGCATTACATTGAAATAATTGTTGTCATTTCAACTTTTAACTTTTTGTTCTCTCTCTTTTTTCTTCATAGTAGGTACACCTGGTCTGACGTTCTGTTGACTGTGAAATCATCCAGGGAGGACAGATCACCGACTATTACCATCTAATGTAGAACAGATTACTAGATCAATGTGTGCTTCTGTGCTTTTTGTCTGTCTTGTTGTGTCTCTGCTCTGTCTTCTGTAACCCCCAGTCGGTCGAGGCAGATGACCGTTCATACTGAGCCCGGTTCTGCTAGAGGTTTTTCCTTCCCGCTAACGGGTGTTTTTTCTTTCCACTGTCGCTTCATGCTTGCTCAGTATGAGGGATTGCTGCAAAGCCATGGACAATGCAGACGACTCTCCCTGTGGCTCTATGCTTCTCCAGGAGTGAATGCTGCTTGTTGGGACTTTGAAGCAATCAACTGGTTCCCTTATATAGGAAATTTTTGACCAATCTGTATAACATGATTGATTTGACTTTGTAAAGTGCCTCGAGATGACATGTTTCATGAATTGGCGCTATATAAATAAAATTGAATTGAATTGAATTTCTAAACAAAGGTGAATTCATTGAAAATTAATAATATAGGCAGTGTCTACAAGTATAGAATAGATCAGAATAGAATTTTTTGTCATTGTTTTGAACGATCAAAATAATTTGGCAGCTCTCGATAGGCAGTCTGAATATCACACATATTTTGTATATAGTATATACAAAAAAATAATAGACAAAACAAAGGTTAGCAGCGATGAGGATATTTACTCGTTCATAAGGTGTCTTCAAGTGATTGGGGTAACTGATTTGACCGCTCTGGGCTAAAAAACAAAACACTTTTGAGTCTGTTGGGTTTACCCTTTAAAGTCCCGAATCTTTTTTCAGAGTGGAGAAAACTTAATTTGTTTGATGTGGGGTGTACTCCCCTGAATTAGCTCTGGTTTTCCTTTGGAGACTGCAAAGAGGGCGTCTGGGCAGGTTTGTCCTATTCTCCTGAGAGCAGCTGGAGTACCCCACGGTGCAGCGATACACCAGGAGACTCTCTGTCATGGACCTGTAAAGTTTACAAGAAGTCGGTGAGGGAGGTGAACACGTTTCAAGTTTCTGTGGAAAAAAAAAGCCTTTGCTGGGCCTTCCCCAATCGGTGTGATATATGTGTGTTCGAGGTGAGCTCACAGAGATGTGGGCACCTAGGAGCTTGTAGTTATCAATTCTTTAAACCTTCTCGTTGTCAGGATTTGTTTACAGATGAACCCAGAACCACAGCACACGGGACTAAAATAGAGAGTTTTATTGAAGAGTTGAAGGGATGATTAGACCGGAGAGGCAGGACTGCACAGGAACAGGGGTGGGGTGATGGCAGGAGCTGACGGCCCGGAGAGAGGGTTCTGGAAACCCGGAGATAGGCAGCTGAGTTCACAGTTCGGCAGAGAGCCAGCCAGAGCGCAGCAGCAGGCTCTTCAGTATGGCAGAGGGGAACCAGAGCAAGGCAGCAGGATCCACAGGAGGCAGAGAGCTAGCCAGAGCACACCAGCAGGCTTCCCAGCATGACAACGAATCCACACCTCGACAGAGAGATAACCAGAGCTCGGTAGCAAGCCCTTCAGCACTTCAGAGGGGAATCAGAGCCAGGCAGCAGGATTCACAGAACTGCAGAGAACAAACCTTACAGAGAAGTTAAGGTGGCAGAGTTCCAATCACAAGCGGGGTATATACATGTGGACAGGCATGGAGTAGGTAATGCATGATGACGGACCGGCAGGGAAGTGAGAGAAGAGGGAGGCTTAAATAAGGAAGCTGGCAGGTGAAATGAGTCTGACTGATTTATTAATTACCCACAGGTGTGACTGACTGCAAGGAGGGGAAGTTAAGGCTGAGTGAGAAGGGGAACTGAAAACTAACAATAAATAAAGTCAAATCATAACCAAAACCCAAACAAGGAGGAAAAACTGAAAACTAATGCTAAACAAAAGCCGGATCAAAACTAAACCATGACACTCGTGTCGAGAGGGGAGTGTGCACGGTGCACATGGATTTCCTAAAGTCCAGGATTACTTCTTTCATCTTTGAGATATTGAGGTCCAGGTTATTTTTCCAGCACCAATTATGAAATGCTGAACCATTAAGGTTGACTCCCTATTTTTTTAGAAATCATACCTACCACAGTGGTGTCGTCAGCAAACTTGACTATGGTGTTGGTGGAGTGAATGTGGGAGCAGTCATGACACATCCATGGGGACCCCCCAGAGCTGGGTTGATGACATGTGCTTGCCCAGCCGGATGGTCTGTGACCTGAAGTCTACAAAAAGCACCCAGACATAGAGCTGTCTTTCTCCAAGTGGGTCAGTGCTGTGTTGTGAACTGTTATTGCTGCTTCCTCTGTTGGACTCTTTGCTCTGTATGCAAACTGATTTTGGACGCGGTCGGCAGGGAAAGCGGGTCATATAAAGAGTACCAAAGTCCAAGTGTTAAGGTGTGGCTGAGAAGATTGGGTAACAATTTTGAAAGATGATTTTCAGTTTTTAACTGAATGACTAAAATAAATTCTGGCAATTGTTAGATTATTTAATTTATTAAGATGTACCTTACACAGCCATGACATGTTTTCTAACAGAAATAGTGACCGTCTCCAGGCATGTGGGAGTAGGTGTGTGGAAAAGTAATAAGCTACTACTAAGATAAGTAACATGAAGCAGAAAGTATGTGAAAAGAAGGCATCTTATCTGGCTAAACATTAGATATAATCAGAAATGAATCAATAGAAAAGCCCATTGCACTCCATGTAAAATACATTTGCAAAAGAGAACAGGTTGAGTGTCCCAGAGTAACTTGTACTGACTGTCATATTTGTCAGTGAAATGCACTTTTAACGAGGCACTACCATGCTTACCATATATAAAGAATATATATATATATATATATATATATATATATATATATATATATATATATATATATATATATATATATATATATATATGCGATAGACTGGCTACTTGTCCAGGGGGTACCCCGCATCTCGCCCATTGACAGCTGGAGATAGGCACCAGCACCCATCGTGACCCCACAAGGGACAGACGTGTTAGAAAACGGACGGACGGACGGACGGCCGGACAATAGCGAATGTTGACATGTGTAATGATAGCATTACACATGTACCTGAACTTATCTAGATAGTCTTGCACATGCTATTAGGCCCACTTCCTGTGAGATTTACTTTATCATGATCAAAAAATTCTCCACCATCCTGCAATTTAAGTCTGACTCATTTTAATCCTTTACTTCTTTCTTAGGTTTGTTTGAATGAAATAACCTTTAAATGTGAAACTATGCTTTAATTTCAAATCCTGATACATATATTTGTCAGTATGAAAAACGAAAATCAACATGTCAACAATGTCAGAGTTCTGTAAATTTCCTTTCATCATAAAAAAATTAACATATCTGTTTTTAAACAATAAAAAGTATTTCCTCCCACAAATTGTCATGTACAATCTTTGCTAGCAAACACAGTGCTGTTTGACTTAAAGAGAAGAATGGACAACTTTCCAACACTGAAGACTTTTCTTGAAACTGCGTTTTTTTTTTCTAAATAGTAGTTTGATTGTAGAGTCCATCTATGACTCGGCATCCAAAGAGCATTGTCTATCTCTGTTGGTCTTCAAACATGCAGTAAAAGTGACAACACTGCTAAAGAATTACCAATATTTTATCATTATGCCACTCTGAGATGTCATAAGGGGCACCAGTTTACAGAATGAAGCATCTCAGTAAAGCTAATGGACTCAAAGTACAACTTCATGTGTTTTTTGTGTGGCTTCTTTCCTCATTTGTTCTTTAATGGTGTTTACTCGTATTCTGTATGAGCTGCACCAAAAACCTCTGAGCCGTGTGAGAACACTGAATGGGTCAATTTGAGTTCATGAGGAGGACCAAGGCAGACTGAATTGGCACAACAAGTTGGCCAGCTTTGTCTCTCGCTGAACCACAGCCTCTTTTATCACTAGCTGTGTTTCCATCAAATTTCAATACACATTTTGAAGTATCACATTAGAAAAGCTTGATGGAAACAAAAAAAAGCAGAATTCAAAATAACGTGTTTAATTTCATAAAAAGGTTTTTACACTCGCTTGAGGTGGTTTTTGGCTTTTCCAAAAAAGAGTAAATGTGAAAAACGGGGATTGAAACACATTTGCCGAATATGTTCTGACGTAGTGAACATTTACCTCACATATATTGACCTACCTCAGCTGAAACAGCAACAGCTGTTTCAGCTGTTGCCGTCTTCCCGAATATTCCCATAATGTGCATAGAATTGCATTCCTTTCTCTATGTCTCAGGCCTGCATGTAAAATGGCCAAGAGTAGTTGACGTAAAAAGAATAATTACAACTTGCTCGATGGTAACACATTCCTAAAAATTTCTCTCCATTTTTCTCAGATGTCTGGTCCATGCTAGTTTGCAACCTCTACTTCCTGTTTATTACAGCCATATGTAATATCAACTTCTGACGAAATGATGCTTTCCGCTAACCTGACAAAAGCCAGCTGTATGTTGCTCCGCCTAGCTCCACTCACATACATCTGGGACACCGCCGGTAGAGAGTGATTTCTCCAACCAATTTTATGGTCTGGCAAATCAGGACGCAGGGCTGGAGTTTCATAGATGTGACGTAGTGGAGACGCGACCATGACGTGAGACTGTTTTGATAGCAATGGCGGCTAGTCGAGGAAGCAAGCGTTAACATTGATGCTGCTATTTCTTCCGTGTTGTCCAATCTACCTAATATTGTTTCATTAAAAGAACATCAGAGAACGCCTCTGAAGGCTTTTGTTGGTGGAAACGATGTTTTCGCCCTTCTCCCGACCGGATTTGGCAAATTTTGTTTTCCGGGGCCAGCGGACGTGCAGACGCGGACGCGCCCTGGAGCGGTTAGCGGTTAGCGCTAACTATGTTAGGAGGCCTTTAGTCCTCAACGCGGTCGGCCCGGAATCGACTCCGACCCACGGCGCTTTGCCGCCTGTCTTCCCCCTCTTCCTGTCAGCTCACTGTCAATAAAACGCATGCCACTAGAGCTGCAAACACATTATTATTATTATTATTATTTTTTCCTGCGTCGCTATCATCAGCGTCACGGGTTGGCTTCGGTGTGAGTGGTTGAAATAGCACGTCAATAAAGATGACAGACAAGTGGCTTATCCAATCATATGCAAGGATTTTTGATAAGGCCCAGCCT
Organism: Fundulus diaphanus; assembly: GCA_037039145.1. NCBI lineage: Eukaryota > Metazoa > Chordata > Actinopteri > Cyprinodontiformes > Fundulidae > Fundulus > Fundulus diaphanus. The sequence goes on along the minus strand of CM073140.1, from coordinate 22,220,316 downwards.
TCTGTAAAGGCAATTCCTTTGGCGGTGTCCCAGATGTATGTGAGTGGAGCTAGGCGGAGCGACATACAGCTGGCTGTTGTCAGGTTAGCTTTCCGCAGCCTGGTTAATTTGCTCCAAACCAGTGGATGGAAACAGGCCTAATTCTCATTTTCCTTTTCTTTCTTTTTTGTGACATTTTAAACGTCTGTTTGTTTGTTTGTTTCTTTGTTTGGGAGTTGACCCAAAGGGTTGAAAAACCCCAAAGGTTGGTGGTTCAAAACTGAGTGTGTCACTCTGGGTCCCTGAGCAACACTCTTGAGCACAGATTGCTCCCCTGTCCGCCACTCAGTGTCGGCAGCACACTGCTCTCTAAGGGTTAAATGCAGAGACAAATTTCCCCTCTGTGGGACTATAAAGCGAAACGTTTATTTATTACAAATTTTCATGACAATTGGATGGAAATATAGCTACTGCCATTTCAACTAAAACCAGAGATAATAAAAAAAATTATGAAGAAAATTGCTTTTCAAGTCTTCATGTTATAAATTAAATCAAAGAACAAGGTGCATTTTACAAGTCCTTGTATTAAATCTTCTACTGTGTTTATTTACTAGTAGAGTGCTTAATGCATAGTACAAAGTATTTGTGAGTCATTCACATGACTGCTGTGCTGGCTTATCACTCAACAAGCTCCACCCATCTACTGTAAGTCATCCATTATGGCTTTTAGATTTTCATATTATGGCTTGCAACAAATAGCACTGAATCCCTCGCTCTATCCGTCACCATCATTGTATTATATTTTATCAAAGTTGTGGTGCACAGGGAAACAAATATTTCAGAGTAGATGAAACAGCTTTAGGCTATTTTAAAATCTTTCCAAAGTGGCTTCATCAGCATAGTGGTTTGCCAAAGGAAATAAATCACCTTAAAACATCCTGTTTTTTGTGAAATTGCACTAGTTTAGTTTAGTGCAGGGTGTCCAAACTTTTTTTCCAAATAAAAATAAAATTAGGAATTACTTTCCTTTTGATTTACCAGCAACAAACTTAAAAAGTGATATTTTATTGAAATAAAGTAGAAAAGAACTAAATACAAGTTCAAAAAAACAGTTTCTCAACTTTTGGGTCAAATGTTTTCTGTTTTGTTGGGGTAGAAATTGCTTTTAGTCTTTCCCAAGCATCAAATACAAGAACTGTTTTCAAATACAGTTTAATTAAGTTTAATAAATGGGTGTGCTCGTGTTTGATTTTGAGGAAATAGTGGCTGGATGTTTGTGGCCATACTTAACCAAGATATTAAAACAAAAGCAAAAAATACATGGCTCTTAATAAATACTTTTTTTTAGTACCTAACACTCTTTTTTTTGAAGATATAAATTTGTCATTTAAAGGTCATAGCTACATTTTTTTCATCAAAACAATAAACATTTAAAAAAAAATACATCCACAAAATGTCTAGAGTTGTGCAGGATAAAAGTATGGATTTTGCTGAAAAATAAATATATAGTACATAAATGATTATTTTATATATTTTGATATATACTTACTTGTGCTAACGTTGACACGAAAGGATTCTGCACCAATAGGAATAGTAGGTTGAACACATCCCATCACCCCAAGGTGGTGGCAGCATCATGGCATGGGGATGTTTTTCAGCAGCAGGGGCTGACCTCAAGCCAGTTGAGAATCTGTGGCACTGCAGTTTTCTGGCATTTTGTTCTATTCGTTGTCTGCTTTTGCAATAAAAAAAAATACTCTTTCAAAGTTTTAGGAATGTTCTCTAAAAGAAATGGTGCAAACTCCCGAAGAATCCATTACATTTCCGGGTTGTGATGCAACAAAACAGGAAAAATGTTCCAGGAAGTGAAAACTTTTGCTGGTCACTGTAGCACATCTTTTCAATAAGGAGATCTGGCTGTTGATAAATTGAGCCCCAAAGAAACATGGTCATGCTTTCAAAAGGCAGAAAACATTCAAAGGACAGTGGTGTTTGAATTTCTGCCTTGTGGTTAGAGCCTTGTGCTTGTGTCCTGGAAGTTCTGGGTTCAACTCCCACAGACTGCCACTCTGGGTCCCTTAGACCTACATTGCTCCCTGGGCGCTACACAGTGACAGCCACTGCTCCCCAAGGGGATGGTTTCATGCAGAGAACAAATTTCATTGGGATGTATGTTGCAATGGCAATAACTTGATTGTCATTATTATGATCAATTCACTCTTAAAAGGACAAAGAATAGATAATTATTTCAATGATCCTTTCAAAAGAATGTATGACTTGTTCTAAAAGCTTGGCATTTAACATTAATCTTAGCCTGTACCATATTTAAAATTGCTAGTGACTGCATAACTGCTGAGCTTTGCTTTTCTCCCTATCTAAACTAAGTTTGAATTAACGTTTGGATTAATTCATTAACATGTAAAGAACTGTTTGAATAAAAACAATTTAAGTATTTAACCATCACCTTTCTACCCTTCAGTGCACATCAACCTCAAAGGTACAACAGGCCAACTTTGCACCCCGCTGTAGCTGTTCCATATGCTCCCAAACGTTTGGTTTGAATTTGAGCCTAAAAGAAAAACACAAAGAGAAGCAATGTTTTAAATCAGCGTCATTGTGCTGTGGATTAATTCTCATACCTTTAATGGCTCTGGATCACACCTTACTACAGTGCTATCTGGGGTCAGCCTAATCTATGAGAAATAGATGTTCAGCTGATTAGAAATTGGCACCTGGTGTTACTGGGTAACAGAATAGAACCACTTACAAGATAAAACAGGAAACCAGGTTAAACATTAAAAAGCAGTTTATGTCCACAGAACAAAAGCAACGGACTACTGGCTACTACAAGTGTGCCCGCTCGGTCTAACTGCAGACAATGGAGCAGGGACATGTAATTACAACCCACCCTGATACACATGTATACAGTTTCTGTGTGTGATTAACGGCTCTGTTTGCTTGTTTTTCTATCAATTAGAAAAGTTCAGTTGTCTTAAAGTTGTATAAAAAGCTATGAGTTAAACTTTACAGCAAAAACAGGCAACATAAAGATTATACAACTGCTGATCTAGACTATTGTCCAAAATGAATATTTCCAATTTATGAAACTTGCTAAATTTGACCACTAGGGTTTGCTATTGTGAAAGTAAAGGTGTTTTGGGTTTTGACTCCCAAACCACATGCCCTATAAATACAAAAAAATATTTTTACAACAGTCCTCGACTAATTTTACATCAAGGGATGTAGACCTCGCCCACTTGCACCTTGATTATTTTATTTTTTTGCCGCAGTGCAACAAAGCTCCTTGAAAACAAAAGCAATCTAACACCCAGGTTCATCCTACACCTTTACCCATACCATCTAGAGAGCAAAAAAAGGGGTTATCATAGACAGTTTGTGAACTTTTGCTCCAAAGTTACGTACAAACAAATATCGTTAGTGAGTTAGCCACAGATCTTTCACTCGCCATAATTCAGGAACTATTAGAAGTTGAAAAATAGCTTTCATAATCCATGCTAAACATAGGATTCTAAAGAAGTGCATCGACTTTGGGCAAATATCCGCAACTAGTGGAAATAAGAGATTACTTTGCAAAAAACAGTCGATCCGATTTTTACGAGAATTTGTCCATATCTTCAAGGCATACACCTTAGATTACCTATTCAGTACGGTGATGTATCAAATTGGTAAAAATAAATAAAAAATGTTTTAAGTCTGTGTAAATCACACATTTATCCTAATGAGCTCAAATATTCCTTTGATGATCTTCGACATTTTAAACTATTTTAAGAATTTTTTAACACCTCGTGTCCAATTTTTGCTCAGTGTTGCTATCCATAAAAAATTATAAATTTGTGGCTAAAAAAGTATTTAATCTAAAGACATGAAACCCTTTAATCCTTTTATGATTAACTATAAATTACTTATGAATTTTGGAACCAAGGTCATTGTTGAATTATTATGTTGATATTTTGGTTTACAATTTTGGTTGTTGAAATATCATTAAATCTAGGAACATTGAGAACAATGCATTTTATGATTTATAGAAATTGTTATTTTACAAATTTGGGGAAATTTATTATATGCAAATTGTCCGGATTAGAGATCCGCGAGGGGACTCAGAGTAGATTTGTTGCTTCTCCACGTCGAGAGGAGCCAGTCAAGATGGCTTGGGCATCTGGGTAGGATGCCTCCTGGACGCCTCCCTGGTGAGGTATTCCGGTCACGTCCCACCGGGAGGAGACCCAGGAAATGCTGGAGGGACAATGTTTCTCGGCTGTCCTGGGAACGCCTTGGGGTTCCCCCGGAGGAGCTGGCCCAAGTGGCTGGGGAGAGGGAAGTTTGGGGCTCCCTACTAAGGCTGCTACCCCCGGAACACGACCCTGGATAAGCAGAAGAAGATGGATGGATGGATATTATATGCATTTTTTAATATATGCATTTTTGATTACATTGTTAACTTGCTAACATGGTACCCTCAGAATGTTTTGATATTGTATAATAAATTATTGATATTGTAATGAACTTTTTATTGGGTAAATGCTATGGAAATGATGGTTAGTAACTTGTGGCTGGAAAGGTATTTAATCTATGGACACGAATAAACCCTCATATTGTTCCTTCTGTAGACATGTTGATCTGAGAATCTTTAAATAATTTTAGAATAAATTAAGGGTTTTTAATGATTTTTTTAATTCAGGTTATTTTCACATAATATAGTAGAAATCACATTTAGCATTTGTTTCCCAAAATTCATTAAATCTAGGGCTCTAACAAATAGTGTATGCTATTCCTTATATAGATGTGATTATTTGAGAATATTTTGTACATTTTATGATAAACTATGAATTTTTAAAAAAGATTGTTTTAAAGAACAAAGTTATTGAATTAACGCTTTTGACGTTTTTTTTTTCTTTTCGTTTTTTTCATCAGAAAAGGCATTTAATCTGGGGAGGCTAAAAGGATTTGTATTGTTCCACATTAAGACAGAGTCCTCTGATGACATTTAGGCAATTTCATGTTAAACTCTGGTTTTTATATGATTTTTTAAATTTAGCTCTATAGTAGAAAATAAAAATTTTAAATTACTGTTATGATTTATTTATTTTTTGAAAACGCATTTGATCGAGGGTATTGGAAATTGGTTGTGTTGTTCCAAATATAGAAATGGTTGTTTGGAAATATTTTGTCATCAAATGTGGATTTTCATGAGTGCATTTCAATACAACTCATAGCCAAAGCTGTCAGCGCTGTCATTATGCGACAGAAAAGGCAACGCCTGCCTGGCAGGAAGTGGTGAGGAAAGTGTGCTGGGAGGTGGGGGCCAGGGGCGGACTTTACTGGGTTAGGCTTAAAACCTGTTCATAACTGCTTGCTGTTCTAGTTTACAATAAAATGAAACTCACTGTGCTTCTGCAGTGGCTTGGTTGTGTGGTTTTCTTTGGATTCTAGCTCCCCCCTCAGATTAATGAAAAAATTTCATCTCAATTCTTAAATTTCACATAATCTGTCATTCCACAACATTCACGTGACCACAGAGGATTACAACTATATGCTTGATAATAAAGAGCTCAGTTTATAGTTTGACATTCTTTAAAATTGCAAACTAAGCCAATTTAACATTTGAATACAGTCATATTCCTTATTCATGCATTAAACGTTTATACCCCAAAGGACATCATTTAAAATAAATTTTAACACCTTAATTTTTCTTTGCAATGAATTTAATGTAAAGTTATTATTTGAAGGGAAAAGTATAAAATAAAGGTTTAAGAATAAATAAATAAAGGAATAAAAACAGAGGAGGGAAGCAGAAATTATATAAGTTAACGGTAAAGAAGTGACGTGGTCACATGTTTGCATAGTCAAGGGCTAATTAAATCCTTGCTTGCAGCTGGAACCAGATGCTTAGCTTCACAAACCACCAAACCCTTTCAGGTTTCAGATGTGCGTCACTGAAGTGAAATATAGAAACAGCGAGTAACTTAGTGTTTTTGTAGAGTGTGGGTTGGTTTGAGAAATATAGCTTTGCACACATCTTGTTTCTGTCAGTTCAATGAGAATGACGAAGATGTTAGAAGATATTGTGAGAGGGTGACTGCAGTCAGATTGACTGAACTGTCTGTTAAACAAGTGGGAAAAGGTATCACACAAAACTTAAACATCGGTTGTACTTTCTTACTGTATTCAGCACATTTGTAATAGATAAATGCAAACTCCTACGAAAAATCTAATCATGAAGTTCAACTAAATGAAAAATTGAAGTCAAAGTAGTTTCTTTTCCAAACCTTTTGGAATGAGGGCCCACAAATCTACCTTTAATTAATTTGTATAAAAAATTGTATTTAAACCTCACTTTAGATTTACAGAAAATATCTTTGTTTTATAGTGAATAAAACAAACAAAATAATAAAGAACAGGGTCATTGAAATATAGATGAGTAAAAGTATTGAGCGTGATAAATACAAAGAAAAACAAAACAAAGCAAAAATAGGATATAAATAAAAAACATTGGGTAAAGAGAAGCATTTTCAACATGCCGTGGTCTGTGCCACCCTCAAATGTGGAAAGATCCCTTCATAGTCCAACAGAGGGGAAATTGTCTCTGCATCTAACCTTTAGGGAACCCATGTGCTGCCACTCTGAGAGGCACGCGAGGAGCAATCTGTGGTGACAGATGGATTTTCAAACCGGTTGTCACGGCTGGGTTTTTCAATATGACCCAGTAGCAACAAACACAAAGCTTTTTTGACTGTAAAAGGTTATTTATTCATCTGAAAATATGTTTAGGGGTGAGTGGATTTTGCCGGCTGGGAAGGTGCTGGTAATGGACTATGAGAGGTGAAAGAAAGAGAATGAGCACCGGGAAACAACAGGCCAGAGAAGTCAGGAGCAGAGGTTGATTACATTTCTGAAGTTGTTGAAATAGACTCCATTTGCTCTACTGTAAAGCATCCAGGCATAGTCCTGTTTTAAAATGTTCTCCATAACAGGTGTTCCAATGTAGTGTGCCAAACTGCTTTAGTGCTCCCAGCGGCAACATTTTCCCAACGGCATCTTCTAAAACTTTTATCCACTTATTAGCACCTTGTGCATGTCCGACAATTGCACGGCCAACCTGACCAGATCTGAAGAGGCACATGGAACTTAATTGGCAGTATTTCCTTTTATCAGGATAAGTAAATGAAATGATTAATGCTGGTGGACCCAATATTCAGCCAAACACAGAGTTAAGTTTTAAAAGGTTTATTGTGAGGATGAGTTGTGGCAGCTGAAGCAGGCAAGCAGAACCAGACTAGACAGATGAATAATGGCTTATGTGCAGGCAGGCAGGCAGGGATGAGCAGGGGACCAGAAGATGCAGGTAGTGACAGACTTAGACTAAGTGATAGAAGCAGGAGCTGATCAAGTGCAGAAGGTGCAGGCCGATATGGACCGAGGAACCACCAGGACGGGCAGAGTGAACGGCTAGAACTCACGGGGAAACAGGCAGACTTGTGCAGCAAGCAGACACAGGCAACTTTCATCTGAGAGGGGAAGCAGAAGAGTCCAGCTGGCCGAGGACACAGGAACTGGTACAGTCAAGGTGGTAATGCACATGAGGCAAGACAAGACGAGATGTTCTGGTCAGGATGAGTTGGATGAAGCAGGTATATATAGATGGGGACAGGTGAGCAGAGTTGGCAGTAATTAGTAGCCGCAGGTGAAGCTAATCTGGGCTAATGGACTGGTTACTGGTGACTGAGGAGTGGACTGAGCTGATTGTGTGGCGACAGATGGCTGTTGGCTGAGGGGACTGGAAACTAATTAGTCCAGAAAAGTCCAAAACAAAGGAAACAAAAACCTAAATCATGACAGTGTCAGGGTTCAGTTTTGCCTGCCTCACCCTGAACAGGTTCTGGCACTTTCTTCCTTCCATACACCCTGTTTCCACTCCACACCTGATCACTGCACCTGCCATCACTAATCAAGGGAACTGATTCCACCTGCTCTCTGCCTACATAAGCACTCCTCTGCCAGCCCTTCATTGCTGGAACGTCTCTCAACTTTCCTCACGTCAGCCCCTTGCTCACCTGCTGCCTCCAGCCTTCACCTCACGTTCCTCGCAGTTTCCTTCGCCTCAAGCCGACTGCTAGTGATGGCGAGATGAAGCCTCATGAGGCATTGAACCACTCAGCCAACTGGTTCGAGAAAAGGTTCATTTCTTGATGGTTCATGTGCACACGACACCACCTACTGGCAAGTTGTATAATCACAGCCAGCTGTATCTTAACACGTGTGATGCATTAATTTTTGTCTATTATGGCTCTTGGGAATGACTTCACAGAAGGTGTAGGACGAAATCATTTGTCTACATAAATTTTGTAAACACATGTGTACAATAAAATATTGTTTGAATGTATTCTCTGTGTGTAATTATTCCCAAAATAGTAGTGTCATGTGATATGGCATGTTGTGTAATGTTTTTCTGTGACTCTACAAAAATGGCATAGCCTTAATCAGGCAGAGGACAGTGAAAGTGCTTATGGAACTAGGGAGGGGTAGTGAATAGGCTAATGCTTGTGTAACTTGGATGATTTCATGCATTTTTATTAAGAAACAACAATTTCTCCACAGTTTTTGGTTTCAAACGATTTCTCTTTTTTGATACTACTTCTCCAGCCTTTGAAAAGACACGCTCACATGGCACAGATGATGCCGGGGTGCATAAATAAATAAGTGCAAGTTTGTACAGATTGGGGTACAGTGACCGATGATTAGCCCAGTACTCCAGGGGGTTCTCCAGCCTGCTTATGTTCGCCTCTGAGAGGTAGCGCTGGACCTCTACGGTGGCATCTGCTGAGACATTTGGAGTCCTCTTTGCCTCCATGACACTAGTGTCCAATCTTTGCCAAAGTCTGCTACCTAAATGGAAACCACAGGTCAGGTTAGTAAGTGTTTTAATAGGAATAAGTAATCTCAAAATGTAATACAAAAGATTACCTCCACTGAATTCTTGAGAGGTGGAAGCCTGGGGAATCTCGTGAGTGTTCTCTTCTAGGTTCCGTCGGATTACGGTGGCACACTCTGAAGTCAAGCGCTTCACTGCTTCAGCAGCTTTTGTGCTGCTGAAAAATGCTATAACTTTAAATCGTGGATCCAGGAGTGTAGCCAGCGACAAGATGCTCATTGACTGGAGCATGTGCAGCTTCTCCCTGAGATGTCTGATGAGCTGCTCTCCTATTTGCACTGCTTCTGCAGGTGCCGACTTGGTGTCCTCCTCCTGAAGGGCATTCTCTATCATCTTCAGGAGGGGGATAACTTTTGATGCCGACACGTGTTGTTCTGCCGAGAGCTCCATGGTGGCGTCATAGAAAGGAGAGAGTAACGAAAGGCACGCTACAACAATATCAAACTCACTGGCAGTTAAATAGGGAATGTCAGTGTGCAATCCAGCCAATGCCGCTCCTACTGGCTCCCTCAACTCCACCAGACGGTGCAGCATCAAGTAGGTGCTGTTCCATCTTGTTTCCACCTCCTGCATCAGCTTGGTTGCTTGCATGCCCAGCTGAAGCTGCACTTGTGTAAGCTTCTCCTTTAAAGATACAGAAGAGTAGGCCATTAAGTCACTGGAGTAGGAGTACAGACAAACTATTAACATTATATATTGGAATAAAATAACAGAGGATACCTTAGCAGTGGTGCTGCTTCTAAAGTAGCCAACCAGCTTCCTTGCTTTGGCCCGGAGGCCAGAGAGCGCAGGTTGGTGGTCAAGCGCCCTCTTCACAATAAGATTGAGGGTGTGAGCAACACAAATGTGGTGGCGAAGCTTCAGGTCTCTCACGCATGCCACCATATTAGGAGCACCATCGGTGACCATGCATGTCACCTTGCCTGAGATTCCCCATTCCTCCATCAGGGAGGCTTTCACACAAGCAATATTTTCAGCAGTGTGAGACTGGGGGAATGCCTGCACTCCCAACAACACCGAGCTCAGCTTTTCATTCTCCTCCACAAAGTGGCATGTCACTGCCAGGTAGGCATCCATGTTGATGGATGTCCACATATCTGATGTAAGGCTAACAGCAGCCACCTTCTCTACTTTAGCCTTAGCAGACTCATATTTGGCCTCCACCATGGCCTTCAGAGCCTAAAGGAAGAGATATTATATATATATATATATATATATATATATATATATATATATATATATATATATATATATATATATATATATTGCTGAATTGTGACACATACAATAATGTAGTCATTCGTTTCATGTATGGACCCACACATACCTGCCTTGTAGGGAGAACATAATTGGGATCCAGCTTAGACACAAATGTCTTGAATCCAACGTCATCCACAATAGTGAAAGGCTGGGTATCCTTCACTATCGTGGAGACTAGAGCTTCATCCAGCTCTGCTTTTCTGGTGGCTGGTTAAAAGGGAATAAATACAGTGTCTGTTACCTATCTTTATTTGCACAACAAGCAAACATCAGCATGCAAAAATTGTGAAAGTGTGTTTTTAATATAGTAATGAAATACCTTGGCTGGGTGAAGCTCCAGTTTCATCCCTATTCTCATGCAAGGCACGGTAGTGCCTTAGCATGGATGAGGTGTTATTATTGTACCCCAACTCCTTGGAGCACAATAAACACCTCACCTTTACACAAAATAAGAAACAGTGAAAAATACAGTTCCTCATAAGCAAACCTAATGCATCTGCAAATGTTCAGTTCACCTTACCTTGTTAGGGCTTATCAAATCAAAATGTTCCCACATAGGGGACATCCTCCTCTTTCTCGCCTGCTCCATCCTACTCCTATCCTGTCCTCGCACTCCTAAATCTCCTATGTATCTCTTTCCTAAACTCTCCAAACACCAAACTAACTTTCTCAAACTAAATAACCACTATCCAAACTCTACTATCCAAACTATCCAAACTCTATCCACTCTCTCAACTGACCGCAACTCTCCTACAACAACCAACATTTTGAATGGAGCTTGTGGACTTTTTAAAGCCGTCAAACCCCGCGCAACAATCTGAGCCACTTCCCGAAGCAGTCACGTGGTACAGCCGGCCAGCGAGGCTTCGGACGTCATCGTTTTCGGCTCCTCCCCCAAATGAAGCAAGCCTCGATACGCGCATTGCGGAAACGCCCCCTCCATTACTCGACACACGCCTCGAAGCCTCGGCACATAACGTAACATCACTAATTATCAGTATCACAAATTCGTCTAAGACGTGGGAACTGGCCAAAAGGTATATTATTTTTAAGCCAATTTGGATGGAAGCTATCTGCTTTCAACATGGTGTTCCTATCTGTAGTTTTACGATATACAGTAGTATGGAGCTTACCATCATTAGCACCTTCAAATTTCTAATTGGAACTTCCTGAGCACCCTGGACTTTTTTGTCTTTTTAAGACACTAGGGTATGTTGCTTTTTTTAAGTCAGGCCAGTTGATTTGCATAAAGTCCCCTTGTCAGTCCTGGGATTTCTATAGATCTCATTCTTCTGTCGTGAATGAAAATGTGTGTTTGAGTGAGTGTGAATGATTCACTGATCTCTAATTACTAAAAAAAAAAAATTTGTTCATAAAAAAAAAAACGTTTCACTGTTTATTGTTTTGCAAGAGGCAGAGCTAAAATTTAATTTAAAAAGATGTTTTAATCTTTTTATTTGAAATATTTTGAAATTTACTTAAAATTTAACCATTGTTTTATTTGGAATTTATATTTAAAGAATTTTATGGTTTCCACAATATTTAGAATTTTGGGACAGGGGATATAATATATTTCATTAAAAAGTATGGAAAGGATTACACGGTTTGGATTTATACCACTGTTATATGCAGTTTGCCTTGTACCTGTGTAATAACAAAGTTGAATCTACTTGGCTGAAATAGGTGAAACTGTTTCAGCTAACAGAAGAAACCACAAGAGGAAGTTGACAGGAAAGAGATAAATTGTGGCTATACTGGGTTTTTATCATAGAAAAAAGCAAACTTAAAAAACATTTGGCTCTTATATCTTTGGATGCATTGTGTTTCCTATAGCTACATATTTGAAAAGATTTGATGTGAACTTGGCATTGCTTCTTCCTTTATGTCTGTGTGGCTCTGGTCACATGGGAGGAGAAAAAAAAGGGGGACGGAAGAATGTTTAATTCCGGTAAATCAAACCCATTTTGTTTAAGGAAGCATCTGATGCCTCGTGCTTCTATCAGTTTTACGTTTACTATTTAATCTAAGATTTGCTGCACTTCCTTATTATCCAGGACCAGGAAGATTTAAGAGGGGGAGAAAAATAATTTCATCCCTGTCTTGCTGTTTAAAAAAACACTGGTAAGCTAAAGTTATTTCATATTTCTATCCATGTAATATTGAGCTCCAAATGTCATGTTCATTTTGGTATTTTGTACTATATTTATGTCTAAATGCAGTACCAAACAAGCCCTATCAATCTGTCAAACTTTATTTATAAAACATTTTACACACCAAAGTTACCAAACTGCTGTACAAGTAATAAAGTAATAGAATAAAATAAGTGTACAGTAAAACTAATAGAATAAGAGCAGTTAAAACAATGACCACTTATAAAAGTATCCTGGTGCTCCTGCTCAACTGGAATTAAAAGACTGGGGAACATACTTGTGTAAAGGCACAAGCAAGTAAGGAAGTGCCTGATCATTTAAAAGCCAAGAGAGAACTCTTACAATCCTAAAATGTACAGGCAGCCAGTGTAAGGAGAACAATATGGGAGTAATATGCTCACATTACCTTTTAGTGGTCAACAGATGGGCAGCAGCATCTTGGACTAGCTGCAGTCGACACAGCACACAGTTGTGATTAAAGAGTGTTTCACCCTTTCAAGTGCACTCTATTTTCTGGGTTGTTCAACTCTATGCTCTACCTGTCTCATTTGTTGTGGCTATAATCGTTGCTTGTCAGTGTGTGAATGACTGAATGTAGCGTAAAGCGCTTTTGGGTCCTCTGGACTTGTGAAAGTGCTATACAAGAAGAGGCCATTTACCAGCTAAATTAATTTAAAGGACCAATTGTGCTGCTACACTCAGTTAAAAAGTCTGTTTTCCCCAAAACTATCACCTCAGTTTTAGTTCCACTTAGGTGTAGATAGTTAAGCTTTATCCAAGTTTTATTGTCCTTTAAAGGTGACCTATTATGCTTCCTTTAAACATTTAGGTCTATGGGCTAAGCATGTTCACATTTTTTGCACAAAGTTGTTCTCAATGCCTTTTCACCTTCCCAGTTTTGGCCATTTTGAGCTAATTTAAAATGCACTGTTTTTATTCTACCCCACCTCTCGCTCATTGACAGCTGGATAGGCACCAGAACCCCTTGCAACCCCAGCAGGGATAAGCGTGTCGGAAAATGGATGGATGGATGTTTTTATTCTATGCAAATAAGCTGTAGTTGCCCTCAACCCATCTCAATGTTTACACTTGCTCTTTATGCATGTGAAAATGGCTGCCAGCAAATGCAAAATGGTACAGCCACACATCTTTGATCCCGAGTCAGACCCAGAAGCATGACTTCCTGCACAATCAGCAAGGATCAGCCCAGTCAAAACAAAATTAATTCGCACATATAATATCACAGGACAGTTCCCCGTCAGTGGTGGTAAGTTCACACTCTGCTTTTTTATTTCTTTGTTTTTAAAGGAGGCTGCCACTCCTCCTTCCTTCAATAGGAGCAGGCCCTGCTATCACAGCAAGTGTTGTCAATGTGCAACATGCTCTGTCTACTCAACCGTTGTAATAAAACTACACACAACATTTTCTAAACATTCATCAAACGCTAGAATCGGAAATTTCCTGGGGTAGCTTGTGCTGTGGACATGTCGTCAAAAACAGAGACTTTCCCTGGAAACTGAGGATGTCTGTCGCTCCACCTAGCCTGTCGGTAGCATTAGCTTGTGCTATATAATAATAATAATTAATAATAATACATTTTATTTAACAGCGCCTTTCATTACACTCAAGGTCACTTTACAGAGAATAAAAAATACAAAGAACATAAAAATATAAATAAACAGTTATGAAGAGGGACAAGAACAGTGTATTACAAATAAGCAAGCTGGAAAAGGTTGGTTTTGAGTTTGGTTATGAATAAGGGGAGAGAGTCAATTCTGCGGAGGTCAGGTGGGAGTGAGTTCCAGAGCTGGGGAGCAGAGCGGCTGAAGGCTCAGTCATGGTGACGAGTCGAGCTGGGGGTACAGTGAGGTGGATGGAGGACGAGGATCTGAGGGAGCGGGAGGAGGTGGCGATGTGAAGGAGGTCTGATAGATATGGAGGAGCAAGGTTATGGATGGCTTTGAAAGTATGCAGAAAGATTTTAAATTGTATTCTGAACTGAACTGGGAGCTAATGGAGCTGCTGAAGGACAGGGGTAATATGATGAAAAGAGGAAGTTCTGTTGATGACACAAGCTGCTGAGTTCTGAAGAAGTTGGAGTTTATGGAGGGATTTATGAGGGAGGCCGAAAAGAAGAGAGTTACAATAATCAAGACGGGGAGGTGGTGAGGCTGTGGATAAGGACAGAGGCAGTGCGCGTGGTAAGTGAGGAACGGAGGTAGTTAATGTTGCGTAGGTGGAAGTATGCAGACCGGCTAATGTTATCTATGTGTGACTGAAAGGATAAGGAGGAGTCGAGGATGACACCCAGACTCTTGACCTGAGGGGAGGGGGAGACCAAGGAGTTGTCAATGGGTAGTGTGAAACTATTGATTTTGGATAGGGTGGATGTGGTGGCAATGATGAGGAGTTCGGTTTTATCACTGTTTAGTTTAAGGAAGTTTGAGGTGAACCAGTCTTTAATTTCAAGTAAGCAGTTAGTAAGGGACAAGGGGGGGAATGAGGAGGTGGGTTTGCTGGATAAACAGAAATAAAACAAAAATATAATGAAGCCATGCATCCCTGTTCTCTGTGACCACCAGAATGTGCACAGACACATGTTTATTACAGCCAACAACAAAACATGTCCTTTCTATCGTGCAGCTCATACACCAGTAAACATGCTCCTCTTCTCAAAATGAAGAGGTAGGAACTCCAGTTGGTGTGCTAGATGAGGTACAGTGCCCCGTGCCGACTGCAGAACAATTTTTAAAAAAAGGCAAATTTTTTTACACTAACAAAGATTTACGTATTGCGAAAAAAAGAAAGAAACGTATTGACTTTGGCACTTGAACTATTTCTAGAAGCAGTAAAGATCCAAATGAAAGTGTATAGAAAAGCTCCTATTAGACAAGTGTGAGCGAAACTAGTCCAGTGCTATGCCCTTCACACCAACTAAGTGGTCCAGACATGATACTAAAATGTAATGGTCTACCATTGTCAAAAGCAATGGTTACGTGTCCTGTCTGGCTGTGTAGCATTAAGAATTGCTTCCTTAATACCAAAAGGGGATTTAAACAGATTTACTTTCACAAGAGCAGCATCACTGATTTTGCTATAGTGCTCCGCTTGATATTTATGCAAAAAACTTCATTAGATATTTTAAGTTCATTGGCCACAGAAATGAAAAGGTAAAAGAGAAAAGATGAGGCAAAACATTAAAAGGGAGAAAAGGTGACAAAAATAGAGCAGAGGAAAACAAGAACAAGGTAAAATCCTCAGTCTGCTTCTACACCTGCAAAGAGATACAAAAAAGGCAAAACCAACCAAAAAGTACCACAGGTACAAACAACCAACGCCTTGATAACATCACTGAAAAATTCACTGACGCATCAGAAATGCAAAATTCTCACAGACGCAAATTATAAGGATGCTGGTGAAGATTCTCAGCCATCCAGGCCATGGTCATTACAAAAAAGTTAAACAAAACAACTGGACTTTTTTTTCTAAGTTTGAAGACGTCTCGCTTCCTACCCAGAAAGCTTTCTCAATTCAAAATGTCTGGAGTAGTGTGGAGTTGCTTTAAAGTACTGCCCAACAAAGGCCTTGTAATGGCTTAGATAACATGCAAATTGAACAGGGTGGACCTGTTTCGGTTCAATTTGCATGTAATAACCTTACAAATAGCTATTATCTATGGTCATCGTGTGAAATGGTTTTTTTGGGCTTGTTTCTGAACGTGGAGTTGCTCATTTGGAGTCTAAAATAAGCGACCTATAAACACAGTTAAAGACACCCGGCCAGTCTTGTGGCTGTACTACAGGCAGTGGACAGGCCAGCCGACATCCCTCCGCGTACTATACATACATACTCTTTGATAAAGTGCCATACAAATATAGGGCATTTACCATTTATTTGGTTGGCACACCTACAGTCTGTGGCGATGCTTTCACTATAAACTGTGACACTGGTGTTTCAGTATATTCCAGTTTTTGGCAGGCTTGAATCTTTATGTTTTTGAGTTATACATGAAGATCACACTGATCTTCATGTATAACATGGCGATGGTAATAATAAACCATAAATCACTATACAAAGAAGGAGTAATTGGGTGCTCCTTTTTATACTTTTAAGTTGGACTGTTTGACTTTCTGTTTGGAAAACAGAACTGGAATGCTCTTTCCAAGTGGAAGTTCAATGAGAAATCCTTCCAAACTAAATTGTTACCTCTATCATTCTATCGTGATATAGTTATTTGCTTATGAAACTAGGAGGCAGACTTTGTATTCACACATGTGAACATCTGGGCAAACTCTGTAGTGCCTGTGCTATGACATCTAAAACTCTGCTGTATATTGGAGTTTATTCTGTGTATTATTAGGGATTTAAGGGATATTATTTGTGACTGAAGTAGTTTGTTGTGCATCCTTGGTGATTTTAGCCAAATTATTGGTTAGAACAAGACACATTTATCAGCTTTTTTTGCAGTTTGTTGTATTATATTGAACTTTCAAGCTAGTCTTCCACCTGCATATGGGAATGGGTTCTGTGATGCCTCAACGTAGAATGTACAGTCATATTCAATAAATTAAGATATGGGTTCCAAGGAGGCTTATTCGCCAGATTAAAAATACCTTTTGCAAATAACAACATTTAAGCAAGTACTAAACACACTTTTTATTAAGCCCGCATTTCTGTATTAAAATTAGACATTATTATTGTTATTATTAGACTGTGATAGACTGGCGGCCTGTCCGGGGTGTACCCCGTCCCTTGACAGCTGGAGATGGGCACCAGCACCCCTTGCGACCCCAAAAGGGATAGGCGTGTTAGAAAATGGATGGATGGATTATTATTAGACCTGAAACCTTTCTGACTTCACTTTTCCCCCCTCGGACTAATTGACAAGGGATTTTGTGATTTCAGATGGTCCTTGTAATGGCAGATTAGTAACTTCTGAAGAGTGTCCTATGTGTTGTTCAACAGCACTCATTGACAGAAAAAAGCTAACCTGAAGAGACCCCTTCGGTTTAAAATCTGAAGCAGGCTTATTGCTGTTAAATTTGCTTTCACAATAAAAGCTAAAAAAGGTGCGGGTGGTAGTAAAAGAGGATGTGGTTGAAAATGTTCGATTTCCCTGAAACTATTGTTTTCATCACTTAGGTTAGGACACATAGGTTCTCACTTCCTCCCACCATAGATCTTCAGTTGGAACATAAAACGGTCCTTTTTACTGAAATGAAACAACTGGATCTGGTTTGCATTTCATTGGGCACCTGTTCTGGGTTCGTCTTCTCCATCATTACAACAGTACCCTATTAAACAGAAAGCAGTGCACATTTATTTCAGATGCATATCAAAAATAAAGCAGCTTCAAAGGCATCCAAAGATTTACACAAATCATTACTCTTTAAATCATTACTCTCTTTTCTTTCCTTCATTTGTTTGCTCTTCCTGCACAACACAAAGGTCACAGTTTGTGGTTTTAATCATTCACCTTTGGGAAAATATATGTTGGTTTCTTAAATGATATTTGTTTTACATGTGGGATTTCTGAAGATGGAAAAAGGATCCCTGCAACACGGTACGGCTCCACCCTATCCTGGCCCTCCAGTGAATTATAATTGTCCAGGGCCTGAGGCAGGGATGTGCGCTCAACCAGGCTTTTACGCTCCACCAGGGTTCCCTCCTCAGCAAGGCCCCTCTGCTCCACCAGCCTATTCCACTCAACCAGGCTTCCCTCCTCAGCAAAACTTCTCCGCTCAGCAAGGCTATCCGACTCAACCAGGCTATTCTCCTGTCCCTGCTGGATACCCAGGAGGTGTGTAGTCACTTCTTAACTTTCTAGTAATTCAAAGTATATTTGACATAGCCTAGTACAATTTTTTTTAAGTGTTAACCTATGATAGCACGCTTTAAAAAAAGGGAAAGCACATTATAGTGATTGGTGATGGAGAGTTTTATGCAACTATTTTTTGGAGTTTTGAGAATTTTTTTTCCTCTCTGTTTTGTTGAACTGTTTCTCTTATCTTGCAGCTGCTTTTGCTCCTGTGGCAGCTGCACCAGTAGGTGAGGCAACCTGCACCACGAACATGCTGTTGCATTTAAAACGTATGCATTCAGTCAGCTATGTTTCAAGCTGAAGCATACAGAACTGTATAGTTTAGACCGCTGTCCTCACACAGTAACTCATCATGAATGTGTTCCTGTCCTAGTAATTAACCTCTGCAGTGGGTTGCTGCATGACTGAAATCTCTGTCTGGGAGAATGGGACTGTTTGTGACATCTGGGTTTAACAGAATGCTTTTCTTCTCAGTTTGTTCCTTGCACAGTCCCGTTCTGACCGTTGTTTTTGTAAGAGAAAATTCCCCAGTTTGTGTTATTTGTCCATTCAAATGCATGTGAAACATTATTTTTTCATTAATCTGTTAGCAACAGTTTGACCCTAAACGCGTTTAACAACCGGAAACATTCTAGCCGAACCTGTTCATTATACATCAACTTTCTGTTATTTTCTTGCTCATTAAATCATAGCATATCTTAAGACAAATGGATCAGCGTGCAAAGCTGTCATTGTTAAGAGGATATAACTGCTGCTACATTACCAGTGTTGCATCTACGTCCTCTGCTGGTGACGTTTAGTCACTACAAAAACTGCCTTCTACTCAAATATGATTGACAGCTTTACATGTCAATGTATCAGAAAAGCCTTCTAAGATTCGCTTTTCTTCCCCATAAAACACACAGTGGTTCTGTTGAAATATGAAGATATGCCTACAAAAAAGTTATCTTATATTGGCCTGAGGCTGCGCATTTCTGTGTACATCCACTAGAGGTCAGGATTTCTCTTTACAATGAAAGTCACTGACTGAATGAAAACTGCATAATGTCAACGTGTCCACAATCCATTATGTTGTCCAAAAACTGTTATGAACAACAGTAAAGTAGCTTGTAAAAATGTATATAACCCTCTGACGTTTTCTCGTTTCTCACGTAACAGACATGAATTTCAATGTATTTTATGGGGATTTTATGTGACAGTTTAAAGCATATGTTAGTATATGAAAGAATGTACAAAACATTGAACAGCTCACTTAATTCCACCCATGATATGAAAATTCAAAGACGCTCTCCAAACAATTGAAAATAGCAACAAAAACAACGTCTACAGAAATTCATTGACAGTTCCTGGTATTAAATCAGCCCAGAAGAATTTGTTAAAACCTTTCCTATTTGTAACCCACGGGAACCATCCATGTTCTGCCCAAACCAAAACTGAAAATCTGTTTATTATTCACCCCACTACGTTAACCCTAAGAACCATAAAACTACAGTTACACATGATAGACATCTGTATGCAGATGCTGTTTTAACCTTTCACTGTTCAACCATATTCACACTAAACTGGGAGAAAGTATTGTCTTTGTGTCTATTCAAGAGATATTTGCTCAATTTGCAGTCGCTCTAAACTAACAGGCCAGCCAAAGGTGATTTGATCAAAGAGGCAGGCATGAAGTAACTCTGTAGACGCAGCATTGATCGACAATTCAGGTGGGAAAAGGTGTTGGTAGTCAGGTATTCCAAAAA
The DNA here is from genome assembly GCA_037039145.1 of Fundulus diaphanus. NCBI lineage: Eukaryota > Metazoa > Chordata > Actinopteri > Cyprinodontiformes > Fundulidae > Fundulus > Fundulus diaphanus. The sequence continues at coordinate 22,200,411 of CM073140.1, read as the reverse complement.
ATGTGTCGTTTATTGAAACAGTGGCAAGAAGAAAGCCACTGCTAAGAAGACATTAGTTGTTTCAGCTTCCCACAAACTGTGTAAGTTACACAAAAAACATCTCTAAAAATATGCATAGGTCAGATAAAATCAGAAGTGTGGAGTTTCCTATCCCAGCAGGAAAATAACTGTAAACATAACAGAACATATTTGTTTGAATAGCACAGTCATAGTCAAGAACTAAAGTTCGCTGTTTTATGGATGTATGGAAACACGTTATAATGGGTGTTCAGAGAAGCTCTCGATCCAGTTTCATTGAGTTTGACATGTTTTGCAGAAGAATGGGCAAAAGATAAATTCCCTAGATGCAAAAAACTTGAACGGATGTTCCCCGTCGACTTCCAGCTATAATTACGGAGGAAGGTAGTTTTAACAATGTTTGGACTCATAGGAGTTGAGTCAACACACGCACAATAAATGCACAACACCCATTTTGAATATTTCTTTTGTAGAACAAGTAGCCGTACCCTCTTCTTTGTTTTGCAGTACTTTTAAAATCTTCTTTAAGCTTCTTATACTACATCTAAGGCTAAATGTTGTCTAAATATTGTCTTAGATCGGAAAGCAAAGGAATATTTTTACTAAACAAATAAGAAAATCCTTTAAACTGTTGGATAATTTTGAAAGAATTGTGAGCATTTATTTTGAATTCTACTATATTTTGTGTATTTCAGTGTCTCAACGTGTGGTAATGTCACCTATGCTGTCAGACGTCCCTGGACAGACTGTATGTCCTCACTGCCAGCAAACTGTGGTCACCCAAACAATGCACACAACAGGATTGTTGACCTGGGCTGTTTGTGGAGGGTTGGCCATCCTTGGGTAAATATCTTCAAGAAATAAATGACAACCTAAATACCTTTTTAAAAAAGAATCAAAAGAATCCATAGCAGGATAAAGTGTAACACAATTCAATTTCCCATTTTCCCACATGCAGGTGCTGGCTTTGCTGCTGTTTCCCATTCTGCATCGATTCCTGTCAAGATGTGGAGCATCGCTGTCCAAACTGCAAACACATTGTCTACATATACAAACGGATGTGAAACCAGTCCCACATGGACTAGGGGGAAAATGTCACTGTTTTCATCTTACGTAACTTCATAAAGTGGCATATATATATATATATATATATATATATATATATATATATATATATATATATATATATATATATAGCAGGCAGGGTTTTTGCATTTTAAATTATATTTAAATTCACAACATAATATATGGTTTGCTGTCACTTTGGTTGTTGCATATTTTATGCAGTAAATTGGTGTCACTTTCTGTCATACTAATCTTTTTCAGCTGAGAGACCGCTCAGCTGTCTTCTGAATAATTTGTCTTTAAAAGGGGGGACAGATTGTTTTTGGTAACGTTCAGAATCAAGATATAATAACTCCTGTATAGACACAAACTCCGAAGCACTTCTATTGCTCTGCACTTGCTCAATTAACCAATATGTGTATTTCTCTTCATTTTGTATTTAGAAATTCCCCTGGTCTTCTCTTCAGCTTCAGGATGTATTATGCTGCTGTTGTTTGTGCTGACAGGAGCAGACCTATAGAATTGCCCTTCATTTTTCTTTCATGGTGACCAATAAAAAAGCGTGTGCTTCCAGCACAGTGAGCAGTAGAAATGTGTTTTCCTTAAGTCCACGCTGATTAATAGAATCACACCCGCTGACAGGGGGGGACAAACGGGTCAATTGTCCCAGGCCCAGGACAGAGGGGGGGCCCAAAACTATGGTTTGACCATTAGGACAACGGCTGGCTGCAACTTTGAAAGTTCGTTCCGCTGTAAACTAAGAATCACAGGTGCACAGAAAAGAAAAGAGAAAAAGAGAAGATGACACCAAAGGCTTGAGGGATTTTATGAGTAAATATTTTTTTAAAACTGAGGATGAGTCAGGAACAGGTCCAGGAACAGAATTGCAGAGGAACGATGCCCGTCCAGAGCCAGGTAAGAAGCAATGCGTTTATCAATGTGATTTTAAAGTATATCATCCGCTAGCTAGTGTAAGGGGAAAAAACACCTTTTCTTTTACAGAAACACTTAAGCTTAGCGCCAAAGGAGCAGAAAGCAGAGAGAGGGCAGAGGTCCAGGTACAATCTGAAAGACTGCACCTGGAGCAGGAGCGCCAGCTGAGGCGGGGAGCTGGGGGTGGGGTGGGGGTGGGGGGGCAGGCAGTGTGTGTTTGAGGAGGAGACAGAGAGAGCCATCCCTAGCGATAACAGAGATGGTGCAGGTGGAGGGCCTTGCTGCCCGATCGGATAGTCCGAGCATAGTCGCTCAGAAACAGAACACAGCGTTAATTTCAATGATCCCGCATTATGGCCAACAAAATTGACTGATTCTGATCGAGTGAATGTTGTGCATTTAATGGCCAAAAGGAAGCCTTTCTCAGCAATGGAAAATGAACTGCCAGCAGATTCAGAGGGCAGAGAATTCCCAAAGTACTCCCGCAGCAAATGGACTGATCCGATGTAGTGGAGACTGAAGGGGGGGCGAGACACACTTAATACAGTAAGCATTCTGATGGCATTTTAGCGAAAGGATTTTTATCAAAAACATAATTAATGTGCATAAATAAGTAATAACTGTATTAACCATACATGTAAGAGGAGTTTCATGGGCCACCCAGGAACTTGGGGCCCTAGGCAACTGCCTAGTTTTGCCTAGTGGTAAAACTAGGCAGGTGTGGTGGCGGCAGGTTTAGAGGGGGGAGCCCAAAAAGACTGTTGTCTCGGGCCCTAGCAAAGCTGTCAGCTGGCCTGAAGAATAGTGTCTTCACTGAAGAATCTCTGTAGTTAAGCTGTTCCAGGCTTAGGCTGCGGGAGGACATTATGTCCACTTTCTCTCACACTGCTACATTCTCCTACTACTCTCCAATTTTGCATTAGCCACCTATGGAGCTAGTCTGCTGTTACCCTTTCTACCATAGAAAGCATTCCTGGAAGCTGTGTGTGTGTGTGTGTGTGTGTGTGTGTGTGTGTGTGTGTGTGTGTGTGTGTGTGTGTGTGTGTGTGTGTGTGTGTGTGTGTGTGTGTGTGTAAGAATATTGAAACATCCACAATGGGATGGATTTTTTTTGCTATTGCACCACTGCACAAAAGCCCACCATTTATTGCCATTTAAGCCCCTAGCAAAAGATACTGTGGCACTTTCCTGGTTGCAACCACACCCAAGGGGATGCCTCTAGGCATGAAACCCCCAGATCCTGCCAGACAGGTTTTCAGGGTCTGCCACCAGCAACCTGTTTATTTTTTACATACCATCACTAGCAGAATCAGGGGCAGACCCTTCTGGGCACTCTTTAAAGCACTGGCAGTATCCACTGTAAATCTGCTGAACCGTTGCCAAATCTGAGCAACCACTGACGAGCACAGCCTCCACTCCCTCACCACAGAACAGAACCCCCAATAGACCGAAGGGCAAGACCAGATGCTCAGACCATGCTTTCGACTGCAAATATCAGAAACTGCTTGTGCTCCAGATGTATCACTACGTAAGAGTAAGCGTCCTTAAAATCAATTCTTTCAAACCAATCGCCGAGCCTGACATCATTCAGAAACTGTGTCAACATTTTAAAGTTGTACAAGCAAAGATACTTGATAAGATTCTTAAATTCAGGATGGGGTGAAGCCCACACTGCAAAAAGGGAACTAAAAGTAGGTAAAATCCTCTTGAAATTAGTGTATTTTTCATTGATTTAAGCTGGTAAATCAGACTATTTGCCAGTGGAATAAGATTTTCGCACTTGGAAATTCTCATTCCATTGGCAAATAGTCTGATTTAGCTGCTCAAATCAAGGAAAAATATACTAATTTCAAGAAAGTTTTACTTACTTTTAGTTCCCTTTTTGCAGTGCACCTCCCTTTTTCAGAACAATTGAATAGTGGCTGTATCAACATTTGTTTCTGAGGTGGGAACCATGCACACTGCTCCTTTCACCAACAGCGTGTTTACACAGAACATTCGGTGCTGTGGTTCCTACAGTGTAATTTACATCTGGAAAGAAATAGTTCAGTCTTGGAGATACAATAATACACCTGAAGCAAACAGAAGATATCATATAGTTGATTCTTATCAATCCAAGAAACAGTTTGATGATTATTTTGCCTTTTTACCTAATTTGTTTAATTAGCTGAATATTTAGCCAAATATATGAGTTAAATAACACATAGCAAAGAACAACCGTGTGATCCATATTACAGTCGAATATTACTTTTTGTTTTAAAGTCTGCTTTTCTTCTACATTATACATCCTGCGTACAATCAGTTTCTCTTTACTTTCAACTTTAACATCTGTTAATTAAGAAAGTGTCCAAGAATGAAGCATGCAAAAGAGTGATATATATAAATATAATCAATGAAATCCTTTTTTTAGTTAAATAGAATATACTCACTGCCATAGATTTCTAAATATGGTGAAAACCACAGCGTGTTTATATATAGATTAAAAATCAAATCAACAGTGGCTAAATTTTAAGTGGATTTTACAATGTTCCAAATTGAGATCAAATGTCCTTCCTGTGCTCTTTGTGTTCTGCCTCTTGCACAACAATAAATTCTTAGCAGTTTCTTCACTATGCGTGCAACATTTCATACTTTGAGTGAGTGTGGATGATTCATCGCAACACATGATTTTCCATTCACGACATAGAAGACAGAGCGTGAGGTCAACAGAGGTCACAGGACTGTCATGCGGGTATTAAGCAGAACACCTGAACTGAACTGAAATACAAAATCAACAAGTGTTTGTTTCATCCAAGAATAAATGTAGTATTTTAAAATATCTTTCTCACTCACTACATGTTGGAAGCAGGTAGCTTTTGGATTTTTTTTATGCTAATGTTAACTACATTTAACATTGAAAGATGGAATGGAACAAATAAAGTTTCCATGACTATCAATGCAATCATGAGTAAAAGAAAGAATCTCCCATTTCTCAATAGCTTGTAGGACAAGCTTTACATGCAATAACTGGAAGTAGGTGTGGACTTTGCCATGCCCATTGACGTATTGATTACCTTCTATTCAGACATTCATTTGCAGATTGCTGCTGTCTGTTGGGCCGTGGTCCCACTGATGTTCCTGTTTGGGGGGAGTTTTAGCTGTCAGGTGATTTTACATTTCGCTCTTTAATGCTTTTGTGCGCCAATGCATTTGTGCTCGACTCAATGAATGCAAGATGCTTGTGTCTTGTGGCTGCAAAACAAGCTTGAATCATCCACCACAATGCGTGTTATTTGTTATGAGATGAGCTCATATGTACTGCTTGGTTTTCTCCAAACATGATACAAAAATATTAACATTGTCTTTTATTTTCACCCAGAAGACAATGTTCTGGAGGTCTTGTGGCTCTTTCCGATACAAAGTTGCAGCTTTCTTTCCAAGGGAGATTAGGCTTTTCCTATGGCAACACTTCCCTCAAAAGGCAATGCCAATTCAGTATTTTTCTCTTGGTACTGACAAGAAACTTGATATTTTACATGTGTCAAAGATGGAGCTCTTCCTGTAGGTTTTTGCAGTATGTCAGAGATCTTATTGTAAGTTTATTAGACCTGGAAATACCTTTCTCACAGTAAAACAATGGATATCACATTGTAAATGACAACACCACCCCTCCTAGATTGATAGGCCGTAAAACTAAATAATGCTCACTGTCATTGCTGATATCACAGATCTTTTTTTGCTTCCTACCAGCAAGCTGTCAAAACCCTTGTTTTCATGAGTTATTCACATTTGTTGATGTTTAAGTGTGTTTGAGCACCCAGCTGCTGCTTTCACATCCTAATTCTTCTTTCCCGTGACTGCTGATACAAAAATAAAAGACAGATGTTTTTCTACATGTACAAAATATTATAAATGAATGTCAATACCTAGACAGAAATTTGGCAAAGATGGGTCGGAGAGCATAGAAACTGCATGTATTAAAACCTTTGTTGTGAACATGAGTTGCTACTCTCCTTATTGCTCTCTGGCCCTGGTCACATGGGCGAAGAAAAAAAAAAAGAGGGTGGGACTATTCTTACTTCTGGTAAATCAAATTATCTGTGTGAAAGCAACCATCAGATGGTCCTGCGATAGTTTTACAGCCACTATTTAGTCTGGGATTTGCTGCACTTCCTCATCAATCAGGACCAGGAAGGCTGAACAGAAAAACAGTTCACCCCTCTCTTTTGTTGCTGTGTTTTCATTAAAATACACGGGTAAGTTAAACTTATTTTATATTTCTACCCACACATTATTGAGCTGCCAACTGTTCGTTCAGTTATAGTGTTTAGCACTGTAGTTACGTTTAAATGCTGTACAAAGCAAGCTGTAGCTTCTGAACCAGACTGGGTGAGGCAGATACACAAAGAGGCTGCTTCATGGGGGGATTGCTCATGTTGCTTTAATTGATTTAGAATGAATTCGCAATGAGATACAAAAAGGCTTTACAGCTACAGATTAGGCCTGTCTATAATTAGCCAAATTGACCAGGAAACAGGGCTGTACCACCAAGAAGGCACTTACCCGCTGTTGTTTGGACAAACAACCTCGATAAAGCTGAGAAAAGTGCTCTCAGCCTAGGAAAGCTCTAACATGGAGCCTCTCCCAATAAGTAAATGACTGACAGGATAAATTGCTTCCTTACTACTGCTGAATACTGCCTTCAGTGTTTTTCCATTTTGTGTAGCTTTATTCCTCTTCTCTATAGATCATTTCAGTTCATGATATGTAGATGAAGGATTTATTAATAAAATGTGTTACTTGTAGACAATAACAGTTAAGCAAAACAAAAGGTTCAACAAGACTTCAAATACCATAGTTCCATGTTGGGATGGGAAAAACAGAAAAAAATCCGGGTTCTTACGTAACATCCTGATAACTATGACTGACTTCTCTACGTCAGTAGATAATATTTTATGTTTAATAGAGTGCAATAAAGGGAAGGGAACATTCAACAATTCAGTGAACTTTTATTTAAAAAGGATCTTAAAATGGGACTACTTGGGACTTGATTTTAGAGTTAGTGCATAATTAACTGGATAATTAGAACAATGCTAAATCACTACAGCTTATTGCACAGAAGTTGTAATTTTGTACAGGCAGTTAAAAAAATTAAATGAATACCAAGCTGCATCTGAAGCTATTATTCCAGTCAGTACCGTTTTGGAGAATGGACCACAGAAATAGCAAAACCACACACTGCCTGTTCTAACAGTACAACAATCCCACATCAAAATTGGTTTCAGATTGGTTAAAACCGGCTAAAATTAACCTTCCCGAATGCTCTTGAGCTCAATCCTGTTACCCGTGGACCATCATTAAAAACCAGATCTCTGCCAGGAAAGCAGCTAATTTAAAAAACTTTCCTTACAAGAGTGGTCAAACATTCAGGCAAAATTATGCCAGAAGCTCTCTGATTTGTACCAACTGGGCTTGGTTGCAGTTAAACATTTAAATTATATTTATCTAAATATTAGAGGGGGTTTGTAAAAATATTTAGGCCTGTAATTTATTCTATTTTCATTTCAACCCAAAAATGAACAGTTTGGATGGATCCCTGGGAGCCAATAATTATTACAAGATCGAGGTGAATATTCAGTGTATGTAAACTTTTGAATAGAACTGAATGAGAGACAGAAAACAAGAGCAACGGTTTTGGAAAAAAACTGAAGGATAAGGAAGTTTTTGGCATAGTAATGGATAGGTGTAACATTGATTTCATGTGTCCTGGTTTCAGACACATTGATTGGGATTGTTCTATATTGCGTACGCATGGGGATGATGATAAACCATAAATCACTTTACAGACAAGGAGTAACAGGGGGCTCCTTTTGTACTTGTAAGTTGGATTGTCTGACTGAACTGAAATTGAAGTTCCCCAAAAAGCCCTGACCTCAACACCCAAAACTGCGGTCTCTGTGGAGGAAGTAACATATATAAACTGTGTATTTTCAACACTGACATTTGATGTTCAGTGGTATAGGTTGTTCTTTGCAATATGAATCCATAAAACCAAGCAAAATACCATGTCAGACTCATGATGATAGTAGTTAGGCTGGTAATTTGGCACAGCAGGGCTTTCTGTAAGTAAGTAAGCAATTGATTAATGTCCCCTTTTCAGATTCACTCTAACAAAACTATGAAATATCCCAAGAAGACAAATTACATTTTCACCTTTACTATCATAAAAGAACCATCTACGTTTTGGCTGAACTACAGTATCTCTCTCTTCGATCTCCATAACTTTAAACCATGTGATTTATTACTGTAGCACAGGTTTCATGTGATGCAATTAGTTCTGCTCTTTTTGCGCCATCCTCTGTAGGACTGTCCATTAACTCTTCTTCTGTTTATCGTGTCCAATGACTCTCTGTCATGATGTCTCAATGTAATTCTGAATATAGTTCCGAAATAAAATTATTCACCCACCCCCCGCAAATAAGTTTTATCGGTTATACATACAAATTAGCACCTCTTTGGAAGAAATCAAATCAAACTTGAACAAAAATAGCTCAACACAACTAATATTACAAGTGGTCTATACAAATTAAACCGAAAACCTAACTTTAAATGACTTCTAAAAACCTAAAAACAATCCAGCCTGCTCGTGACAAGCATCTTTAGCACTTAGCAGAGCACCCTTTTGTTGTTACATCCTGCTGCAAGTGTGATTAACAGCCGACCACTAGTTTCTGACAAATCTTACCCAGCTGGAAAGGAAAATACCTACATGTCATTAATAATCATACCTTTGAGCGCTGAGACCACTCTTCAACTCCCACCAGAGATTTTCACCAGTGTTTAAGTCAACCTACTATGATGAAAACCAAATGTGATTGTGTGAAGATGACGCTGTGAAATAGCCTGACATTTTCTTCGGGATTTCCTGATGGTTGATTGACTCCATCTTGCCCCCGCTGTTCACTCAGGTTTCCAGCACAGGAGGAAACAAAATCGTCACGCAGCATCACTGAGCCACCATGACACTTTGCTCTAGGAAGCTGTGAACAAATTGAAGTTGAATTTTCAGGTGATATTAGGACAGTATTGGTGAATGTAGTTGAGCAATTCACTATTTACTATGTTCCTTACTGAGGTAGCAGAAACCTCGCTGTCTGCTGCCACCAGGCCTTGCTACTGCTGTCTTTTACAATCAGGTCTGGTGGTTGTTGATAACTTTCTCTTTCTGCCACATCCAGATGCTTTTACAGATTGTGCTTTTGTCTCCAGGCCTTTCCTATCTTTTTGGTACATTTTCCATGTTTGTCCAAGGCAGAGAAGCTTATTCTGAACTTTTTATATAATTGTCTTGTAGAAGCCATATTTCTAATATGCAATGAGATGTTTGAGATGAGATGAGTCTGGGAATTTGAGTTGTTCTATCTCTTGCACACCTGGCGCAACTAATGAAGCGTTTGACTATTCACGGGGGTTTGAGACTCCAGTGGTCATTGACAGTAAAATGTTGTGTTTGTCAGGATTTGTATTTATTCAGCTCTGTTTACTTCTCTGTATCCAGCCTTTAATCAGTCACTCAGTTCACCTGCCAGCTATCTGCCAGCTCACCTCGTAGTCAACACCCTGTCACTCCTCTTCTCCAGTCACCATCCAATCAGTGTCAGTTTTCTTCCAGTCACTTCCCTGTTCCTGATAAGCTCCACCCATGCCAGTAATTAGTTTTCACTCCATTCACCTGCTCACTCCCCTACTTATACCTGCCTCTTCCTCCTGCAATCGGCCAGATCAATTCAAACCACTTGGTGAGTCTTATCCAGCATTGTATTTCTGATAGCCCTGTTGATACCGACGCAATTGCCTTTTTGACTCTGAGCCAGCCTGATCCCTAAACCTGATTTTCTTGCCCTGCATGATTGCTTACCTGTTTTTCTGACCTGGACCTGCCTTGGGATATTCTGAGTTTGCTTTATCCTTGTCTGTACTTCTGCCTATTTTGGACTGCCTTGAGTGTACCGGATTTTGGACTGCCTTTTTGATCATTGAGTCTGCCTGTCCCTGTTTATTAATAAATCCTGTTTTTTTTTTGCTTAAAACCTCTCTTGTCTGGCTGAATACTGGGTCCATCTGTCTCTGGTTCGTGACAGTGTTGAATTTCGATAAGAAGCTTGTAATATAAGTTATATTTAACCAATCAAACTGTTCATGTGTAGTTTGTTAATTTTAAACACAATAATTTGTTGCACCAATGAAAAATGTTAGGTTTAGCTATAATTCGGTTTGATTTAAATTTAATCAATTACTTGTTCTGAGTTGTCATGGCTCTTTTTTTTTTTTTTTTTTTTTTTTTTATTTATTTAAAACAACCTTCTTTTTACAATATATTTTCCCATGTTAGTTTGAAAATCATGGCAATCCATTTTGTTTGTGTTTACATTACCTTCCATTATTTCTGATTTTCAAACTACCTGTTAATACCTACCTGTTTGCCAGGTGAGTGGTGCATTTAGCTTGTGCTTGTTTCAATCATGTCTGTTGTCTGTGGTTTTGCTCTGGGCATGCTGTTAGAATTTACATCAAACTACACTGAACATCTTATATCAATCTGAAAAGTTGTTTGTTTTCTGTTTCCTCCTACCACATGTTGATGTGCCTCTGGACAAGGCACTTAACCTTAAGGTTCGCACATATTTGCATTTTATTCTATGAAAGTTTAAGTGGTTGAATGTGGCTCTTGTTTAAACTGACTGGAAAAGCACTATATATATATATATATATATATATATATATATATATATATATATATATATATATATATATATATTCAGCCCATTTATCGTTTACTTTTTTTTCACCTGCCTTCTCAGAATCAATTATCACTTCCTCATTTACACAGTATTTCAACAATGCCACTGTTCTTTTCATTTAATCACAACACACACATATATATATATATATATGACTATTACAAATCTAAAAAAACTGATTGGCTTGAATCATTTGAAGTGACAAATTAGTGTTATCGTGGTATTGTTCTGTGCTCATGAAAGTAGGAGGCTGACTATGCACTTATAAACGTAATAATCGGAGTGCTTTGAGATTAAAAAAAAAAAAATCTGCTGTATATTGGAGTTTTTTTCTGTGTATGGTCAGGGATTTTAGTAAAATTATTTGTGACTGGAGTAGTTTTATGTGCATTATTTAAATTGATCAGAAGAACACACATTTCTCAGCTTTACTTACCTTCATGTAGTTGTAAAGCAATTGTGAGCTAATCTTCCACCTCAGTAGAGGAATGAGCACTGTGACCCTGCAAGACATACTTTAGCTCCGAATCCTGCAAAGCTGCCACTTATACATTACCAAGGGCCACATTTGTAAAGATTGTATTTGCACGAAACAGGGTCTGAAGCTTGCGTACGTCAAACTTTCGTATGTCACTTTCCAAGCAAAAGTTGGGATCTATTAAAAAAAAAAAAAAAAAAAAACTTGACAAGAAACTGTGCGGCCCTCACAACTCTGACCCATGCGTACGCTCATTTTGGAGACAGGGAAAGTGGCCACGCAGCTGGTAAAGTGGTAAATTGCAGCCATACTACACAATGATTCCTCTGAGATGAGATAAATTGTGACAAGGTGTACTTTAATTGCTGTAAACAGTCAAAGACACCCGTGCTTAATGCTGTGCGGTACGGTGCATCGGCACTGCTGGAGCACCTTGCAAATGGAATCCAGTTTCAGGAATCAAAGATTTCCTGGGCAATGATGATGACAGGCCAATGTGCCTCTTTAGCCTCCGAGCATTGCATTCAGCTATAACTTACGGCGTACAGTGGCTACACAACCCCTCACCCCCGTTTCTGAGTCCTAACATGCTCTCCAAACCCCAGAGCACAGAGGAGGTGCGCCTTAATACCGCTCACATCCGTGCAGCGCAGCTTCAGCTGGCCAGATGCACCATCGCATCCGCTTCCTAAAGTGCTATTTCTTTATCATGGGGGAAAACCTCTCATTCCTCCCGGTCTCCCTTCCTCGGCAGAATGTTCATCTGAAAGTACAGCCTCAGAGGAATTTCAACACTGTGCCTGTGTGAGGCGGCATTCCCACGTTTGAAAGAGCAATCAAGTTTACTTTTTAACAAGCTCTTTTAATGTGGACATGTATGATTTTACCTGATTTACACCTTTAATAAACTGCTCTGAGTATTTTTTTCACAGTTTCTTTGGTTTTTCTCTGTGGTTGCCATTTCACCATGATCAAAAAAAATGAATAACTGACTCATTTAAATCCCCATCAAAGTTCATGAGGTGCTTTGCATTGACTATTTATGGATGAATCTGGGCATGTAGAGGTCAGAACCAGCTATGCAAGCGTTTTGATCTATAAAGAAAAATTGCGTGCTGGTGTGCGTGTGCATGGTTTTATAAATTTAGTTTTGTTTTTATTTGCCGTATGCCATTTACTTTTTCTTGCCGCACTTATACTTTCAGCATGGATTCTATGCAATGTTTTGTCAGTTCATTCATTGACAACTCATAATACGCTGCCTCACATCAGTGGTAGATAAAGAAATATGAACATTATAAATTCATATGTATAACTCTATACTTGTATAGTGTGTTTGTTGATATAAATACATGTTCTCCTTTTTGATAATGGGCCATACCTTGCCTAGAGGGAGGCGCTTGCCCAAGCACCTTTTAAGCACAGTAACTGGTCTTAAATGTTTCAGTTCTGTCCACATGACAAAGGTTTTTAGGAGTCTCCATCTGTTTACTTAAATCAAATGTGTTCAAGCAGAAAACATCTGAATCACACAGGAGAACTGAAACTTTTCTGATTTCAGGTTTTTGAGCTTCATTTTGCTCCCCTAGTCTAAATGTCAACGGAAATGGTGATTTTGGATGGGCCTTGTACTGGGGATGAGTAACTTGTCCAGGGTGTGCCCAGTGAATCTTTAATATCAGAACAGCTGAGATCCCAGCTTTTGTGTCAAATGTAAAGCAGGGTCATCACAGTTAAATTTGCTTCCACAATACAGAAAGTAACATGTGAGTGACAGGAAAAGAGGAAGCATTTTCCACCAGTTTGGTCAGGTACTAAAGTTTCTCACTTCCTCCCACCATGGAACTTGAGTTCAAGAAAGTTTCAAACTCATTTGTCACAAAACTTGACACGCTCCTCCAAAGAGGAAACAATTCAGTTGGATCCAGTGTGAATTTTATGGAGCGTGTGCTCTCACTTCTTCTTCCACATTCTAGTAGTATCCTCTTAAATGGAGCACTGTGCACATTCCTTTCAAATGAAAGTCAAAAATAAAGCAGCTTCAGAGGCACCAAAGGATTTTCATAAATCATTAAATGTTATAATTGTGTTTGCTTTTTCTGTTCAACACCAGAAAGGTCACAGTTTTTTATCATTAACATTTCTGCAAATATATATTTGTTTGATGAATAATGTTTGTTTTAAAGGTGGGCTTTTCAAAGATGGAAAAAGGACCCCAGGATGCAGCTCCACCCTACCCTGGCCCTCCCATGAATTATGGCGGTACTGCACCTCAGCCAGGGATGTATGCCCAACCAGGCTTCCCCGCTCAACCAGGTTTCGCCGCTCAACCAGGCTTCGCCGCTCAACCGGGCTTCCCTGCTCAACCAGGTTTCGCCGCTCAACCAGGCTTCCCCGCTCAACCAGGCTTCGCTGCTGCCCCTGCTGGGTACCAGGGAGGCATGTGGTCCCTTCTTAACTGTCTAGTATTTCCTACATCAGGGGTCACCAACATGGTGCCCGCGGGCACCAGGTAGCCCCCAAGGACCATGTGTGGTACCCTAAAGCCTGTTCAAAAAAATAGCACAACTCTCCAGTGAACTGCATCTAAGATATTATTTTATTTAGTTGCTCTTCCTTTTTAATCATTCATGTATTTACATAGATTTAAAATGATAAATGAATTAAAAACATGTTCATATTACATAAGATTAAGGTGAGCTCTGACTCTTCTCGTTCAAAGGTCAGTACAGGTAGACCTTCATATAACACAGTACCAATTAAGTAGCTCTCAACTTCTAAAAGGCTGGTGATCGCTGTTCTACATAGTTTAGGATGAAAACCATAAAAATGTTGAATACATACAGGCCTAAGCTTTAAAGGAGATAGACACACTATACTACTTGGTTATGGAGAGGAAAACGCATATACTTTCTTACAATTTTTATCCCTGTTTTGCTGAACAATGTCTCTCATCTTGCAGGTGTTGCTTTTGCTCCTGCAACAACGGTACCAGCAGGTGAGGCAACCTGGATTCAGGAACATGCTGAAAAAATGTGCATTCCATAAGCTATGTTTCATGCAGACACATACAGGACTGTCGAGTTAGTCATGAATGTGTTTCTGTCCTAGTTTGTATCTACTGCCGTGGGTTGCTGCATGATTGAAATCTCTCAGTCCAGAAGAATGGGACTGTTTGTGGCATCTGGGTTTAACAGAAAGCTTTTATTCTCGGTTTATTCCTTGCACAGTCCCGTTCTGCACAGTGGTGTTGTTTTTTTGTTGTTCTTGTAACAGAAAATTCCCCACCCTCATATTATTTGCCTATTCAAATACATGTGAAACATAATTTCTCCATTGGTCTGTCAGAAACAATCTGACCTTAAGTGCATGGAGCAGTCTGAAAAATTTTAGCCAAACATAATAATTACTTCACATTTTCTAACTTAGACTCCTCTGTTCTTTTCATTTAATCACAATATATATATATATATATATATATATATATATATATATATATATATTAAGACAAATGGATCAGTGTGCAAAGCTCATTGCTCAGAGGATGTAACTACTGTTTAAACTAAATAAACATTGTTGCATCTATGTCCTCTGCTGGTGACGTTTAGTCACTACAAACAATGCCTTCTACTCAAATATGATTATCACGGCTTTACATGTCAGTATACCAAAAAAACCCTTCTGTCTTGTTTTCATTCCCCATACACAGTGGTGCTGTTTTAATATGAAGTTATGCCTACACAAAAGATCTGATACAGGACTGAGGATTTCAACATACATCCTCTAGAGGCCAGGATTTCTCTACACATTGAAAGTCACTGACCGAATGGAAACTTGATAATGTCAAGGTGTCCAGAATCCATTCTGTTGTCCAAAAAATGCACAACACACCTCTTGTATTTTACTTTTGGAAAATGTAGCATTTTCCCGATTGTTTTCATGCAGTACTATGTGTTGGTACGTCACATAAAATCCTTTTAAAATGGATTAAGGTTTGTAGTTTTAATCATTTAAAATTGGGGGAAGGTTGACCCAGTTTAAACTCGTTTGCACGACACCAGAAAAGTAAGCTGTGGGAAAATCATCCCAAGAAGCACCAGAAAGTTTGGTGTTATCTCTTCTGTTTTCAGCCATGTATGATGCCACCCAAATCATGTACGTCACCAACTTTTGCAGTCATTTTTGACAACTTCCACCACACTTTTGTGCATGCACGTTGTTATTTCACAAACTTCACCCAGTTTGCATACACCAAATATTATCTTACACCATTTGTACAATTTCTAAAAGTATGTATTCTTTTTCAATGTTCTTATGCTATTTCCATTGTAAAGATATGTCTGAGTGTTATTTAGAGCAGAAAGCAAATAATTAATTTAGACATTCAGCAACAAAATCCTTTAAGTAGTTGAACCATTATGAAAAAGCATGTAAGCATTTGTTTTTAATCCTAGTGTGTTTTGTGCATTTCAGTGACTCACGTGATAGTAACACCTAACCTAACAGACATCCCTGGACAGACAGTGTGCCCTCACTGCCAACAAACTGTGGTCACCCACACAGAGCACAACCCGGGATTGTTGACCTGGGCTATTTGTGGAGGGCTGACCCTCTTGGGGTAAAAATCTCCTCAATATTTAATATCTTTAAGGAATAAATCGAATCCAAAATTTGTTTCAAAACAAAAACCAACAACCTCAGTAGCACAAAGCCTAACAAAATCCATTTTTCCATTTCCAGGTGCTGGCTTTGCTGCTGTATCCCGTTCTGCGTTGACTCATGTAAAGATGTGGAGCACCGCTGCCCAAACTGCCAACACATTGTATACATATACAAACGGATGTGAAGCCAGTCCTACAAGGAATGGGGGGGGGGGGGGGGGGAAGTCACTACTTTCATCTTACTTAACTTCATAAAGAAAATAATAAATATGCAAGTGAAATCCAAGGAAATATGAATTGCACTGGTTTGTGTGATCAAGAATTTTGAAAGAAATTAGGATTTATGCATGCAGAGAAAATTTTAATAAATTACCTTTTAATTTCACAATAAAAGCAATTATTTGCTTTCTTTCATTTTGGTCGTGGCATATTTCATGCGGGATACTCATCTGTTTCACACAATCTTTACACGATTTTTCAGCTGAAATTAAGACAAAAGATATTTGTTTGATAATTTGTTCCAGAGGGGGAAGGATTGTTTTTAGTTCTTGACTAACTTTGAGAACAAAGATATGATGGTCACATTTTGTTCTGAGAGACAGCTGTAGCATTAATATGTAAAAGAAAAAGTGGTGAAAAAATGTGGAAAATGTATAAATTGTATACAGCATACTCATTGAGCCCGAGCTACACTACAATACAATACAATGCATGAAGCAGGCAAAAATAAAAAATAAAAATAAAAACGCATCGTGCCCAGATCTACAGAAACTTAATAGACGAGAAAGAAAGTCACTGACATCTACTAGTCTGGAAACGGATACAAAACCATATCTAGTCTTTGGGACTCCGGTGAACCACAGTGAGAGCTATTATTCACAAATAAAGCAAACATGGAACAGTGCTGAATCTTCCTGAGAATGCCCCGATCACCAAAATTACTACAAGAGTGCATCAACAGCTCATCCAAAAGGTCAAAAAGAACCCCAAACACTATCTGAAGCAATACGGGCAATTGCTTAGGCCAGTGTTCATGATTCAACAACAAGAAAGCAAGACTGGGAAAATATGCTATGGGTGGTATGGTTCCAAGGTGAAAGCCACTACTGAATGGAATTGAAATACTTTATTTTCCACGGGTGCAATTCATTTGCAGCAAAGTCCAGAAGGTCTAATCACAACAATAAACACAATAACACTCAAAAGTGAGCGGTGTAAAATTAACACAAAGGCCCGTCTCACAGTTCACCCCAAAACCAGTTCACAATCCACATGACATCTGGAAAAATATTCTGTGGACTGACAAGACAAAAGTGGAACTTTTTGGAAAGAGTACATGCAATCTGAAACTAACAGACATCTTGTTGGCAGTAAAGCATGGTGGTGATAGGGTGATGGTGTTGGGAAAATGCCCGACAATCAGACGTGACCTTAAGCTTCAATAAAACTAGGTTATGTTGTGAGATGATGACCAAAAGCACACCAGGAAGTCCACGTCTGAATGACCTAAAAAAAATAAAGGTTAGTCAAATTCTGGGTTTAAATCTAACTGAGATACTGTAGTAAAAGCTTACACAGTATAGTTATGCTAAAAAAAAAAGAATTAAAAAAGAAAAGAAAAAAGGGGACCACAATTTCTACACAACTTTGACTCAAATACTCAAGTTATTGCAAACCCTTGAAGGCAGTCATGTGACTAAGATCAACAAAAAACAATTATGTTTGGGGGATTGGTCACTTCTATTTAGGGTCCAATATTTCTTGATTTTCTCATAACAAAATAAGACTGAGCTTCTGAACCTAGAAAAAGACGCATGCTTAGAGGTTTCAAGTTGAGGCAATCAAATGTGTGAAACTAACTGTGAAAACTAACATCTATGGTGCTTGCAGCAACTGCAGCTCTGGATCCGTTTTAATGCCATTTCCAATGATGCATTTCCAAAAGTTGATGGAATATTGTAGAACCAGAAAAAGCTGGAGGATTGAAACTGCTATTTAACCAGATATGCATGTATACATTTAAGCCAATTTATTTAACTTTCAGGATGTGTGGATTAGGGAAACTTGTACAATGAAATGAAATTTGTCCAGTAAACTCTGTATTTCAAAGGATAGTTTAGAAGTTGTTTGTTGAAAAAAAATGAATATGAATAATCAAAAGCCCCAAATTGAAATAACATTCATGCCAATGGTAAGTGCATGTAAACTTCTCACCAGAACAGCAGGTACAAGGCATCTCTGATTGGATTCAACATTCATATTTCAACTAAACGATGTGACGCTGTTTTTTGTGTGTGTGTGTGTGTGTGTGTGTGTGTGTGATAGAAAAAAATGTACAATAGAAACTACTGCTCTTCCGTTTCGTCTTCCTGTTTTGGTATCAGGGTCGACTTCCAGACAGATTAACAGCAATACCATAAAGATGCTCTCACTATCACAGATTATTTTTAATAGTCTGTTTTTGCACACATTTTCACAAAAACACTGTACAAACTTTCCAGTTTTTATATGATCTTATTAAACTTGAAAATCTCAAAATCTGCATCAACTATTTTTGACTGTAGTTTTTCCCATTCTGTATCTTTGACCTTCTTTTGTGCAGCCTTTGTCTTGTTGTTATTGGTATTTTTTATGGGTATCTGTGTGCTTACATTTGCGCGGAAATATAACTTTGCTGATGATACATTTGAATTTTCCCACTGAGAGACAATAAAGATATGTCACAGTCTCCAGGTCTTTGGATTTTAATATTAGATTGTGAGTTCTTTAGTTATTCCCCTTTGCTTAATTATCATAAGGTGTTTGTGTTTTGGGGTTTCTGTTTCTTCCCGTGTATATTTTCTAGTTACTCCCATATTAGTTCATACTTTTGTGCATTAGTTAGTGGATTTTGTTCATAAATCATTCTTTGTACATTTTGTAATGTTTCCTGCTAGATTTCTTCAGTTTCTGTAAATTGCATTCCACTCCTCAGCTCATTTGTTTCATTAGTCTCAGCCATTCTTCATCAACTGATTACTTTCACCTGTTTTCTGTCTCACTTTTTTTCCACACCTCCCTCTGTATTTAAACTCCCTGGTTTTCATTTCTCATTGCTGGTGTCTTTCGTTTGATTTCCTGCTCCCCGTTTCTCTGTTACACAATCTATGCCTAGTATTCAGTTTCCCGTGTTTCCTGCCTGTTATCCTAATGTGATAACATGTACGTTTTCTTTTTATTATCAAACTAATTAAACCTAATTAGGGGAACAATAATAAAACTCATATTTCAGTATTTATAACATTCAGGTTGTATTAGGACATTTTCTAGGGGCTCAAATTATAAGCATACGTAAAAGTAAAGAACAAAATTATAATACTTTTATTTTCCTGTTTTCACAAAAATGATCGATGGCGTATGAGCACAATAGGGTGTCATTGTAAATGGTCCACGTTTGTAGCGTGATGTGACGTCATCACGTGATCCGGTCAACGACTCAGCTGTTGGACGATGGGTTCAAAGATCGTTGGAATTGTCGTAATTGAGACTTCAAACGTGAACGTGAACTAAGAAATGAGTAATTAGGTATCTTTCCTCTCCCACATGATACAAAGGTTTAAATTTGTTTTACATTTATTATAAATCTATTTAAAAAAACACCCCTCCGACCGAAAAAGAAAATAAAGAAATGAAAGAAAGAGACGAACGTGTGCATCTTTTGTTTCTATAAAACTTTTTCATAAATGTTTGATTGTGTGGGTTGATATCTGACTGTGCTTTTCAGCAAATTAAACTGAACTATGTGTCTTAACGCGAAACTTTGTTTGTCCAACGTTGCCTTGGGTAGTCCACGGTTTCCGGGAGCATTTGAAGGCAGCACGGGACGAGCGAGGAATAAGTAGGAAGATATCCACGTAGCTTGTCTCGCACAGTGATTTTGTATCCGCGCGCCGTTACAAATGTGTCCGTTTTTTGTTAAAGAAACCCCGCTTTTAATTTAGGAGCTATTGGCGTTCATAGTGGCGGGGTGAAAGCGGATAAAACCCAACACCAGCCGGTCCTTTTTGCTGAAAGGAAAAGAGGACTAAAAAATGGAGCTGGAAGACGGAGTTGTGTACCAGGACGACCCGGGGACATCTGCGATGATGTCGGAGCGGGTCTCGGGCCTGGCCAGCTCCATCTACCGCGAGTTCGAGAGGCTTATCGGCAAGTACGACGAGGACGTGGTGAAGGAGCTGATGCCGCTGGTGGTGGCCGTGCTGGAGAACCTGGACTCGGTGTTCGCGGAGAACCAGGAGCACGAAGTGGAGCTGGAGCTGCTGAAGGAGGACAACGAGCAGCTCATCACCCAGTACGAGCGGGAGAAAGCTCTGAGGAAACATGCGGAGGAGGTGAGCTGGAAGGGAGAGAGGGAGGAGGAGGAGGAGGAGGAGGAGAGGGGGGAAAGAAACAAAACAAGCGGTTGTCTTTCTGGAGGTTCATTCTCCTCCCAGCATCCCTGAGCGGTGGATCCACCGAGTACACACGTGGCGCAGCATCCACGGAGCTCACTGAGGATGTAAACAAGACTAACCACCAGGCTCGCTGGTTATAGTGGCCGTGTGCTCTGGTGAAGTGGTCGGCATGTAGTCAGTGTGTACTAAACACATCCACCAAACCATATGTGGCCCCAGCCTCTCATCAGATACATTTTTATTGCATCAGATTGGGACGTCGCGTCTGAGTCCTGCGAGAGCCAGGATGAAGGAGCAGGTGACGTGACTCAGCGTTTTAGGGCGTGATGCTGCAAAATGTTTTGAAGGGGTTGACAGAAATAGAAAAAAAAGGAGGGATTTGTTGGCTAGTAAAACTGCTGATGATGAACTCTGGATGTTGGGTACATGAAAGCAGACGTACGGATAGAAATTATTGTGACTGTAATACAGGGGGAGGGGGGGGGGCAGCCACTGTCCTGCAACTTTTACAGTTTTCTAGACGTTCCAGCACCCCTGGATCAAATGAAGAGCTCGTCACCCGGCCTCTGCAGGACTTCACATGTACTGAGAAGGTAATCCAACCTTTGGATTCAGGTTTGTGCAGAGATGCATTAAAACTTGCTGGACAGTGGCTCTTGAGGACTGGAGTTGGATACCCCTGGGGGGTGGGGGGGGGGGGGTGTAACGTGACTGCCTCCAGTGATTTTCGATGGGTGAATGATCAGTCCCTGGAACTCAAGCAACTCCTGTTTTTTCTTGTTTTTACACAAACCGTTTTTTTTTGTACCACAAATAAAAATGTAAGCAAAAAAGCCCACAAGGTCCCTTTCAAGGGGGCCTGAGCTCTTTAGCAACAACACACTTATCATTTGTCCATATCTTCATCTGAGACTCCTCTACAAAAGTATCTACCAACTATATAATGCCATGCCACATTTTCAATTTCATAAATTGTGCCAAAACTGTGCCAAAATGGCACAAAAACCACAGGGGGTCTGCCTGGATTCTGGGATGTATACCTTCTCAATTGCTTGGTATGTAGACACCAAACTGGCCACAGTTGTTGTAGTTACAATTTATTGTGTTTGTTTCCTTCTTTAGGGCAAAAGTAAGAAGTTTTGTATGTAAACATTTGGATGTTTTTTCTTTTAGGCAAAATGTATTTTTTGGGCATTTAAATCTCATTTACTCAGGCCCAGAATAATCTACTCTCATATTTTCACACCCACATCATCCTCCAGGACCTCTATGTTAGCTGATAACAAGATTAGCAGTTTAGGCATTGTACAAGTTGAGAAATGCCTTATAAAGCATGAGTATGCATTATTTTATTTATTTTTTAGAAAATAGACCCTCGGGCTTAAGAGGTTAAGCACTTTTAAATATGAACTATATGTACACAGTGCTGCCTCCAGGACGATGACAAAAGTAAATAAAGTAAAATCTTTAATATTTATATTTTCACAAATAAAGAAATCCAGATGATCAAATATTATGAGACTGAAGTGGCAGCAAGAATAGACTTTAGTTTAGTCATGATTGCAACACCAAGAGAAAAACATTATGTTTCTATTTCAGCTTTTAGTTTCAATGTAATAATAAATGCTGTAGCTCTGTAAATGATTGGTGTTCATTAAATCTGTGTATTATTTAAGAATTTCTGTTTTAATGATTTACATATTCGTGTCATCTAAACAATTAATTGTGGTTAGTATGGGTGTTTCACTAACACAGGCATTCAAAGCTAAACTGTCGGTGTGTGGGAAGAATTGGAAAACTTGTCAGAGAGACAAGTCTAACCTCAGAGTGCAATTAGGATCAGTTAAAAAATGTTTTTTTTTCCTGGCTCTTCAGAGGCCCTTGTGTCGGTCTCATTGGCTGCTCATGCGCGGCGCTTGTTCTGCTGTGCTTCATAACGATGCTGACAGAACGCCCACACCTTTGTTCAGCCTCACCTGACTTAAAATACTCCCATACTTTAGATCGCTTTGACCTTTGACCTTACCCAGGGTGCACACGCAGAGACGCACACCTACTGGTGCTGTTGCAGACTGCCGGGATGGGAACCTTCTGCACACAGCAGTTTAGAGGAAAACTGTTTTAACTTTCATAAAAAAACTCAAAAACGAAACAGAAATCATGAAATCCATCACCTAACAATATTGATATTGATGTATTTTTATTATTATAATCAACGCCATTGACTGCTGACAATCTGCAGCAGCGTTGCTGTGTAAAACTCTTTAATAAAACTGAGCCAACTAACCTTCAATCATTGGCATTTGACATAATAATTCTTTGTAAAATTTAGTATAATCAAATATAGTGGTATAAAAATGATGGTTATCAGATTATTTATATATTCTATATTTTTATGAACTGTGGAGACAAATAGTCATAAAAAGGTTCAAATCGCATGATGACTGTAAGTTCTGTATGTTATTTTCTAAAAACTAAAATAACATCCTACTGGTGGAAGATATATTTATTTACTAGACCTTAAGTAGATTGCTTAAAATTACTTTGAATCATTGTCTATCACTCTCCTAGCACCCAACAAAATATATTTATGTGCTAAAAAAGTGGACTTTGCACGGAAAATCCCCTTTAACGGTTGTAAACTATGTAAGGCTGCTGTATAAATGCTTAAAATGTAGAAAAATAAGCGAGTAAAAGGTAAAGCTCCTTTTTCACACACACTTGCGGGCTAAATGAGCATGTATGTGTGTGTGTCTTGCGTTTAGGGAAGGATAATTCCCCACTTGTGCCCGTGTTTGTTCAGGGGATCTGCACCGAGCCGCTGTTTTTGCACGAACGTCGATGTGCTGGGACACAGTTTGCTCCCCTGACCCGCGGCTCTGCCACGGCGAGGAAACTGGCCCGGTACGCAGCACGCGCTAGCTGATGAACTCGGGCGCGCAGAAGCAGGGAGACAGCAGACACCGTGAATTAAATCCAAACGCAAATGATTTAAAATGATCAAACTGCTGTTACGTAGATTGTCCAGATTTTTCTTTGTTCATTTTCCCCCCCGAGGAAGACTGAGTGGGAAGGGACACATCAGGCATGCTGGTTACTTCCAGGTCATGTGATCCTTTGTTGAAACATCCTCCAGCCTCCATTTTTGCCTTTTCTTCCCTTTGTTTTACTGTTTTTGTTTTTAAGGGTCAACAGAAAAGACCCCAAATACACTAGAAGAAGGATGCTGCTTCCACATGAATGTACTTAACGTTATTTTTGTGAGCCTTCTACTCACTGATTTATAGCATTTAGTGAAGTGGCATTTAGGATTCAGAGCGAGTCCCACGCTAACTTATCGCAGCTGGATTATCTGTTATCTGATGATATTTTGATATTATATCCTGGAATATACAAAATCATTCAGAGATGTGGAGATAAAATGCAAATTGAAACAAATGCAGAGTCATTACTACGTCAAGTCATTGATTTTTGTGTTGGCAAAACAAACGATGCAGCCCCGACGTGTCAGCGGTGAGATTATGGATTTGATTTTGCTTCCAGGTTTGTTTTAGGAATGGAGCCTCTTCATGATTAGGGGGTTGCCTTTACTCATAATGCGACTTGGTCACTTCAGATATGTCATAATTGCAACTTGCATTCATTCCTAGAGCAATCGAGATTCAAGAAGATCATTGTTTTAACCTCGCAGTCGTACTGAATGCAGGGCTGTGTAAGTATTTGGGCTTCAAAGCAAAGGAAGAGCTGCGTGCCAACAGGAAGAAGGGGAACCACATCGGGGCCTCGGCTTGCTCAGCTGGACAGGAAGTGGACTCGAACAGACGCAACATATTTTCCCATCCCGGGCTCCGCCCAGAGGGGAACTTGAAGAAGCTGAAACATACGATCCAAATCCCAGAGCTTCTTAAATCGTTTAGCATGAAAAAGTTTCCCGGCTGACTGAAACTGTCAGAAATTGTCCTGTGCATCCTCCATACAGCAAAACGGCTGCAGACTAAAACGTCTTAAATCACTCAGAGCTGTCAATGAGATTTGATGGGCTTTTAAAGGAAATCCAGTTCGTATAACTTGAGTCTTCTTTGTGTTTTGCTTGGAGCAGAAGTTCATAGAGTTCGAAGACACCCATGAGCAGGAGAAGAAGGACCTGCAGAACCACGTGGACCGGATGGAGTCTCATTCACGGCAGCTGGAACTCAAAATCAAGAACTATGCAGACCAGAGTACGCACACACACACACACACACACACACACAGACCAGAGCACGTAGACACTGACCATCACTGCTGAATGCCTGACCCCTGGTCGTAATCCCTAAACTTTCCTGTTTCCTGATTTTAGGTTTATAAAAAATAAATCATAACCCTCTCGTCTGAGGGGGACAGCTTAATCCCTTTGTGTGTAGGTCAAGACATTAACCCTTGAGTCTCTATGCTTGTCTGGGTTCGACTTTTAATAAATGCTGTTGAGTGGTGTACTGCCTATATTAAGATATAAATGCCTACTATATACATGCTTTTCGTCTTTATGCATGGTGATAGTAATAGGATTACGGGATTGGTGTTATTCCATTAATGCTGCTGTGCGTTGTCACTCATCTCGCTGGATTAAGCGGCAGAGGAGAAGAATTTGGCTCACACTTTGTGTCTTGGTGGAAAATGTGGATTTGCCGACTGAGCAGCGGACAAAGCAGCAGGGCTGGTTAAAGTGAGTCATTCACTTAAAGCTTGGAAAAGGACCCCCCCCCCCTCCCCTTTCAGTATCTCTGTATGCATATTTCTCCTTGACTCACTGAGCTCTAAAATACGTGTAGTCCTTTCAGTCCACACGCAGTGTGACTGGTCAGGGGTTGGAGCTAAGTCACTGCCGCTCCCTGTGGTAAATCATTCATCCGTTTCATCAGGCTCAAGTACTCGATCTGATTGCTTTTAGAGTCACAGTCCACCACTGCTGCGCTGTCAATGAGGCAGCAGTCGGCGGGACATTAAACACAATCCCAGTGTGCCTGAGAAATGCCCAAAATTGCCATAATTATCTCATTGTGAAAACAATGTGAATTAATCCAACAGAAAGTATATATTCCTGCAAAACGTCCACGATGCTTTTTACCGGGTGAAGTTTGTTTACGTGTATTTTCTAAATGACTGTCTCCTAAGCGGGGTCTAATGGATTTTGATAATTTCTCTATTTTTCTTTTAATTAACAAATGGTCAGCGCATAATGATGCACTCCTAATACTTATTATAATCAGGATGTTTCCATTTAGACACAAACCGTCACGTTTAACATTGTAGGACGTCGTAATAAAAAGGCTGTTTACCAGTTTATACGCAGGTGAAGGAAGCGACATGGTTTCCTTTCCTCCTGTGATTTGTTTCGCACATCCTGTATAGGTTGATGTTTCTGTTTAAACACGTTTGTCCCCACATACTACCTAGTAGCACTGAATATAGGGAAAACCGTCAAACAAAAAATGTTTTATGTTATAGCAAACAGGCTTAAATCCGAGGCAAAAGGACTTTCTCTCAGTTCTTTCTAAAAACGTTTCGACACCTATCCAGGAGTCTTTGTCGGTTCTGGTGGCTCGCAGTTGAGCAACCTGCAGCTGGTGCGCTGCTGTTTTTAAGGACATGGAGGCCCGTCCTCCTAGGCGCATTCTGTTAGATGTAAATCAATGACCCACCCACCACTGTCCTGGGTCATTAGAAGCTACTGCTTGGTGTGAGTGGAGGACTTGGTCGCCTTAATCATGACGAGACTGCTGATGTAATCTCTTTGGAGAGATTGAGCTGTAGAGACTTTTATGTTATAATGATGATTATAATTTGCTTCAAATCTACATTTTCCTCGCTAGATACTTACTCATCGGTCATTTCAACGTTTCCATCTCCATCTGTGACTTTTAGCCTCCTGGGCACGAGCGTGTCTGTCAGGAGTCGGAGTTTACTGTAGAGAGAGTCTTTCCTGCTGGAAGAACATGGGATTCTCATGTAAAGCATGTTTTCGAGACGCGTCGGCTATAATAACAAACGTTAGGATTTCGTACAGTCGTTTTTTTAATATTATCGATTCGCACACTGATATTGCAATGATGAGATGGTTCCAGTTTTCCAAATATGAAAGTATTCTAACTGCCTCAAACTAATTTCCTCCGGAGTAAAAATGCAGAGGATGCCGTTAGAGAGCCAGAGTGTGAGCCAGCCCAGTGCACGTCTCTTTTTACCCAGACTTTGTTGAGCAAGGATATGCTGCTGCTGCTGCTGCTGCTGCTGCTGCTGCTGCTGCTGCTGCTGCTGCTGCTGCTGCTGCTGCTGCTGCTGCTGCTGCTGCACGTGGGCTTTCTCCTGTGTTGTTTTCCCTGCTACTCCTGTTTCTGGCGGGCAAAGCAGACGACAGCAGAGGTGAACCACCACCATGGCCATCGAAGTGGTGCGATGTTCGCCAAAGTCAATAGCTCTGTGTGCAGCACATTAATGCTGTGTCATCCAGAATAACTCTGTACGATCGCAACGTTTTGGGATTTTTCCTAACATTGTGAAGCACAGGCCGGAGCTTGGTTCAGTTAACTGATTTATTTTTCATTGCAAGCCCAGAGACAGTGATATGAGGGCTCCCAGCACTTCCCCGCTGTTTCTTTGGGACGTTTTCACGCCAAAAAGTTTGGTGTCCCAGAGAAACTATCTTCATCGTCCTTCTTTCTTGTTGTTAAATTATTATTTCAGCAAACAATTCTTCTAGCAGTATTTTTTTTTATCATTTAACAGGAACTGAGAACTTTAAAAAACCCAAATTTATAACAAAATTGGACGGAGAGCTGCGTTTCTGTGAAAGGAATCCGCTTATGGAACAATCTGAACCAAGAAACCAAAGAATCACAATCAGTATTCACATTAAAAAGGACAATAAACGCTGCTATGCGGAGTGAATATGTCAGTTATGCCTGATTATTAATAATCATGGCAAATGTTATGTTTTATGAATATACAGAAAATCAACCTAAAGTAAAATGTGTATTTCAGTTTTGGAGGACAGATATTTAATTTCATTATCTTTTGTTTTTGTTATGTATATCTTCATGCCTATTGTGTTGTTGATGATTTTGTAATTTAAGTTCTATATCGCTTTAGGTAAAGGGGGCAAATAACATAACATTATTCGTCTTTCTGCTCCCATTCATTCAGGACTTTAGAATGTTTGTTTTACGTTTAATTGCTTGAAATAAATGAAATAAAAATTTAAAATAAAAAATAAATAAATAAATGTTTGCATGAGTGGTATGCATGTTCTGGCGGGTGTGGGGTTGGTATGAAGGACTTTAATATCCATTATTTTCAGCGGGGAAACATGTTTCCAGTTTCAAAGTAGAAATTGCCTGTTGGAACAAATTAAATTCATATTTAGAGGTTCTACTAAGCAAATGGAGTCAGTGCAAAAAGGAACATGTACCTGACCACGCAAGAAGTTATTTAATCCTTACACTTGCCATATGAGGCTGTTTATGCTTTTAACACCCACAGTGGACAGCACTTTATACGGTTGGTGAAAACGTGTCGCTTCTCTTAAAAGAAATCAAAAACTGATTTGGCAATTTGAGGTTATTGTCCGTCTTAGACAAAACCAAATAAGGTTGATTCGGAGGTGTGTGGTCATTCAGTGTGACGTGCTCATACTGTTATCAGGTTATCAGGGTTTCCTCCGCGCCTATTTTTCCTCACCTTCCTCTTTCTCTAGTCACAAGAGCAGTAACAGCAGTAATTGGCATTCAGTGCTGGACTGAAATCTTTGTCTTTTCTGACACTATTATAGCTTCTGCAATAAATGGTGCCCTTTGGCTTGTTTGTCATCAGGGGACAGGAGTCACTATTTGAGCTCAGCTTTACATGTTAAGGTCCCGTATAGTTTGCTAAATCCCACAAGGGTGCAGGGCAGTAATCAAGCAAACCAAACAAGTAAAGAATTTGCTGGAATGATAAAATTAGATGAAGAAGTATCCAAGGAATTATTCAAATTTAGGATATCCTGGATTCATCTTCACGTTAGCAAAGAAGCAAACACTGGTCTGCCCGAAAACATCGGTCCAGGTCCGCTTCAAGTGAATCGGAGGCAGAAACGGGACTACAGCGCAATGCATTGTGGGTAAACAACATTAAAACAAATGAGTGTGTAGCTCTTAGACAGCTGGGAGAAATGGCTCACCTTCAAACTTGTAGTAAAGACGAAGTAAAGCTTAAAGTTTGGATTTTCCTTTATTGTTGTTAGATCCCCATTAGCATCAGCAGCATGCTGCATCTGCTATTCTTCCTGGGGTCAGCTCATAAGCCTATTTAAAGAAAGTCATGGCCAATACGTGTCGTAATCAAAGCTGAAGGCTAAACATGGTCTAGACGAAAATCTAATAGCTAAAATTTCATTTTTAGCTATTTCTTAGTGATTTCTCAAACAGTCACACAGGAACTTCTGCAACACGCCTCTGCTCATCATCCATCTTAGTCTCTTTAGATTTGATGAGTCAAACGAGCGAAATAAAATCCTCCCATTTGTGTCAAAATCCACACGGGGGTGAGACATCATCCGGCAGCGTGCAGAAGCTGGAGCGGCTGTGATTGATGGTATTCAGGGTTTCCTCTGCATATCTGTCTGCAGCAGCCGCTCACAGCGAGGTTTAGTCTAAAGCTAGGGCACTAATAGGGGATTACGCATCTCTGTCACTTATGTCGACTACACACCAAAACCCCTTCTCACCGGTATTATTCAAGCTCCTTCATAAAAGGATAGCCTGGTGGAATGAAATTCGTCACAAACTTGAATATATAATTTAACTTTTTTTCTAGTTTGAGTCAACAATCATACAAGGGCTTAAAACATGTTAGCTTAGTTTAGCTTTTGTTTCGAGTCGTTCATTCCCATTTTATGTATATCCCTTGCATTTCCTTGCATAGAAACGACCTCCTGAAACTGAAAAGTGTTCCCGTCTCGTTCAGTCAGCAGGTTGGAAGAGCGAGAGCTGGAGCTGAAAAAGGAGTACAATGCTCTGCATCAGCGGCACTCCGAGGTAAGAAGAAAGCCGGAGGAGGGAAGTGTGTATTTTAGAGAAGAAGATGTCACAAGTTGCATTAAGGATTTACTCTGAGTCTTTCGCCTTCACTCTGTGCAGATGATTCATAACTACATGGAGCATGTGGAGAGGATCAAAATGCAGCAGATAAGCGAGACGTCAGAGTCTGCGACTGGCGGCCGGATGAGGTGAGACGAGCTTACGTTGCCGTGCACGGTTTGGCATGGACGCAAAGCGGCTACCTTCGCATTAAAGCAAGAAAACACTTGTTGCTTGTGGTCTCAAACCATTGAATAAAACATTCCTCTAGGAGAGAGCGGCCTCTTTCTTTGGGGATTTTTCCCTCGTCTGGCGGAGCGTCTTTGATAATCCCAGATGCCCACAGCAGAGCCGAGACGCCAGGGACGGAGGGCTGGAGGTTCGCTGACTCAGCACAGTTACGCTCCAACACTAGTCTGAAGGTGGGTGTGTCTGTGGATCCTCCCTGAATTATTTTAGTGGGATTTTTTTCATCAGGGAATAATGTCACGTCTTATTCAGCTGGGGCTGCTGACTCACGGAGGCATTCGGAAATGGGCTTCTGACATATAAAGACCTTTGTTTTGTTGCTCTGAAAAGACTGAAGGCTCTGAGCTCTGGGGCCTCTCAGACGATGCCTTTTTCCACTTAATGAGATTGTGAGTCATTTGTCTTTTTGATCTGGTAACATGAGGTAATTAGTTGTCCATCTGATTTAGAAAGATAAATACATCAAATTTAGAGAATTATTTAATCAAATTTCCTGCCTGTTTCAGGCTTTTGAACCACAGCATTTTGAGCGATGAGTTTGGGCTCAGATCCACAGAAAAAGAAGCGAGCCTTTGATGCGGCTCCTGTGCTATTTTAGTTGGTCCCTGACAAGGCCACCCCTGTGGTCAGACTCTTCTTTAACCACTGATGAATATGCAAGCTTCCTCTCCCACAGCGGCCAGTGGAGGAAACCAAATGTGTCCCGTAAATGTTAATCATTGTTGCTATCTTCCACATAGTTTGCTTCTACTAATAATTTACTGTGTTGTGAAAAAGTTTTTGCACCTCCACAGGTATGTTGCCGTTTTCATGTTTGTTTGTTTTTTGTCGCGCATAACCTGTGTCTGATCCTGGAACGAATTTTAATATCAGACAAAGATAACCTGAGTAAATACAAGAAGCAGCTTTCATACGATGGTTCCGTTTTTTTAGGGAACAGAAACAATGTCAACAGCGTTTATTCTTCCCAGCAACACCGACTCCTGATTATTACCAGACAGGCAGAGTCAAGAAATCACTTAAATGATTCCTTTATTGACTGACAACATGAGGTCGGGTAAAAATCTCAATAATCAATATGTGATCTAAAGAAATTTATGAAGAGATGGAAAAATAAATATAGAAATGGTTAACAAGCTATTTCTAAAACTGTCGCACATGAACCGCAGTGAGAGCCATTATTCACAAATGGAGACACAAAGAGAGGGAAAAGAGCGTCAACAACTCATGCTCAATGTCACAAAAGAACCCGGAGCAATATCCAACGCGCGGCAGGCCTCAGCTTCCTCTGTTACAGTTTATGATTCAGCAATAAGAAAAAACACTGCATCTGTGGGAGAGTTTCAAAGCAAAATCACTCAAAATGTTGACTAAAATAACACAAAAGCCTGTCAAATAAGTGAAATGAAACCTTGATTATCTCTTGCGAAAACGTTCATTAGACGGACAAAACAAAAGTGGAACATTTTGAAAACTGAGTCTTGAAGGTCAGGCTTCTGTAGGTTAACCAGCTGGACAGTGATCAAAAGCACCCCACAGCAAGTCGGGTGGTATTTATGAGTGGCCCAGTCAGCATCCAGAGTGAGATGCTGTGGTGTGACCATTAAAAGGTTTGTGCTTAAAAGCTCCCATGTGGCTGAATTAAAACTATTTTCTGAAGAAGAGTAGTTCAAAATACCTTCAGGGCGATCGATGTAAAAGACCCACTGCCACTTATTGCAAATGCCTTCTTTGGAGAGAAGGACGGTTTGGATAGTTTTGTTCCCTTAATAGAGGAAAGTCTAATGTAAAAACAGCATTTTGCATTTACTAAAGCTATCTTTGTCTCATAATAAAATTAGTTGGATGGTTCAAAAGAATCCACTATGATAAAGAAGCAAACTGAGGATAAATCTGTAAGTGAGCTGATAGTTTCTCACAACATTGTTACGTGTATCAGAGTTTTTAATTGTATATAATTGTATATCCAGAAAATGTGATCCATTTTCCACCGCTTTAAATGTATTTTTATATAGATAATACATCAATGTCTAAACACGCTGAACATGTCAGAGTCTGTGGCAATTGGGACCAGGAGGGTGGCAGCAATATTTCATCCTGCTGCTGTTTTTTATGTTGTTTTGTTGTTAAAAATGGGACATTTGCAGAGCAGTGCATGATGGGAGTAATGTGGATGTATGGTACACATTCGGTCACACGAAGAGAAAATCTACAATCTGAAAAGTGTGGGACTCTTTTAACATGAGGAGCTTTTATTTTAATGAGGGCAGCTGTGTTTTAACAACGAGATATTAGATTTTTTTCTTGCAGTCTAAGAACGGATCTATTGCATTTAATTACATGCATGGAGTTGCATGTTAGTCATTATCTGCAATATCATTTATTTGTCATTGCATCTACAAATCACATATTTACAGCATATTTAAAAAAAAAAGCATTTTATTTTTCTTATGTTAACGTAGAGAAGCACCCAGTAAAAAAAAAAAAATCAACTTAATATCTATTGTACAATAGTAATTTAAGATGTTTTAAAAAATGCAAATATTAATTTCTTATTTTCAGAACTAATTCATATTTTTCATCACATTGCCTAAGCGAAGTTTGTTAAAACTGAAACCTATATTAGTGGCCAAAAGTTTTGAGATTGACAGAAATGTAGCTTTTTGACAGACTTTGCTGTTTTTCTGTTGCTTTGTGTTTTTGGTTTCCATGATTGAAGTTCAGCTGTAAATATTGAATGACTTTTGAAAGCATTTATGTAGCTACACATCGAGTTTATAGAACCTGTCAGAAGGTTTTTAATAAGATCAAGATCCGGGGAATATTCTGGCACTGGATCCAGAACAGTAATTCAGCATTCTCTCTTGAACAAGATGCAAACCCTCATAAAGGGTTCAATGCTGCTTCACTGTTTGACACAAAACATTTTCCTCTTTGGAAGCCCTTTATCCACGCAGTCCGTCTCTTGCAGAGTTTACGTCTGTTCGTGTTCTATTTCTTGGAGAAAGGGTCTCTTTTGTTGCCTGCATTGACAGAAGGTTGGAGTTCAAAGTCCTCGCCTGCCATTCCTGAGCAAGTTCTGCACTGGTGGCATCCCAGTCCCTCGGTTGAATCCCCTTTAAGAGACGGACCTTTCCCCTGCTGGACTTTCTTGGCACCCTGAACCTTTGTTCAAAGTACCTGAACGTCTGTCCTTTTAAGTTAACGGTGATCAGATAAATGACTGATTTGGGGACAATGTTACTAACAGGAATATCTTTGCTTGTGGAGCCACTTTGGTGGAAAACAATGATGACAGCACTTGCTTTTCCGGAGGTAATCATGGTTGGAAAATGGAGAATGGTTTCAAACAGGATTTCAGTAAAGCAAGCATCCTGCAGCTGGCCTTTCCTCATTAACACTTTCCTGTCAGTTAACAATAAGATCATTGAAATGATGCCAGCTGGTCACTCTGTGGCAGACCTAGACACTGCAAATGCGTTTTTGTTTATGTCATTTAGTTAATTACAGCTGCACAATATATTGAATTGAATCTGTATGTACAGTAGTGAGATAGCAAAAGCCTGTTTGGATGCAGCAACGCTGATAACGGCATCACAATATTTAACAATATAAAAGTCGCTTATTTCAATCTTTAAATTTATTTCTGAACATCATTTTATGAAAATTGGCACCATAAAAACTGAAGCAGTAGAATTTGTAAAAGCAAAAAACAAAATCATATCAACCTTAAAACCTTTGGCGACCTTCTGCTATTTTGATTCCACTACCTAAATTTGTTAAACTTCAAAAGTGAAAAGTGTTTTCACTTAACAACTTTAGAATATGGAGGGAGAAATTAAGCTTTGTCAATCATTATTATACATGATTTCAAATATAACGAGTAACATTTTCAGTTCTGTGGTTGCAGACTGGACTGAAAATGCTTTTATTATTGTCACAATTAAGAACTACCTTACGGTAAATTGAAGATGATGAATCATTTAAAATGTACGTTTTTAATTTTATTTTCATGGAAGAAAAGGTAAAAAAAAAAAAGTCTTCAGCATTTTCAGCCCAAAAAGGCTTCTGAACCCTGAACTCATTTTCAGGTTATGTTACCTAAAACTGTGGCGATTACAGTACCGTATTTTTCAGACTATAAGTTTCACTACTTTTCACAGTTTGGCCGATCCTGCGACTCATAGCCAGGTGCGACTTGTATATCAATTTTAAATGGTAAATCATACTGAACAACATGAACCAAGTAGTAAACATTGCCGTCTATAACCGCAAGAGGGCGCTCTAAGCTTGTGGAAACTATATCCTGCTCCTGTACCACTTTTTTTTTTTTGACAAATTAATTAAAACAACAGAGACTGAACACGTTTGTGTGTTGTTTCGCTGTTTCAGTATACATTCACGCAGCGGAGCGTTGCTTGGTGCAGCTCGAAGGAAACAGACCGCCATATCGTTCAACCGATTGTGGATGCAGCTGTGCAATTGAATAAGTTGCCTTACCAGATTAAATGTCAGTTTTTAGTCTTGGATTGTGTGAAATAAATTTCTAAATAAATGCGACTTATATTCCGGAGCGACTTATAGTCCGAAGAATACGGTATATGCTTTGCATTTTTAAACTGAATTAGATTTCTTGAGATCCTCTCAGGACCAAACCATTTGGTCTCCCCTGACCCAGACTGCAGGGACCGCTAATCCACACTAATGGTTGTCCACATAAGAGACCACACAGGGCTGTGAATGCACCTTTCCATCCACTTCACGGCCATGCACACGTTTGAGTGTCTGCATTTCTGCTGAACTGCTTCTGCACATGCAAGCCTTATTTTTACTCTCCCCTCCCCAAGCAGTTGGACTTTGTCGCGCCCCCAAAGGAAAGGGAGGGTAAGAGTGCGCAGGACCCTACTTGGGGGAATTCACTGGCAGTCGACTGCAAGGTAGTTGGACGAGTGTCTGCGCCGGCGCGCTGGCTGCTGACGGCGCAGTTCATTGTTTGCATGCGTGTGTGGGCTTCAGTGCAGTAGTTTCATCTTTTTTTTCTTTTCTTTCATTTAAAGACCACCTCAGCCCACAGACCCCCTGTGCTGTGAAGCGCCACATGCAACCACGCTCCCGCCTGAATGCTAAACATATGCACTTATTGAAACTGCTTAATTATTAAAGTCAGCCACGGCCTGGTTGCATCTGGCGTCTCTTCATTTCAGTTAAAAGGCGTGCGTTTTAAATTTCACTTTGCTTTATGTTTGTGCTTCATTCATGTACATTAACCATCGTACCACAACGGACCTTTAAAGCTTGCTCTCTGCCTTCTAACGCTGCCGTTTTCTACCAGTTAACTTTTGTTTTAGTGGGTTTTATTTTCCCGAAGCAGCTTTCAGTTTATTATCCTCTGTGGATTTGTGTTGCGTAGATTCATCCTGTTGTGTAGATCCCTTCTGTGGTGTTGTTCATGGATGTTGTGCTAAGCCCTCCACAGTCTGTGCAGCGATGTGTCAACCTTGTATTTGTGTGCCAGTCCTGTGTTGTCCATCTATCCTCTCAACACTTCCCTTGTAGCTCTGAGTTGCCAAGAGATGTGCTCTCACATTTTATACAGAGAACCTATTATTGATCTCTATGTTTTATGTCCTAAATCTGCCCTTTCACTTTAAATTATTTGGTTCAATTTACCATTTCATTTAGCCTCTGTAAAACTAATTGGCTGTTTCATAAAAGGACGAACTGTCGGACATCACTGGCTCCAAATCAGCAACACCGATGTCGACCACGGGCTCAGACATGGAGAGAGAAGATGGGATCTGTAAGAGTACAGAGGTGCAGGCTGCACCAGGGACCAGGTCCATATCAGTGGGTACGTTCACATATACGGCCCCTTGTCAAAGCTTTCATTCCCCTTACATTTTTCTTTTTACATTTAGTCACATGCTACTTTAAAATTCAATGTATTTTGTTGGGATTTGATGTGACTGATAAAAAGTAGAGCGTGGCTAAACCAGAAGCAAAAAGATACATAGTTTACAAGTTGTTTTTTTTACAATACACAAATCTGAGGAAGGTGGTCTGGATTTGTATTCTACCCCCCCCCCCCCCCCCCCCCCCCCCCACACACACACACACACACACACATTAATATTCTGCTGAATCACCTTTCGGCGCAGTTACAGATGTGCGTTTTGTGGAGTATGATTTAGGTTCGCACAGTTGGTTTTCTAATTATGTGATTTGCGATGGCTTTTATGTAAGGTCGTCAGATTAAGGGGGAATCAGTCCACTTTACAGATAATATTAGCAAATATTCTGTTGAACATCATATACAGATCTTTCTTTTCGTGTCACAATTCTGCGCTAGCTTGTGTTGCTCTGTCACGCAAAGACCCCGGTAAAACACTGACATTTTATACTTGTTGTGTGAAAAAATGTGAAAATGTTTGAAGGGTATTGATACTTTTGCAATACACCGTATATTATCTTATTTTAGATTGTTGTTCTTTTATTTTAGTTTTATGTTTTCTCCCTCGTGGCACATGGATTCAAACTTAATGTCTTTCGATCCTCTGACCTATAAACCTATTTTTAGTGTTTAACAGGACATATTTTCCTCTCTTGCTCTGTCTCATGTAGGTTTACCTGAAAATGAGGAAAACTCAGATGTGCAGGACATTATTGAGTCCACTCCTGAGCTGGACATGGATCTGATTGGATACAAACCCTGCAGGTAGTACATGGAGCGCTCTGTTTGGTCTGATAGAACTAGCTTTTCTCTCTGCACTAGAACGTGATTTTTTTTTTTTTATTCTTGTTATGGTTACTCTTTCAGCACTCCCACAAAAGGTATAGAGAACCTGGCGTTTGACCGCAACACAGACTCCCTGTTTGAGGAACTGTCGTCTGCGGGCACGGGGCTCATAGGGGACGTGGATGAAGGGGCCGACCTGCTGGGTGAGTTCAAACTACGCTTAAACTGCTAGGTTTTCAGAGGACAGATCAAATAGATTGTATGGTTAAAAATGCTTGGATCTGCATGTGATTTAGACGTTATTACTGTTGCAGCATTTTATTTACAGTAATCATCTAATGAAGCTTGATTTTCACTTTTTCAACGCTAACTTTAAGACTCCACTGTGGTCAGAAAAAGAACATTAACAGCATTGAAGTTTTGCATGTTTCCTGATTTTCTCTTTTTCTTTTTTTTCTTTCTTTTTTACAATTTAGTGAAGATAAAATGTTTCACACTGTTCTATTATAATCTTTTAAACATTTTCTAACTGAAAGGTGACCTGTGGTTTCAGGAGAAATGTTGGTAAATTTAACCTGGAGCTTAAAAGAACTAAATGTGACAAACTATTTTTTAAATCAAGTCTTCTTTAAGTGACATTCATGTCCCCTTAACTTTCTCACTGAAAACCTCAGTTATATAACTCCGCAATAACTTTTTATTTTATTGACTTTGCTGTCACTGTTTGACTTTAGCTTTACTGCCAGCTGCAGAGCCCAGGCAAAGTATTTATACCTTGAACCTTTTGTCACTTTGTTCTTTTTTTTACCACAACCCTCAGTGTTTTCTGTTTTATGTTATAGACCAACACAAAGCAGTGCGACATTGTGAAGTGGAAGTGAAAAAGCAATCAGTTCTTAAATCCTTTAAGCCAATAAACATCTGAAGAGTGTAGCCTGCAAATGCATTCAGTCCCTGATTTACAGCTCAACCAACCACTTTCAGAAGTAAATCAAACAGTGAGCCCACCAGAGCCCACCTGGTTATAATCTAATAGGACTGGACGATAATTCAATAACAATATATATCGATCGATAGACGTGTGGCGCAATAGGAAAAAAAAGGGTTGATAAAAGTTCGATATAGAGACAGTTTTCCTTCCTTCCTTTCAGCCTATCATATTAGTAGATGCTACAGTCACTACTTCCTCTCAACCAATCGTAATCGCGGACCCAGGCACGCCGTCACAAAGCGCCGCCCTCTCAAACCACAACACGGAGCACGTGAATATGTCGCAGCAACGAGAGGCAGAGGAAGTTGTCCCAAAAAGGGGTTTTACTAGTTCGCCAGTTTGGCAATATTTCGGTTATAGCAAGTCTGGCAGAAATAAACCACAGTGATTTGTAAAATTTGCAAGAAATCGGTAAAAACAAAGTCTGGTAAACGCAACCAACTTGTTTCATCACGTAAGCCGCTCACACCCGCAGCAGCACGAGCTGTGTCGGCCCCGGCGCGGCTCCGCGTCGTCGGAGGAATTTTAAAGAACTTCTTCCAAAACAAAGCAGGTATAGCAACTAAACTGGGCTCCCTTCTTTGTGATAAAATGACGTTTTATCACAAAGAATCGTCCAAGCGGCATAAGGACATCACGCATGCAGTAACATGCTTCATAGTGAGGGATATGCTGCTGTTGTCTGCAGTTGAAAAACCTGGCTTCAAACAATTACTCGCCACTCTTGATCCGCGATATAAAGTTCCGGGCCGCAAGTTTTTCTCTAACAGCGCTCCCTAAATTGCGCAACGAGTTCAGGGAATCAGTGCAAAATGAGCTGCAATCTGTGTCTTCCCACGCCACAACCTCGGACCTCAGCCCTGCGTCAGCCTCTTAATTGACTATATAGACAGAGAATGGAACCTGAGGAGTAACTAGTGTACTATTCCCACCTAAATAGGCTATTCTATTTAATTATTTATTATATTTATTCTGGTCATTTTACTGGTCACTTTAGTTTATTCTTTGTCAGTATTTAATAACATCACCCAGGTCTCTTAAGTTGAGTTATTTTTCTTTAAAAAATCAGTTATGGGTAAAATTGTTGGTTAAATAAGGATTTAATTGAAATTTAGTGTTTGTGTGTTCTTTATTAAAAGTAAGTCATTTAGCAATATCATAAGAGCCAGGTTTTAAATCTTTTTGATAATTATCGATATCGATCAATATGCATTTTTTTATCGATATGCTTTTTTTCTATATCGTCCAGCCCTATAATCTAATCTATAAATATAAATACTGCTGTCATATGAAGGCCTGTGAGGTTTGTTGGAGATCATTGGTGAACAAACAGAGTCATAGAGATCGAAGAGCACATCAGAGAGCTCAGGGAGAGAGTTGTGAAGAGGGTTAGCACGGTTAGCTTACCAAACAATATATAACATGTTTTGAAAACTTGACAATGTTCAGTCCATCATCTGAAAATGAAGTCTGCCCCAACTGCAAACCTACTAAGGCATGGCCATCCACCTCAAGGTACGCATTAACCTGAGAAGCAGCCAGGAGGCCGGTGGTAGCTCTGGAGGAGCTGCAAAGGTCCACAGCTCAGGTGGATCTGCGTGGCCCGAAATCAGTACCAGCAGAGCCGCGCCTATTTTATCACGCTTTAAAAGTAGGTCAGAAACAGTTATGTTCTTTTTTCTTTCCTAAACACCTGAGAGGAGGAGGCTTTAATGTTTCTTAAACAAATCCCATTTTTTTTTTCACAAATGCGTTCGGTTCTACAGCATTTTAAACACAGAAAATGCCATTTAACTGTCTGTCAGACATGCTTAACTCCACCCCCTCTTGGTCGGTATACACGGAAAGGTAATGTGTGTTCACCGTGAATGTACCATTCCACATTTAAAATACGGCGGGGTGTGGGTATGCTTTTCTTCTGCAGGGACAGGGAAGTTAGACAGTGGAAGAAGAGATGGATAGAGGTTAAAGCAGCAATTTGGCACAGAGGAATGGGCAGAACTCTCTGGATGGGCAAACCCGATTTAGATATACGCCAAAAGACTTGAAACTGTAATTGTAGCTCAAGGTTCCTCACATTTCATTCACTACTTTGAGCTGGTCTATCACATTAAACAGTAAGATAAATGAAATTTAGTTTGCACATTTTGTGACAAAATGGGGTATAAATAGTTTGGTAAGTCACTGTATATCTGCCATCGGTTGGTTTTTGCTTTATTTT
Organism: Fundulus diaphanus; assembly: GCA_037039145.1. Classification (NCBI taxonomy): domain Eukaryota; kingdom Metazoa; phylum Chordata; class Actinopteri; order Cyprinodontiformes; family Fundulidae; genus Fundulus; species Fundulus diaphanus. Next base: position 22,160,754 of record CM073140.1, on the reverse strand, counting down.
TTTCACTATTTTTCAAATATTTGTTATTCAGACTCCATAGGGCCTTTCTGCTACATCATGAAATAAAATAGCGGCAGCAGCAACATAATATATTTTACTAGCGGTCAGTTACACCGGCTCCACCTCCCCCTCCCCTCTGTGCGCTCCGGTCCAGCTGTTATTTACTCTCTTAGCCCTGTACCCATGGTAACATCACCTCTCTCTCCTGTATCCCATTCTCTGGCTTTTATCCATAATCCCAGTGGAATACTCTGGTGTGTATAATCTCAACCTTTTCCTCTGATTTAACAGTTTTCTTTCATGACCCCCCCTTGCCTTCGACTCATTAGTCACCCTCTTTCATATGCACCATTGTTATACCCCAGACCTTCATTTTCATTACGCTCAACAACAGTTGGCATCAGCAATGCACAGTTTATTCTTCAGCTTTGTTTTTATTAGGGTTCCTGCATGACTGATGATCCTTTGTGTTTTTTGGAGCTGTAAATGCATATTTTTATCCCTCGTATTTTTATTGTTGTCTTCTGATGCTGCGATTATCAGACGTAACCAAGATGAGAGATTTGGCCGCAGCTCTTCCTTTATGGCTTGTAATATCTGCTGCTACAGATTTAGCTCTGTCTCCTTCATCATTTTGGTCATTTCACTGTCTCATGCCTATCCCCATTTCTCTATCTCTCTCTGTCTCTTTCTGACTCTCCCGCCTGACTCGGATTGCATGGTTTTCTCAGACCTTAGTTTGATTGGTAAGACCTCACCTGCTCTATCCATTCCTCTGCTGTCAGTCACGTGACATGTGCTGTGCTGCTGTGTGTCGTTGTTGTTTATTGGTTTTTTTGTTAAACCAACTGTCGTAGATACCCTAGTAGAAGATTTCTGTGTTCATGTTATTTTAGATTTAACTTTAGAGTTAGGTTGAATGGTCTGTGTAGCGCTAACATAGTCAGAACTTTAGATCCATGTCTGTTTTTAAAATAGTTTCCCATTTCCTCACCTTTTGTAATGTTGCTTCCGCTCTTCTTCAGGAATGGGTCGAGAAGTTGAGAATTTAATCCAGGAAAATTCACAGCTGCTTGAGACAAAGTGAGTACATGTTTTATAAAAATGCATCTCAGTATGTAGATAACTATTCTAATTCATTGAAATTCGCCTGTGCAATTACCCTCTATGTCCAATTTGGCTGTTTTTTCCAGGAATGCCTTGAATGTGGTTAATAAAGACTTGATCCTGAAGGTGGATGAGTTGACCTGTGAGAAGGATGTGCTGCAGGGAGAGATGGAGGCTCTGCTGCAGGCCAGAAACAAGTTGGAGGAGAAGAACAGAGAATTGGAAGACGAGCTAAAAAAGTAAGTCAGAACAGGTAGCACTATGGGCTGTTTTTAAAAAATAAAATCCTCATCCGTTATACCTCCAATCAATATATTAAGAGACCTAGAAGCTTATCTCAGCTGTATACCCTTGCATTTCCACTAAGCTATGAAGTAAGAGGTAAAATAGTGAAATATTTTAAAGTATATCTCAATATTTAAAGCAATATCCCCAACTACCATAGTATTGCATATGGCCTGGAAAAAAAACACTCCCGCAATGCTGTATATCGCATTTGAAAGTGCAGAATGAACGATTTGATCACTAGCATAGCTAGACAGCAACATTGAAACGATTTGCTGCAAGTGCTGCACAATATCATACGGCAGATATATGTACCACTGCTACAGAATCAAATCCAGTTCAATTGAGTTCATTTCCATTTTTTTTTTGTTATTTGAATAGCGCCAATTCACAACAGCACTTTGCAAATTCAAATTCAATCAAATCATACAGACAGATTGGTCAAAAAGTCTGCAGATTGCATCGAGTCTTGACCAGCAGCATTCACTCCTACTGGAAGAGCGTAGAGACGCAGTGGACGGTCACTATCATTGAGTCATTGGCTTTGCAGCTATAGCTGCCAAGCAAGCATCTGGCAACAGTGGAGAGGAAAACTCCCCTTTAACGGGAAGAAACTGCACTGCAATTCTGATAGCACCACCATGACCCAAAATGAACATGACATGATAATTTTATTATACAATGCGCATAAGGTCACGACGCAGCAGAACACTGTGCCTTTCACCCATTGATTTAAGTATATTAAGAGCGGTAGCGTAACAAAAATGTCACACATACTTGAAAGATGTGGCAGGACTCACCGTTCAAAAGAATGAAAACCATGATTTTCTAACCTTTAGACCCGCATTACACATTTCTCTCAGTGCTAGCACGCATGGCAAGCTGGGAAACTGTGACAGAAAATCCAGCATTACACATTAGCCAAGACTTCCTAGAGACACATAGACTCTACTTTGCTCTAGAAATGTAACCATTATGAAACAACCTAATATTGTTGCTCTTGCTTTGCTGCTGCAGCTGAAAGTCTGTTGTGTCTCGGCTGATTTAAGCTGCAGAAATCCTGTAAATGTTATGTCTGCTAATTCCACCAATCAGTTCAATTCAATTCTTTTACTGCCAATGTAAGTTAAACAAGTAAATGATGTTGCCTTCGTGATAAAAAAAAAAAAAAGTGAAAAAATCTATATAAATATGGGTATATACCTATTTGCACACATACTGCCTATAAACAAACACATACATACAGATGCAAATATGCATCAGCTGTATATACATATGGATGCATGACTGTACATGCAAACATATTACACCTACGTATTTTGAGACATATTTAGAAGATACCGGCAAATATAGAAAACGTACAGTTAAAAATACAAAAACGTAAACACTAAAGAAATACGCAGCAGTCACAAGTGAAAGCCTGTTCACACTGGACACCCAACGACACACTGCACATCCAAAGACATATTCCAAATCCAGGAACCGCTTCTTAAAGATCAGGTTCTCCCGCAGCACATGAATAAAAGCTATTCTTTAAGTTGGAAGGTACGGGTTTTTGATAACTTGAGACACCTCCTTGACGGTCATCAGGTGAGAAGACCTGGGTGTGTAAAGTCTCCAATGACATTAGCAGCATGCTGGTGACATCCAATTGTGATATCAAACTTGTACAGCTTAAAGTTAGCAGAAATTATGGTTAGGCGAGGTTAATCTGAGGTGATTTATACAGAAACGTGGACACACGATGCTGAGGATACTCAAGCGATTCCAAAATGCGTAGCACTTTCTCACCACAGAGCTCCACATTCAGGGTAATCTTACTCGGGCCACTTTGGGGGAAGAATATCGCTGCTGTTTGGGCCTTTTGGTCTGTGCCGTTCCAAAATGGGCTTCGGGGACTCAATAGACTCTAGCATCTGGTCAGCATGTATTAATCTCTCTGTATTGCCTCAGATTTATAACGTTTTGTTCTTCAAAATTTGAGCTAGACATTAGAATAAAAAGTTTGTTTTTTGTCATAGCTCTTTAGCACTTCAAACTATTCTATGTTTCCTGTATGTCCAGTTAAGTGTAACCGATCTTTTCCAGAGTGCGACAGGAGGTAGAGGAAGTTAGGCAGAAAAGCAAAGATGAAGAAGATGTGAGTCTCTTTTTTTTCCGTCTGTACAATCGTTCTTTTGTTTTTATCAAAAGTGAAAAAGAATAATGACTGTGTTTCTGTGTTGCCTTGCCACAGAGTGAAGTACCGACAGCTCAGAGGAAGCGCTTCACCAGAGTGGAAATGGCCAGAGTGTTGATGGAGAGGAACCAGTACAAGGAGCGGCTGATGGAGCTCCAGGAAGCTGTGAGGTGGACGGAGATGATCCGGTAGCTAAACAAATGGACGAAGCTTCTGCTGTAGATGCTTTCGACCGTGTGTCTGTAGACGTCAGTCTTCACGAACGTCCTCATGTCCTCTCCTGCAGGGCTTCAAGAGAAAATCCAACTCTTACAGAAAAAAAGAAATCAAGCATCTGGCAGTTGTGAGTCTTTCTAAATGTACCTAATTGCACACCTTTTTTAGGACTTTGCTCAGAAAACACTTAAAAGATTTCCTCAAAGCTAACTTTTCTTTAAACCCATAAATCTGTTCTTTCCATTATCTGTGCGTGGATTTGGGTTTTGAATGGGCAGCGTTAGGTAAACAGGATTTGACCTTGTGGAACCTTGTTAAACTTCCCTCTACTGGCAAAGAACCGTTCCTGAGTTTCTAATGTATCTTTATCCACAGTCTTTGCACTGACTGGTTGTTGATATTACTAACTTCTTAGACAAGACTCTCCTTGTGTTCCTGGGTCTTGTCTCCTGCTTGCTCTGTGCCTTTTTGATGTTTTTCTACTTTGTCTACTCTCAGGCAGCTGAAGGTAGACCACATATACACATTTTTTTAATTTTTTTTTGCTTAAAACACTTTTTATGACTCCATATTATTAATATGTTTTTGTTTTGCATATAGATGTTTTTAAAGACATCAGTAGATTTTTCTTTCTTTTTTTTTGTCAGGATCAGATCAGAAAGTAAAAGGGTCCAAACAATCTTAAGCAGATGTGTTGGATGTTTTAGGAGTTGGAGAGTTTTACACAGTCAGTCACATCTGATGTGATTTAAATTAGATACTTTTTTAAATAAATGCAGCAATAAATCAGTCGATGATTAAAACTTGGAAAACTTCTTAATTAATTGTTTTCTCAGTAATTTGACCGTAGAAAGATGTTTGAAAGTGCTGAGTTTTACTACGACTCCCAGCATGCCTCCTTGTTTGTCGTGGTGCAGTTAATGTTGGTGCTCCTTTACTGTCTGGTTGGTGACCCCCCCTACCTTGCTCTTCCCCCCGCAATCCTGTTTGCTTTGTGTCCCTCTCGGCTTTCTGTAACCTCGCCACCTGCAGCTTCAGCAGACTGTTTAGCTCCTCCTCCAGTTCCGCGCCTATGAAGACAGTCGAGGACCCGTCCAAATTAAAGTACAACTCCCCAGGCAGCCTGGTGAAGAGGAGCAGCACCTTCTCGCAGTTCCCCACCGAGAAGTCCAAGATATTTGACTTCATGAATGAAGGGTACGTGACGTTACGACACGCAGGGCATGGATACCGTGCATCTGTTTGCTAAAGATGTTTGCCTCGCTTGTTGTAGAACGGAGCAGTGCAGCTCCCCCTCACATAAGGAGAAAAAGAAAGCCCAGTACCGGCAGGTTAAGGCCCACATGCAGAAAGAGGACGGGCGGGTCACGGTGCACGGCTGGAGCCTGCCGAGCAAACACAAGGTGTGAAATGTCGGCTCTCTTTTGACACATTTGGATTTTAACAAATCTGTCCCGTTATGATCAAAACCTTTAATATTTTATATTGGGATTGATTTTAATTAGGAATATTACCCCAAATTAAAAAAACTAACCTTTTTTGTAAAAAAAAAAAAAAAAAAAAAAAATGTATGAAAATCAGAAATATGTGGTGTGGGTTAGTCAGGCACTATGAGCAGAATAGCTCAAGTTAAGTTAGACGGATGGAGAGCATGCGTGAACGTCCATTTTACGTTTTGCCACAGATTCACAGGTGGATTTAGAAAACTATTGCATGCTGCATTTTTTAATTTCTCTCTGGGGAAAAAAATAAACTCAGTTAATAAAATTTTCTTTTTAACACCAGGTGTTTATCTATCAAAATAAAAGAGCCCAGCAAAATAGATCTAAGTTTGTGGGTGTAAAAAGATGGGAACGAGTTAAAGGAGGTGACCGTTGTTCAAGGCAGTGTTGACATGGGTAGGGCTGATTGTTCTTAAAACGTTGCACCTAGCTCTCTTGTTCTATCTTTTTAAAATGTTTTCTATTTAAATGACTCTAAGAATCATATTTTTATTCAGAATTATAGCGTTAGTCTTGTAATTTGATGCTCATAAGAGGCAAATATTTACCATGTTTTTCGGACTATAAGTCTCTTTTTTTTTTCATAGTTTGGCCGATCCCGCTACTTATAGCCAGGTGCGACTTATATATCAATTTCAAATGGTAATTCACACTTACCAACATGAACCAAGCAGTAAACATTGCCGTCTATAGCCACATGAGGGCGCTCTAGGCTTGTGAAAACTATATGCTTCTCCTGTACCACTTAAAAATGACTTGAAACATTAAGTTAGAGACAATAAAGACTGAACACATGTTTGTATGTTGTTTCGCTGCTTCAGTATACATTCACGCAGTGGAGCGTTGCGTGGTGCAGCTAGGAGAGCCCAGACTGAGACAGAACCCTGTTATTGGGCTGTCCGTGAAGCTAATAACAGCTAGCGCTAGCTTACAGGTCTGTTGTCCGGGGGGTTTACAACTTGGCTGATGCACGTGAGCTTTATGTTGCTCTGAAACATCCGCGTCGTACTGTTAGCTTAGCACGTAGCATCGCTACGCTCGCGGTCTAATTTCAGCATAAACGAATCTCAGCGTAACGGGCCTTTACGTTAAAATGCGCTGACGAGAACTTTCCGGGTTGGCGATTCTGGCTTGTTATGCTAATTTACTCCATCCAACCTCCCAGGTATGTTCAATATTATTCAGCCGATTGTGGATGTAGTTGTGTAATTGAATAAGTCCACGTACCAGATTAAATGTCAGTTTTTAGTCTTGAATTGTGTGAAATAAATGTCTAAATAAATGCAACTTATAGTCCGGTGCGACTTATGTATGTTTTTATCCTCTTTATGATGCATATTTTGTCTGATGCGACTTATATTCCAGAGCGACTTGTAGTCCTTAAAATACGGTGTATGCTTTCTTGTTGTTTGTGTGCTTGACCTTCAACAACTCTCACTCACATATTTCTGGTTTTCTTTAACTGGTTTCATTTCTGCAGGTTGCAAATGGGGGACAGATAGAAAACAAAATGAATTTACCGGTGCCAGTCTACCTGCGGCCTTTGGACCAGAAAGATGCTTCTATGAAGGTACAGAAGTGAAGCGTTAGAAAACATGGGAATGAAAGCTGCAGCATTTTTGGGTGAATTTCTCAGGAGACATTTGCATCAAACTCTTTGTCTGTGTTGCTCAGCTGTGGTGCGCTGCAGGGGTCAACCTGTCTGGGGGTCGGACGGTTTTCTCATCAGAGCTGACAAAGCAGATAAAGGGCTCCCAGAGCAGCCTGGACCAGCTGGAACAAGAGAACAAGGTAAGCTGTTCGTAGAAGTTTTATGTCATGTTAAAAACGGGAGATAAGTGAATATTTTTTTTTTATTATTTTGTGTGTGATTGCTTTGAAAAACAGGAGAAAGGGGAGAAGGAGCTGACTGTCCAGGATGAGATCTCCAGTCGCGTGTGGGTGTGCATGAGCACCACTTCCTCCACTAAAGTTATGGTACTTGATGCCACACAACCCACCGAGCTGCTCGACGCCTTCTACGCCTGCAACACCCATGTGGTCTGCATCGCTAGTGTACCTGGTAGGCTGAGGGGCCACCCGTCATATTCAGCTTGATTAACCACTTATTAAGATCGCCTTGTTTGTGTTGCTCTCAGGCGTGTTGGAGTCAGACTATCCTGCCGGGGAGGAGGTACCCCAGGACCCGGAGGCCGGCCAAGGGGATGTGGTGTCGTTGGCCGGCAGCGTGGCCAGCGTGGGCTCAACAGGCAGCGATGGGGCGGCAGCAGCTGAAGGCGTCACGGCCGTCCCTCAGACAGCAAGCTTAGGCGTCTCTGAGCAGCCAGCGGAGTACAGCGCCACTTCAGGCTCAGGTAGGGAGCAGATTTATATGCGAGTAGAGCCGCTGCTCCTCCACATCGAGAGGAGTTAGCCGAGTTGGCTCAGGCGTTTGTTCAGACTCGGACATTATGTATCATTTGCGTTGTAAAGTAAATCTTTTGAGAGCTTTTGTGCTCCGTCGGTCTTTAGGTCGTACACTTCCTAACCACATTCACTCTGACCAACCATTTTCTTAGTCACTGATGCTGCAGCATTCATTTCATATTCAATTCCCACAGTCGAGCTGTCCAGAGAGACGAGCCCAACAGAGGATGGGGTTCCTACGGCCGAAGAGGCAACAGAAGCGACAGAGGCCAACGCTGGCGTGGGTGAAGAAGGAGAGGAGGATCAGGGATCAGATCCAAACCAGCCAGGAATTTACACAGAGCACGTGTTTACAGACCCTCTGGGGGTAGGACCCACCGACTCCTGTCCAGCTGAAGCACAGAGGTGAGAATGAGACAGGGGGCAGTAATTGAACTTACCCTGATTATATTCATTGATAAAACTGATATTTTTGAGAAATCAGCCGATTCTATTTTTCTTTTTTTTCTTTTTTTGCCTTCAGGAGCTCTGGGCAGGATGGTGAGCCTTGCCTGCCAGAAATCATGGATACGTCAGATAGTGAAGTCCTGAGGATGAGCAGCGCTCTTCCAACCATGTGGCTTGGAGCTCAGAACGGATGGTGAGCACGGTAGACTCCACCAGAGGGCGCTGTTAGTTCAGCTAAAATCAAAGTGCAGCTCCACTATTAATGAGCAAGCTTATTGAAAGGAAATTAGAAAACGTTGGTAATAAATGTAGACAATGGATAATCTAGATAAATGGATAATGTTAGCATTGATCTGATGATTTGTCCATAATTATTTATGACCTCAAGTATTTAATTTGAGGTCTCTTCATCCTACAGCCTGTATGTGCACTCGTCTGTGGCACGATGGAGAAAGTGTCTCCATGCCATCAAGCTCAAAGACTCCATCCTCAGCATTGTGTAAGTAAAGTGTTAAACGTTCCAGACATACAGCACCATCCACATTTATTGACTCCCCTGGGGCATGGTGTATAAAAGGTTTTCACTGCAGCTGTATAATCCTCTACTAAAATGTTTTAGAAAAGCCTTTTACAACTCATTTTCAGTTTTCTTGCAAAGGCAACCAATCTCCTCCGGGTATTTCAGAGTCAATGATGCCATGCACGCTAACGAGGTTCGGCAGAGAAAAAGGCCCACAGATCGTCTGCAGCCATATGGTGCTTTTCCTTATATTCATGCTTTGTTCTACATCAGAGCCACCTGGAGTGACTGTTGCCAAAACGACCATTCTTCAGTCTCGTCTGAGCAAATGGTTCCAGATAAAGTCCTGATAGAGATCAACAACCTCAGCACGTTTACATTTGTGATGGTAGAACAATAGTTTTTCCTAACATGCCTCCCATACAGTCTAGTAATTGTTACTGAGACTTAATGACTCTCGTTCTCTGACAGTGAGCTTTAGTTTTGTTTTTTACCTTCGTTACCATTCTGCTTATTGTGTCTGGTGATCAAATTGGGTCTTTAACCAGTCTTGGTTCTTATAATTTAGGTGCTTTAAACTTTTTATTCATTGCTCTGACTAGAAATGTTATCTGAACGGTTTGTTTTTTTTTCTTTCCAATTTTGAAGATTGCCAAATAGATATAGAGGCTTCTGTGTGACGCAAACTGGAATTTATTGGTTTCTCGTGTTGAACGTTCCTAAGGCACTGATTAATTCAATTTTGCAATTTTTTTAAGATTTCATTTTTGGAAAAGCTCATTGTGTAACACCACTAGCAGCAAACGTTTTGTTATATTTTAATTGTTTAAACTGGCAGGGCCGCCATCTTGTTTTACAAGCACGTTTCACAGCTTGCATTTAAGGCTGGTTCACACAGCAGGATTTTAAACTAAGCCTGAGGGACACCACACGTAAAAATAAAAATCTTACATAAAACAGGTTTGCTCGTACAATGTGTGGTGTCGGGTCAGACGGCGAGCTCAACACAGCACACGCAAACAGATTTCACTTGGCGACCGTTCAGATGTAAGATGGGAAATCATGCGAAACCTTTCAAGATTAAAGGGGAGTTCTGAGAAAATTAACACAGGCGACGAGGAAGAATAATGGCGATAGTTTCTGGGCTGATTTTAATGGAGAAAAAAAACATAAGAAAAATAAATGGGGTTGGTTAAAGGAGAGGAGACGACGTGATCGGGGGGTTCTGCGTTTGCTGCACTTTGATGTAGAGGTGGGCTGGTTTTTTCTCTCTCGGGGTTTCCCTCACCTCGCATTCTGACTGGGAACACCACACACGCTAGGATATCAGGGCAAGACAATCCAACATGTCGAATATCCCCGATTTAAGGTCGGAGCGGTCCTGACGTTCCACAGAGCGGACCCGATCACTCTTAACACACCACACACAGCAGGAATATCTCTTAAAATGATCTTAAGAGACACGTCGATAGTCGGCGCCTCTCGGAAGGGACAGATCGGGGCAAAAATCCTGCCGTGGGAACCAGGCTTTGAATTCAGGTCAAATCCCAGACGAAATGCTTGACATAAGAGCAAGTTTTTAAAATAAGTTCTTTAAATTCTTTTTGTGAAATGAAAAATATCGCCCAGCCCTAGCACCGATCGACCTTAAAAAGTAAAGTGAAAATCAAAAAGATGTTTGAGTTATCATCATTTTACATGAAATGTTAGAGGTTTCCCTCCTCTAAAATGGTCTCAAAATAAAGGTTTTATTTCTGTTTCTATTTTAAGATAATGGTAATGTAATTAAATATCAGCTTATTTTAAGGCCAATAATTGTGGAGGATGCAGTAATGCAGAAAAGATCTCTTCAAGATATATTTGCTTGTTGCAGGCATGTTAAAGGGAGGGTGCTGGTTGCTTTGGCTGATGGGACATTAGCAATTTTCCACAGAGGCACTGGTAAGTGTGGAACTTGCTGCAGCAGAAGTGAAAAAATATAAATACCACTAAGATTTTCGGCTTTTGTCTTTGGATCTTTTTAGAATTTCTTACCTTACCGAGGCTCATTTCGCCGATTTTAGCATTTTTACCCTATTTTTGCTGTCTCCAGACGGTCAGTGGGATCTGACCAACTACCACCTGTTGGATCTGGGGCGGCCACACCACTCTATCCGCTGCATGACGGTAGTCCATGACAAGGTGTGGTGTGGCTACAGGAACAAGATCTATGTTATCCAGCCCAAAACCATGAGGATAGAGGTACGCCGGTTCTGTTAATGCCGTTTCAGCTAGCAGAAGGTGCGTAACATTTGACGTTGTTGTTCTTCTTCTCAATTTTCAGAAGTCCTTTGATGCTCATCCTCGCAAAGAGAGTCAGGTGCGCCAACTGGCCTGGGTTGGAGACGGTATCTGGGTGTCCATCCGGCTGGATTCAACACTGCGCTTGTTTCACGCCCACACCTACCAGCACCTGCAGGACGTGGACATCGAGCCTTACGTCAGCAAGATGCTGGGTATGACTGCTGTTTGCGAAACCCAGATTAGCTGTTACTTGAGACCGTATAAAGTTATCTGAGATCCTGCGTATTGCTCCAGAACACTTGAATTACACTTTTAATCATCTGCGTGTTTTTAGGAGATACTGAACTCATTTCAGTCTGTTTCTATTTGTTTCCATCTCAGGCACTGGTAAACTGGGCTTCTCTTTTGTGAGAATCACAGCTCTGGTTGTTTCCTGCAACCGTCTGTGGGTGGGGACAGGAAATGGAGTCATCATCTCCATCCCATTATCTGAAGGTACCACAAGCCTACATAATATAATTACCAAAAGGTGGAGAACGTTGAATTAGAGCCAAAATACTTACATCCAGGTACAAAATTGATCCAGGTCATTTATTGCTATATTTGTAGCACCACATTAGCATATTGAATATTTAGCTCACCCAGACAGCTGCTGGGGATACGTGCCTCGCTGCACACGACACAGACAGACCAGGAACTGCAGAAGCCAATAGACTTTCTGTGTCGTTGCAAAGAATGAAAAGTGATTTGGTTGTCAAGGATAACTTACTGTTTCTTAAAAATTTCCACCTCCGAAGTTTCACACGCGAGGGATCTGGGAGAAATGAAATGACGGAGGATGTGAGCAACGGGTTTCAGGAGTTGAGTGCCATCAGACTGGTATGTCTGTATGTGTTCTCCTCCTCTGTCTGCTTTTCTACTCTCTCAGTTCATTTTACCGGCCTGTCTTTGATATATATTTGCTCTAAAACAAGGTCAGACTGCAGACATGATTAACATTCTGGGCACAACACGTAGAATAAAGGAAACTTTGGTTGCCATGGACACTGCTCTCCAGTCCACTGGATCTGAGCTCCATCATGTTTATACTTTTATCTAGGCCCCTTTCTTAACCCGATTGTTTCAAATTAGGGTGATGCACGCATTTTAACATCAACAGGTTTTATTAATATCTTCTGCTCTTGTTTCTCTAGCTAACAAGACAACAGGACTAGTGCCAAATCGCCCTGGCAGCGCCGTACGGGTCTATAGTGATGACTGCTCAGAGGGAGTTGGGCCGTGCAGCTTCGTGCCGTACTGCTCCATGGCTCACGCCCAGCTCTGCTTCCATGGACATCGAGATGCAGTGAAGTTCTTTGTCACAGTCCCAGGTAAGAGCCAAGGGCTGACCCGGCGGACGTTGGGGTGTAAAGACAAACTGTTCATCAGGTTTACATTTGTTTAAACTGCTTATAAAATCATGTTGTGCTTATTCTGCTCAAGTAAAGTCTGGCCTTTGCTGTTTTTACAGTCTATTACTCTTTAAGTTCCCTTTAAACAATGATTTTGAAGAACATTTTTAATGTTTGGGTCACTGGTTGGGACAAAATCAGGAGAAACCGAGCTTGATCCAAACATTATAGATCATTTCTTTGTTGCTAAACATTTACCGTCCTACCTTTTTATTTTTTTTTCTTATGGATGACACATTTCAGCTCTTTGCTGCAACTATTTTGTTTTGCTACTAAAAATACAGACAGAATAGACTCAGCCAGGGTTTGGTGAGCTTAGATCCTTCCTTGTTTGTTTGTTTATTTGCTTCTTTTTGCTCTGCTCTAAAAGTCGTTAACTGAGCAGCATAAATACAGAGTTAGTCTGCTTATCAACATTTGTCAGGCCTAAAGCTGTATTATGATGTTTGTTATTTACAGCAACTTTTCACCAAACAGTCTGACTAATGTAAGGTCTACAACATTTATTTTATTTTATTTTTTTTATAAAGCAATGCTTTTTTGTTTAAACTGCGATTTACTTTCTGTGTTTCTCTTTGTTCCTTTAAGCTGCAACTCAGCTAAAATCTCAAAAGTCATTGAATAAAACCCCGTTCTGGACTGTTTTTTATTCGTCTTTCTGTCCCAGGTCAAGCCATGCCTCCTCCGGGCAGTGCGGATTCGGGTTCTGACGATCCTCCATCTGAATGCTCAGATACAGCAACCTCTGAGCCAAAAACATACCTGGTCATGAGCGGAGGAGAAGGTTACATCGACTTTAGAATCGGTGAGTCCAACGCATATAAATACATGCAGAGTGGCTCAAATCCATCGGTCTCCAACTCAAATTCTTTAGGGTCAGTGCATCAAATGGCTAACCTGCTTCCCTAGCATGCAGTCAAGCTGTACGGAGCTCTGCTAATGAGCTAATGTTCAGGTAGGGTATGTTGAAGCAGACGTTCTAAAATGCTCTTCCCCTTTTTAATGTGATGAATATCCTGTTCACTTCAACTGGAAAACAAACAAACCTCTCAGGAGAAGAGAGATGTAAAAAGTTAAAAATAAAAAGCTACAATAACCTGGTCAGTTTGCACACTGTTGACATAAAACCTTTTTGAAACACCTGATTCAGTTTCAGCATTCAGTGTTTTTTGGGTACTCGCCTGCCAACAGGTGTAATGAGTCTGGTGAAACTGCAATAAATATGTTTTCTGGTTATTTTCTAATTCTTTGGCCAAAACCTGAATTTGAGAGAGGTTACAATGTATTTAACTACAATAGCTTTTCACAATGTTCTAATTTTGTAGCTGTATTTTAGAGTCATGATCTGGAGTTAACGTTTCTTCACATAGAACTGGAGTTTACGTTGAGGGGGCTTGAAATTATAATCAGACTAAACTACCGACCAGTTTTGGCTGAAACCCTCCATCGAGGAGTCTGCCAGAAAGATAAACATAAAGAAAGATGGTGTTTTTTAGCATCACAGTGACTCCAAGCATACATCACATCAACAAAAGAACGCATTCATGAAAGGAAAATGAAGGTTTTACCAGAGTCCAGAACTATATCTGTGAAAAAGAGCTGTGGACAGCAATATTTCTTATTGTTCTCCTTCCAAAACAATAATGTCTCATATGTGGAAAAGGTTTTTAAATGATTCGTCATTGACTCTTTTTGGTTTTTTTTCATCCACCCAACCTGGCATTTTAACAAGGGTGTGTGCAGTCGAGACACACATTTAAGGTCGAGAACTACAGGCGATGCCCCACCTGCTGTGATGCAACACTGTTTGCTTGACTTATCTTCCTCCTCCTCAGGTGACGAAGGCAGCGAGCTGGAGGGTTTAACAGAGCAGGCCAGCAGCCAGCCGGTGGCGCCCGCCAAAGCCGAGCGAAGCCACCTCATCGTCTGGCAGGTCGCCACGCCTCACGAGTGAAAAACACGGCAGACCGCTGCATCAGCCACGGGCGCCGTCCAGCAAGCCTACACGTCCTGCTCCGCGTTTTTTCACCATCCGCTATGCCTGAGTAGACGACGTCTTTGTAAAGAAAACAAAAACAACTACGACAAAAAAATTATTTTTATTCAGTGTTTTGTACCATTTTACTCCTCACGAATTTGAAACTGGTAAACCTATATTTATGTCAACTATGATTATGAAATCGTCCAGATGGCCCTGCTGCTGGGTTGCATGTAGGAAAAGCAGCCGCCCTGCAGCTTGATTAGTCTGATCATGTTAATGTTTACCTGAAAGGGGTTAGATATGAGGAAAAAAGGGACATTTTAGTTGTTTTCTGTCAGTATAATTCTGCTCTTTCTTTCTGCATAACTAGAATCAAAAGTAATGGGATCAAGCCTTGTTTCAGAGGCCATTTTAAACTTTTAATTCTCACATCCAGGTCGCCACATGTAGAAACATCCTTGCACTTCGGGAAGGTTTTCCTGTGAATAGAAGAACAAAGTTAGCATTAGTTTGCATTAGGAAGTCCTGTTTCCTCACTAAAATGTATCTGCTCGGCCACGCTGGAGCTAAACCTCCGTCCTGTCCGTGAAAACAAACAAGAGAAAAAAAAAAATGGCTGCCGGGGCCGTCAGCTCAGTGCTTCCTGTTTGCTTCAGCTCATTGGCACTTTAAAATGTTAAATGTTAAGTCTGAAGGGATGCGAGTGTAAGTAATGTAATATTTGTCATAAATTGTGTGAAGGAAAAATAAAAGCGCTCAAATATTTTTTTTTTTTTTTTGCAAGGATGTCACAGTAACCAAATGACGGAAGAAAAACAAGGGTCATGACACTTTTATTTATGAGTCAAGGGATTGTTGAGCTAATGGGTTGTTTTTAAATTTTATTGCAGGGACCACAAACACTAAAGAGAGTCTCCCTTTATTTCTCCATCTCTGCTGTTTTTTTTTTTAATTTGTTTTGTGCTGGAGGTCTTAAAGGCAATTATCATGACGTTTTTATTGTTATTTTGACATGTGTTCATTTGGGAGATACTTTCATAAAGAAATGGGTGTTTTAATGACTGCAATGATAGCAGGATGGCTCTACGATTGCAGATGTTTTAATTTGTTTTTGATATTAAAAGAGCTGGGCCAAGTTTGATCCCAAGTCCATTTCATAGCAGTAACTTTATATTGTGTTTGTGTGCCATTCCAGTATTTATTTTCTTCTTTGTTAAGGAACCCGTTTGGGCTCAGAATGTAACTTTCTACATGAACAAAGTATCATAGGAGGCTATTGTGAACAACATAGTCCGATAAGTTTACATGATTGTTAATAATGGTTCAATAAAATAGATTAATGCCAACAAAAGTCTGTGTGTGTTATTTTAAAGAAAACAACTATCTGTAGAATCTTAGCTTATTGTCGTTATGTTCGATGGAAAGGACAACAGTGTGTCTGTCTTTTATATTAGGGTCTAAATGCAATATTAGTGCTTTCATTTGTGCAGATGTGTGCTATGTTGTCCATTTTATTTAAAAAAAAAAAAGATCTTTAACTGTTGCAACTTAGCATCTCTGAAGGCTTAAACAATGGTTTCCCCCCCCCCCCCCGTAGTCTTGTTATAAATCTTTAGGTGTTTAAGTTGATGGATTTCTGTCTGTTTTTCCTGATCATGCTCTATAGTTGCTTCCATGAAGTTCATACATTTGTGAATTAGTTTATTGTGTTCTTGTGTGCATTTTGTATTAGTTCTGTTAGATGTCTTCCATGTGTTTTTGCTCTGTTCAGGTCCTGTTCATTACACTTCTCCCGTCAGCTCCTCTGTCTTTATCAGAATCAGCTGTCCCTCATCTCCACCTGATTGCTTTCACCTGTTTCTGCCTCACCTTTTCCCACAGGCTCTGCATTTAAGCTCCCCGGTTTTCATTACTCATCGCTGGTTTCTTACGTTGATTTCCATGCTCTCTTTTGCTCTCCCTGTTTGTTCATTGTACGTTTTTTTTTATTTTATTTTTTTATTTCACTATTAAATCCTGCATTTGCCAGTTCGTCTGCATTTGGGTCCTTGCTAAACCGAAACATGAAGTCCATGTTTTCTAAAACAGCATCCCTGATTTATCTTGCAGAGGACAAGTATTTCCTCTTAATAGAATTCTTCTGTTGTGGCTTTTATGGCACACTTTTCAGATCAGATCATCCAACTGATTTAAATTTAAACAAAAACAGATTTTCAAGTGACTGATTTCATTTATTGAAGAAAAGGGATATCCAAACCAACCTGGCTTATGAAAAAGGGGAAAAAAAAGTAATTGCAACCTTGTTAAATGAAGAGTTACAAACACAATTACCCACTGGTCTTGGGTTCAGTTTCTCAGTCCACACCCAGGTCCAATTAATGCTAGACCTGTAGAATCAAGTCACTTAAATTGAGCCAGTCGGACTGCGTGAAGTAGGCTAAGGATCTCAAATGGGGGGGAAAAAGCATGATTTGATCTGACAAAATTTAAGAGCCGGTGAGGGGAAAAAAGTATTTGACATGTATACATCTAATAAAGTTTGCAAAACGATTTCTAATGTTTTGGGCCTTCACGGAACCACAGGGAGAGCCTTTACAAATGGAGAAAACATGAAACGACTGTTAAATTTCCCAGGCCTAGAAAAAAAGAGCACATCAACCTCTCCTGTGGGATCAGAACATCAGTATCTGCTGCTTTAGGACCTGAATGACTTACTCTAATTGATGGAAACATGAATTCTGCTACCAAAAAATCCAGAATATATGCTGTTTTAGGCTTGTCAGGATGATGAACTGTTTGTTAGTAATCCATAACATCTCAGGGGTATAAACAATATGTGACACAGGCCTAATTCTCTCACAAGCCATTAAAGCAAAACCACTACAAATTTTTCATAAACCGGGAAACAGCTCCTCGCAAAAACTTATCTATACCACAATATTGGAATTTATTTAAAAAAATAAATGAAATTTTTTTTATTGGAATGACAATGCTTTCTACCACAAGGTGGTGCCATATGCTTAGCTGTTTGTTCCAAGACAGCATGTGTTGTGTCCAAATGGCTTGATAGGTGAAACGTTTACATTTTTCCATCCCTTTTAGAATGGATTTTTCTGACATGTTTTAATTTGAATTTTACCTGACCTATCTTGTTTTATCACATATGAAGAGTTACTAGTTACCCAAACTTGACCCTGGGGTCATTAGTTGGAGTGTAACTGATTTGTCTCTGCATAGCACGCTTCTCTCCCCCCTAAAACATGCTTGTATCACCTGTTGTGAATGGAATAATAAAGTAAACTCAGACAGTATCTCAGCTGTTCTGGGTGTCATCTTCGTGATGCACGAAGGAAACAAATGCTTAGCCCATGTGGTCTCCTCTCAGCCAGTAGGAGGCTGTCAAGCTTGTCTCGATGCAGCATCCCCGCACATAATCACCTCCCTGACATCACAACGCAGAGCCCACCTCCCACCCACTCTCATCCTCTTCAGGCACACATGCGCCGACAATGATGCCGCAAACAGGCACACAAAGGGCTTCCTGACGTCACACGGGCGAGGGATTCTGAGCCTGAATGACAGATTGAATTACAGCTGGGAGGTTGGATAGGAGCAACTCGTTTCATGTTTAACGCAGGAACAACGGCAACAAAATTACCCAAGTTGTTCACCTAGTTAAGAATGGAAACATGGGGAAAAGATTTATTGATGAGTACAACTGAGTAAAAATTAATGCTATTGAAAATCTCTTGATGTTAAAGCTGAGTTATTGACATTTAGGTACATGCCTGAATTTAGCTAGTTTAGGGTCAAAAGAATGTATGAATAATAAAAAAAAAAAATCCTCTCAAGCAAGAGCAATTAACATTTCCCCTCTAATGACTGAGTTTGGCAGAAAGTGGCCTGCACAAACATGAAACAATTGGGCCTTTGCATTGACTCAGACAGGCAGGTGGTCAGTGCTGCCTTCTCCTGCCTGCTGTGAAAATACTGTACCTTCCTGTCCCCTGACTGCCGTCTGCCTAATCAGCAGGCTTTAGAAATGGGCCACCGTGGGTACATTCAGTCTGTTTAGTGTTTCCACTGTGTCCTCCTGCACCCTCCTGCTGTTTTCTCGGGTTAGGTTTCTTGTTTGTTGATCTTTTTGTTGACTGTGATGAGGCCTCCATCCTAGTACTCAGTGTATCTCAACAGCTACGCACCCACAAAATGGTGATTTTTTTTTTTTAGCATTTTATTTCTGTTCCGTCTCCTGACTGATAGAGTTGCACGGTGAGGTAATTCGAAGCGCTTGTCCCCTCTCTGCAAACTTGCAGAGCAAATGTTATAAAGATTTTACTAGGATTGCTGAAATGAAATTCAGGTTCATCACAAATCCTGTCATTTATGAATGATGAGCAGCCAATAAGACAGAAAGCTCTGATTTAAAGTATTAGTTTGAAGGTGAGAACTCACATAGTATATGCAGTCTTCATGATGTTTTGCATTTCCTCTTTCCTCTTCTTAGTTTTATTTTTAATTGAACATGAAAGAAGGAACAATCTTGCTCTTTTTTAACACAGGTTTTGAGAGCCAGCGTGTTTCCATTTTATAATAAAACAATAAACAGTGTCAAATATAGTGTCAAGCAATCTCTAGGACTTTTTTAGAAGAAAGCAAAGTTTGAATTGTGATTGTTTTATGAATTGCTTGACTGGTACTTCCAAACTCCCCTCTCCTTGTCCCTCTGAAGTGCCCCGAATTTATGAGCAGACAGGACACATTTGCTTGCAGCCTTTATTGTTTTATAAAAGCTAACCCCGTCTCAGACAGAGCTAAATCTTTTGGTCTTTTAGGCTGTGAAAGTTGACACCTGTACTTGGTTTTGGTTTGTATATTGTTTTGACTACGTAAAAGAGGCTGGGCGCTAAATAAAGAGAAGGAAATGTAAGAACTCTGCAAAAACAAGGGAGTGGAGGATGTATGAGGAGCTTTAGCAAATGACAATGGAGTGAAAAAGATATGTTTGTATGATGTGACGCAGGGCTCCTTTTCTCTTGGCCCTACCACCTTTGATGCCTTGGCAAGATTTTAGAAGGCTCCCCCTCCATTGGCGATTTACATATGTGTACAAAAGAAATCAAAAAGCATCATTTGCAACATAAGATAACATGTCACCCAACTAGTGTGAGGGCTGATGCTCGTCTACAGCGGTCATTGGGTAAAAGGCAGGGTTCACCCTGGACAGTTCGCCCATCCATCACAGGAAGCACAAAATCATGCCATGTTTTAGGACTGTGGGAGGAAGCCAGACTAACAAGAGCGAACCCACACATGTACAGGGAGAACATGCAAGCTCCATGCAGGCCAGGCAATCCTGGCCTCCATACAGGCCAGGATTTTAACCCAGGACCTTCTTGCTGCAAGGCAACAGAGCTACTAACTGAGCCACTGCACAAAATACAGCTACATGTAAAACTATGAACAAAAAGGAATTTACCGACCTCCGTGGCACTTTTTATTAATGCTTCCACAAGTTTGACATACTATGGCTGCATTCGAAAAGGGCTCCATCTGAATACCCTTAAGAACAGCTCCTAGCTTCTGTTCCTTGACCTTTTACGGGGTCAACAGTAAGAACTCTATTGTGGGGAGGAAAGGAGCTTCAGACTGCTGTGCCGATTTCAGACAGTCTCGGACATCATTACGTGACCGAAACGCACATCGACGATGGTAAATGGCTTGTACTTGTTTAGTGCTTTATCAAGTCCAACGACCCCAAAGCACTTCACACTACTTGCAGTCATTCCCCCATTCACACACACACACACACACACACACACACAGCTCACCTGATGGTGGTGAGCTGTGTGTGTAGCCACAGGTTGACAGAAGCGAGGCTGCCACCGTCCCTCTGGCCACTGCCAGCAGGCAATGCAGGGGATGTGTCAAGGACACAACAACTGAGACGGTCGGAGCGGGGGATCGAACCAGCAACATGCCCTGGCTCCTGTGCCACTGTTGCACCCGCCATGATGCGAGTCAAATCCTTTTAAAATTAAACATGTTTATTAGGGAAGCCCATAATTGTGAAGGATGTTGTGAAGGGTGCTTTAAAGGAGCCATAAGTAAGATATTTACCGTGAAATCAAGCTAAATCATTTTCATTTCTCACCCAAGATAGTAGTAACATTCCCTATAAACGATCAGTCCTCACCATCAACAATGTCTTAGTCACGTTTTTCTCCTTTCAAACCTCGAGGTACGGTCAGGAACTACTTCGGTTCAGAGTGTGGCATGTGTTTACCGTATTTTCCGGACTATAAGGTGCACTTAAAATCCTTAGATTTTTCTCAAAAATTGATAGCAAATCCAGTGTGCCTCGTTGTGCTTACTGACTGATTTTATGTGGTACAATGCGCTCAAAAATCTATCAACATGTGTAAGTATGACTATGGTAATAATGAAGCCACACCGCTCAATGGATTTTTGGAGCATTACGGTACACTGTGTGTCACCATAGACATCATATATGTAGACGCCTCGTTGGGCGGGTTCTGCCTATGCTGCGGATGAGTCAGAGCGTCCGCCATGTTGAATGTGGCAAATCTGTTGTTAGACTCAGTCACTCACTCAAACAGTATCAGAGGGACTTTAATCTCAGAATATACTTTATATTCATAATATTTTTTATTTTTGTAATATTACGAGTTTATTTTCGTTTCCCTTTGGCTTCATTCTCCTGACTTTATTCTCGTAAAGAATAAAAACAATTATAAGAATCTAACCTGGCCCTACTACTCCAGGACTAAGATAGTTCTGCAAACTGTGACTATTCTGGACATGTTCCCACTTAATTGTCATAATATGACGTTTTTCCCATAATATTACCACTTTTGTCTTTTTTTTTTACTTTATTCTCCTATGACTTTTTTCTCATATTAGTAATTTTATCTCTTTAATACTCCCCCAAAAAATCTGTTGCTAATCTGTGTTTATACCAGATACCAGATCTTAAAAGGTTCACACGGTTTTATGAAACAAAGAAGACCACAATGTTTAGATTTAACCAATTGATTTTTATTTTCATAACACATACACATATATATATATTTCTCTCTCTCTCTGCCTCTGTCTCTCTCTCATATATATATACACATCTATAATCTGGACATATACTTATATATAAACACACCTGTTTATTTAGAATACTTCAAAATCTATATATGCACATCGATCAAAACATCGATCAAAAGCCA
This sequence comes from Fundulus diaphanus, assembly GCA_037039145.1. Lineage (NCBI taxonomy): Eukaryota > Metazoa > Chordata > Actinopteri > Cyprinodontiformes > Fundulidae > Fundulus > Fundulus diaphanus. Next base: position 22,139,139 of record CM073140.1, on the reverse strand, counting down.
ATTTGGCTGCCAATCTCTATCAATTAATCTCTACATATTTTTATACATGTATATATAAGCTCCATCTATATCTTTCTATCTGAATACTTAAGACATATACACAGGGAACATAGACGTTCACTACTTTCTGCCACATACAATATGGCGGTGACGCTGACGTACAAACCTGCGCCCAATGAGGCGTTTACGTATATAATGTCTATGGATCAACCTGTAACAGGACCCCTGAGCAGTCTAGAAGACTTCCTGACTGAAATGTCTAAACTAGAAATGTATTTATGTAAGGAAGCCCATGCCCAGAGTATGCACTAGCAACAATAAACTAAGTAAGTTAATTCAATATAAAAGATAAGTTTATTTTGGCCTTATGTTAGTTCCTTAGTTTCTTTTTAATTCAGATAAACAACATCCTATAGTGGCGTTATCTGGATGTTCATTTATGTCTGTTAGTAATTTCTTGTACTTGAAGAGAAGTTGTCACTCATTTATTCCCTGTGTGCGCAGAGTTTGCTATTAGAAGAACGCCAGTGCTTGAATCACCCTTTCAACTATTGTCCTGATATCAGCTGTTTGGGCTGGTATTCACCGGAGAATACCTAACAGACTGAGAGTAATTTATTAAACATTAAATAACTGAAAAACAAGCGTAATGGCACAACACTGCTAACAGTTTGACGCTTTGTTTTCCCTGCTGTGTTGGCAGTTCTGGTTCACAACTTGCTCCCAGCTTCCCTACCCTCATCCCAAATATTTAGCTATATACAAATTACAACAGGAAAACAGCCATAGAGACAGAGGGTTATTTCAGAGTAAGACAAATTATTTCATTTTTAAAAAAGATTTTAATTTTAATTGATTGAATGTTAATACATTTTCATCTGATCAAAGCCAAGGTGAACTCATAGAAGAAGGTACCAGTGTTGTGTAGCCCACCTACACTGCGGTACACAGTGTTCCCCCCGCTGTGATTTAAAAGCCTCCTCTGGTCACGGTAGGAGCGTCCTTGCCCTCCCATTGAGGTACTGCGGTATTTTCCTTTGATGGGCTGGGCTAAGTGTTTTCACATCCATCCAACGCAGTTTCATGGCTCTCTCTCTCTATCGTGGCATGCTGTATATATGAAGCACCAGGTGAGGCCTGATCACAGCTGGAGAAAATAACGCGGCGAGATGATATGGGCTGGCTCGCGTGGGAGACTATTTATAGAGAAGGAGTAAAACTGCTGAGTGGGGTTGAAAACGGGGCCATGGATTGATGTGACTTAAATGCCAGCAGTGAGGCAGAGTGAAAGTGTGGGTGCAAAGCGGTTTCTCATCTCATCCCATTTTTAGGGAGAACACCCAAGCATCTCGTTGAATTTAGTTGGCAAAATCCCAGTTTTATTTGTCCATCTACTTCATTCCATATAGGAGGGCCTATTTCAGGAACTGTTTACCCTAAGTACGGATGAGCAATCATTGGCTGAAGACACCGATTATTAAAAGACGTGTATGTGTGAGTTTAGCTCTGGGCGTGCTCCAGGACTGTTTGCGTACAGTACTCCTGTGACGTGCTGGACAGAGTGACATCACTGCCCAGCAGAGTGTGACCGACAGCGGGGAAATGTGGATAATATTACCCCCCCTGATACCTTTATTTATCCTACTCCATCCCAAGGCTCTGGTTTCTCCTTCACCAATGACGCAGGCGTTGAGCTGTTCTCCTTCTTTCTCTCTTCCATCTCTCCCTCTTTTTTTTTTTACGTTTCTTTACACCATTGTGATTCTGGAATCAAGCAGCAACTGGACGGTCTTAGTCTTATGAGTCACGCTTTTTTTTACTTTTAAATTGAATGATTCATGGAGATGGTGATGATTTTTTTTTTTTCACAAAAAGGTAATTTAGACCTTTAGGCAATCTGTGCTCTTTCTGAAAATGTTTTTTATTTTGTTACCTTTTAAGATAAAAAAAGGGAGCTGAGCAAAATAAACAGCAAAACCTTTACATATAAAGTAAATGTAGAAATGTTTTAGAAAAAAACCCAAAATACTTCTAGGAATCTGGAGGTTACGTACATGCAGTCTTTTATTACAGTGTTTCGCCAAAGGGATCATGGTCATTTTGTCATGTTACAACCGCCAACTTCAAATATTTTATTGAGATTCAATGTGACAAAACAACACGAACTGCAGAATTATGAAGTGAAAAGAAAATTATATGTGGTTGGATTTTTCTTTTCTTTCAAATAAACATTAAAAGTTTCTATTTTCGACCCCCTTCCTCTGATACTGCTATATAAAATATATTGCAAATCTTTGCTGACAGAAGATCTAATTAGTAAAATGCTTTGAACATCTGACAGATCACCCTTCAATTCACAATCTGAAAATGGAAATAGGATGGCACTGCTACACATGTACTAATATACCCAAAACCTGCTTTGTAATGTACCTTGTTTTATGTTAGTTAAAATGTTTGTGCTTTTGTATGTGTATATATTCTACAATTCAATAAAAATAGTTTTGAAAAAAAAAAGATTAATTAGCCCCAAGTACTTCCCCCCAGATTCCACATCCTCCATGCTTGGATATGCGTACGATGTACAAGTTCACATAATCATTGTCATTACAAGCAGAATGCAAACCTACTTTGAGAAGATTACCATGTTTCAAATTGAATTTTTAAAGACAAAACTGTTAAAATTTTTGGTGCAAAAAGAGTGGTTTGCAGCCGATATTTAAAAAAAACAGTTAACTTTATTGTGAATATTAGAAGAAATTCTTTAATTTGTGGCTAACGTTCTCTATTTACACTTCTTAACTCTGAAAAAAACGCAGGTTGTTTGCGTTCTTTTTCCTGTTTGCTACCATAAGAGCCCGACGGACCAGAGCGGAACCAAGAAAATTGGAGTTGTTCTGTAATTTGGAGGTCAACGATGGAGAGGTGACGTTCAGAGTGGAGAATGTGAAAACGTTCTCATCATTAACATAACGTAGTTGCTCTGTCGGTCAGACGTGAGCGGGGCAAGCACGGAGAATGTGGAATCTAGGGGTTATGGTAACTTTGGAGGAACTGCAGAGATCCAGAGCTCATGTGATAATCTATTGACAGAACAAGTTTTAGTCATGCTCTCACAAATTTTGTCTTTTTAGAAGAGTGGCAAGAAGAAACTATTCATTGAGCGATGTGGCAGAAAACTAACACTACACATCTCCCTACACACACCTTCCATACTGACCAAGCCAGAGTAACAGGGGTACAAAACTGGATTGCCAAGGTACAGACCACAGGTGGCTTGCTCCATCTATCCTCTCTAAAACCTTGCATCGCCCGCTTCCGCCACAGCTTCCTCTCATCCGAGCCGACTTTCATCAACCTCCATCTCAGCCAGACTTTCCGACTTTGTGATGTCACGTCGTGAGAGCCCACCGCTCAGCATTTGATGCCCTGGTGCTGTGTCTGATGTGCTCCCACCGGGGGTTCACAGTAGTGATGACCTTCTCAAGGGGGCCCGCTGTGCCATGTTCACTTAACGGAAAGGCGGATAGGAGAAAGCAGAGAAGGTATCCCCCCCTCATCAAAAGAAAATAAAAACACACATAACTCTATGGGTGTATGTTTATGGTTGTGACTAAGGAAAACATATACTGCCTCCTTGTAGATGATTGCATTTTATTTAGACTCCCTGCATAGCAGATATCAGTCACAATGTTGATGAACTGGGGATATCTCTGGGTGTCACAAAGCTCTATACTGGACACTTCCTCAGCTCTCTCTAATAATATTAACAACTAATATTTCTGTTAAATTTTAATTTCTGTTTTCATCACCTGATGTTCCCTGAATAAAACATTGTGAGAGTTCTCAGCAGACTCGTTTGCATTTTCATTTTAGATAAGTTATATTCTGGGTCAAGCAAATGAGTGGAATTTTTTAAGGTAATAAACTCTTTTTCCCCCTCTTGTGTAGATAACAGTAGTGTAAAAAAATAATTACCCCCTCCCCGATTAGTAAAGGTAACAAGGCCATTCTCAAGGCTTTGAGATACCATTAAACCACAGTGCGAGACATTATCCACAAATAGAAATGGAACATTGCTGAACCTTCCCAGGAATGGTTGACCAACCAAGATGACCCCAAGAGTCCATCAATGATGATCCAAGAGGTTAGGAAAGAACCAAGAACGACATCTGAAGACTTGCAGGCCTCACCTGCCTGAGTTAAAGTGTTCATGATTCAAAAATAAGGGGGGCGGCCGGGGCCCCTGCCGCGGGGGCGGCTGCCGGCGGAGCCCACGGGCTCGTCCCCGCGGCTCTTGGGGGCGTCGGCATTGCGGTGGCTGGGGGATTTCCTCGGGTCGTCTCTCCTCTTTCCTCGGGGGGGGGGGGGGGGGGGGGTTGCAGATTTCCTGTGAAGGCCCCTCTCGGGCGCACTGCTTTGGTGGCCCCTTTGGGAGTCCAGGGTTACGGGTCCCCTGACTCCTGCCTCTGTGCTTAGGGAAGGTGGGTCTTCGGTTCTCCACAATCACTATCAATATATTTCCTTCTGGATAATTTTCACCTAAACTAGTGCACTTTCACAAACTCCTACAGGTGCTGGGTCCCAGGTATTAAATGTTCACTTATATACAGAAAGGCTATAATTTATTTATTTACTTTCTTTTACTTTCTTTTTTAGGTATCACATTACACATGTCAGCTTAAATAATAATACATATGATTTAGCAATGGTATCAAGGTGTTACACGATTGTATCTGTTGCTTTATGTCTGTTGGTTGTGCTGTTCTCTTTGCGTCTCTTTCCAGGTGATGGAGCAGACAGAGGACGTTTTATCATTCTCTTCCTTCTATCTCTTCTTTCTTTCACCCTTTTCTTTCTCTTTTCTTTCTCTTCTTGTTTTTCTTTTACTCTCCTACTTTCCCATTTTAGTGTCCATATAATTTGAAATTCTCCCTGCAGGAATCACAATAAAGCTATTTACACGCACAAATCAAGCGGAGCATTATGGCGAAAGCTGTTTGCTCCACTTGTGAAAGTAAAATCTGTCGAGCTCTATTTGGCATTAAGATATAAATTTTTATTGCCACATTTCTAGACAGGACACTGGGAAAAAAAAAAAAAAAAAAAAAAAAAATAAGGAAGAGACTGAGCAAAAAATGGGAGGGTTTTAAAACCAAAATGTCAGCTGACAAAGAAAGATCACAAAGTGTCACGAACGGGGACAGAAGGACCCAGTATTCAGGCCGGACAAGCAGATGATATTTAAAGGAAATTTATTAACGAAAAAATTATCAGACAGAACTTAAATGGCCATCAAGCCAAAAACAGAACAACAGAGCTCAAAAACCAAAATAGTCCAAAACTGATAAATGGTAAGACTAAATAATCAAAAACAGGGGACAGGCAAGCTCTAATATACGAAAATCAGATCCAGTCAGGCAACGGGCAGGCAGTCAGAAAAAACAGAACAATCGGGGGTCAGGCTGGCTCAGAACTCCAAAGGCTAATTGGGTCAGGGGTCCGTTCTTCGTACGTCACTAACTCAGTTAGCAGGATTTCATTGTTGACGATTTGGCATGATCTTGGATCGTTTGGTTCTTCGAAAGACATCCTGCACTTGTTGTCATAGCAACATGTGCGCCAGCTTAAGCCTGCTCGAGAGCAGGCTTATTTCATGTAAACAAGATTAGATCACGGCTGTATAAGCGGAGGAGATAGGGAAGTCTGCCGTAGCCATGTCCATTTTTACGACTGCAACCTGTTGCGGAAGGTGCAAGAATAATTTGCAGAGTTTTTCGAGTTAATCGCGTATTGCGCAATAGACAGGATCCTTGAGCGCAGCGCGACAGTGTAATTGTAGAGAGATTTTCTTGGTGGCTGTTATAAACAGACAAACACATCATTTAACAGTGGCTTTTAAAGAGGAAAAAGTGGTGTTGGAGCCATAAATCTAAAATATTTAAGTTATTTGTATGATGGTTTGCTTTTTATTTTTATCCTATTCAGTAAGAAGATTTGTTCAGGCCATTTTATTGTGAAGTTTAGTTTTACTTTGAAAGGCTTGCTTCCTGTCGAGCCGTATATTGTATTAGAAAAAACTAGAATCGTTCAACTTCTGAAGAAGTTGAAGAAGGCGCCCGCCTGGTGGTGGGCATGACCGTCAAAGGCAAAGCTTCCGAGTTCCTTGGTCGTAGGCACTCATCGCTTGGGGATTTTAAATCAAACCTTCTGAGTGAAAAGGATTTGTCTCCATCAAAACCTGCCAACCAGGAAAACTCTGCGTCTGCAGAGCTGCAAACTGCGTATTTCGATCTGAGACGCAGCTAATGAGCTAATTGGCGACAGCCGACGGTCAACGTTTCCCATTCATTTGCTACGGTAGTCCTAAACTACGGTGGCCGGGAAGTGCAAAACAAAAATACAAAATCTGAAACACTTTTACAAATATTGAAACAAATTTACATTTCAGAAAGCAAATTTACAAAACACGAAACACTTTTACAAAACTTGAAACAAATTTACATTTCAGAAAACAAATTTACAAAAGACGAAAATCAAACGGAAAGGGAGGGACTGTCTTCGAAGTTTACCCGGAAGTGATAACGGGAACCTTCATCATGAACCAAGATGGACGCCAATCGAGTTGCGTTTTGCCCGTTTTTCGGCACACATATGAGCAGATTAACGCGTTTTTGTTTGTCGTGTGGTCAGTCCTTGGAGTTTTAAAATTTCACAGAACAGACGGAAGAACCAGATATGCTGCAGCAGTGCATACATTATGTTGAAGAGGGTCACTCGTATGCTGTAATCGTAGACATGTCATGTTTACACGGTGTACAACCTGAAACTTGTTGAGCGACATCAGGAGGTTTTCTATTGTCATGCTGATATAGTATTCACATAAAACGTCCAATTCTGTAGCAACATTTACAACAACACAGGTCAAATTGAGTCAATGTAGAGATTTTTAAATGCCTTTATTTTTAAATACCAAATCATGTAGATTGACTTCTGGAGATTATCTGTCATCTGTAAGTGAAAGTAGTCACCTGTAAAAAAATAAGTTGTTTGAGTAGTTTTGAGGCTAAAGAGTGTGACCAAAGTATATATTTCCATTTTCAACATTTTCGCGGTGTATCGATCAAGTGTTTTTACACAGGGCACATTACTAAACCACTACTGACATAATACACTTTTTGGCCACAAGCGTCATTTTGGGGGCGTTGTTTCCACCTCTTCTCTTAGAGCTGTTTTTAGTAGAAAGAAGAAAAGGCAAAAACGGTCCAAACAAAAGGTTGTAACGTTTACATTTGTAACCTCTGCCTTACATAAACACTAGAATTAAATCTTAATAAATAAAAGTATAGACAATTATTTCAGTAACTCAATTCAGTAAGTGAAATACAATATATACAGGGGTTGGACAATGAAACTGAAACACCTCTCATTTTAGTGTGGGAGGTTTCATGGCTAAATTGGACCAGCCTGGTGGCCAATCTTCATTAATTGCACATTGAACCAATAAGAGCAGAGTGTGAAGGTCCAATTAGCAGGGTAAGAGCACAGTTTTGCTCGAAATATTGCAATGCACACAACATTATGGGTGACATGGGTGAGTTCAAAGGAGGACAAATTGTTGGTGCACATCTTGCTGCATGTGTCAAAACTTTCTTCAATTGAATAAAAACAAAACTGAAGTAATAATATTTGGACCAATAGAGGAGATCAAAAGTTAGCACACAGCTTCAGTCGCTTCAGCTAGAAACCACTGATCAGGCCCGAAATCTGGTTGTAGTGATGGACTCAGACCTGAACCTCCAAAAGCATTCACAGACAGTGACAAGGTCGGCTTTCTATCACCTGAAGAATATTTCCAGGATTAAAGGACTGATGTCTCAGCAGGATCTGGAAAAACTAATCCATGCGTTTATATTTAGTAGAATTGATTACTGCAACGGTGTTTTCACAGGTTTGTCTAAAAAGTGGACCAGACAGCTGCACCTGATCCAGAACGCTGCTGCACGCGTCCTCACTAAGACTAAGAAAGTAGAGCACATCACCCCAGTTCTAAAGTCCTTACACTGGCTCCCTGTATCTCAGAGAATAGACTTTAAAATACTTCTGTTAGTTTATAAATCCCTAAATGGCTTAGCACCTAAATACATTAAAGACTTGTTATCAGTGTATCAACTTTCCAGACCACTAAGGTCTTCTGGCTCCAGCCTACTCTGCAAACCTAGAACCAGAACTAAACAAGGAGAAGCAGCATTTAGTTCCTATGGTCCGTTTATCTGGAACAAACTTCCAGAAAACTGTAACAGTTCGGAAAGCCTGAGTTCCTTTAAATCAAGATTAAAAACACATTTGTTTAAAGTTGCCTTTGACTGTTCTAGTTAAACTGTTTTACTGTTTTTAATGTTCTTCTTTGTTTCTACATTCTATCTCTACTTGCTTTTATTCTATTTTCTATCTACATTTTATTCCTACTTGCCTTTATTTTGCTATATTTTAATCATGTAAAGCACTTTGTATTGTCTCTGTACTGAATTCTGCTATATAAATAAATTTCCCTTGCCTTGCATCTGTGACCAAGACAGCAAGTGTTTGTGATGTATCAAGAGCCACGGTGTCCAGGGTAATGTGGACGAACCACATCCAACAGGATTAACTGTGGACGCACGAGGAAGCTGTCTGAAAGGGATGTTCGGGTGCTAACCCGGATTGTATCCAAAAAACATAAAACCACATAACTCTACTTATAACTAACTTTCTGAAATATAAACTAAAGGTCACCAATCAGTTCTAAAACATCTTTAGATGAACTCTTGTTGAGCCCTGGAGTATGGAGGACCAAGTCTTCCATATTTAAAAATAAATACAGAAATAAATAAATGCTCAATAAATAAATATGCATACAATTATGTGCCACCAAAAATACAATGCACAAATAAATGTAGATAGAAAATGAATTATACAGTGAGACAAAATGTATATATTTCCTTTAATTAGCCACTTTATTTAGTAATTACTTATTTTTTTAAGTATTTATTTATGTGCATGTTATAATATTTTTGTCTGTTTTATTCTTTCTTTGTATTTTTTTGCCCTATTTATTTCTCCGATGCTATTTATTTCTGCCTGTCCTTTTTACATTCCTGTTTCTCGTTTTTACATTTCTGTTTCTCGTTTTTACATTTCTATCTGTCCTTTTTACATTTCTGTTTGCCGTTTTTACATTTCTGCCTGTCCTTTTTACATTTCTGTTTGCCGTTTTTACATTTCTGTCTCTCCTTTTTACATTTCTGCCTGTCCTTTTTACATTTCTGTATGCATTTCTGCCTCATTATGCAAATGAGGGGGCTGTGTCTTAAGGGCTCAACTTCTTCCCATTGGTTGGTTAGCATTTTACTGCGTTGGTCAAATCCATAGACATCATATACGTAGACGCCCCATTGTACGCTGCCGGCCGCTAGGCCGACGTGCCTACAGGGCGGCCATCTTGGGTCAGACCACAGATCAGACAGCTGCTGTCAGAATGAATAGGAGGCAGCTCAGATCTCATTTTAATCACATGTTCACAGTGATCGTGACCTTTCAGACAGATTACACATATTTATTCAGAACCAAAACTATTTAAACTGAAGTCAAATTGGATGAAAAATGTACACGCACTTACATATTTTGCAGTTACATATTAATCTAATATACACACAAATCTCTCTCTCTTTCTTCCAATATATATATATATATATATATATATATATATATATATATATATATATATATATATATATATATATATATATATATATATATACACAGACACCGATCTACAGACAACAGCACTGATCTACATAGGAGCAAAACTATATACAGACAAGTGAGAGCAGAGGTGCCCATAACAACATTTAAAAATTATATATTACAAACCGCAATCTGGGGGGGAAAAAATCAACAAAAAACCTAACGCATCTTAGAATCAAATACATTACAAAATCATAGCAAAAACTGTATAATACTTTACCCCCCCCCCCCCCACAAATCATGTCTATCCAGTAATTTAGGACCATTTTGTTTGTTTTTGGTGTTTAATGTACCTTTCTCTACTTCCATCCCTGCTACCCATTAGCACATATTGTGTTTATGCCGGAAAAACTGTAACTGTAAAGCATGAGGATTATCTATCATAAAATCTTACTTATGGAAGGTAGCTGTCAAACCAAAATCTGAACCACTTCTCGAAGCAGTCACGTGGTACAGCCGGGCAGCGAGGCTTCGGACGTCATCGTTTTCGGCTCCTCCCCTAAATGAAGCAAACCTCGATACGCGCATTGCGGAAACGCCCCCTCCATTACTCGACACGCCTCGAAGCCTCGGCACATCACGTAACATCACTAGTTATCTGACCACCGAGCCTGCCTGACCTCATTTAGCCAGTCTGCCCATTTGTGTACCGACCCTGGACTGTTTATCAACCACAAGCTTTGTCTTGCCCTGCCCATCAATTCTGCCTGCTTGTTAAATCCCGGTTCCTGCTCCCGACCTTTTGTTTAAATAAACCTTCTTTTATTTTATCCTTGTCTGGCTGAATACTGGGTCCTCTGTCTTGTGTTTATGACAAGTATTACCTTTTAAATTCAACCAATAATTTATTTCTAGTTTGTTTCTTGTTAAATCTAACGGCATTTCTCCCATTTCTACTTCTATTGCTGCTGTTGGTGTGGTTTTAAATGCTCCAGTACATAATCTTAATGCCTGATGTTGAATGATGTCTAATTTAGCCAGATGTGTTTTAGCTACTGAACCGTAGACTATACAAACATAGTCTATGTTAGATCTTACCATACCTGTATAAATCTGTTTTAGTGATTGCTAGTGATGGGTTGATGAGGCGTCATGAAGCGTTTCAACACATTGCCAAACTGTATTGATACTGCGCCGATACTGTGTCACTGAATACTGACACCTGCTGGACCTTAAAAATCCCTACAGGCAACCTGGTTGACAGAGTTAACTGACACTGATTTGATGACCAAGTATACACAATACAATTTAAATCATTGTATGTTGCATTGTATTATTTTATATTTTCATTTGAATTAAACATATAATAAATAATGTGAACGAGGATGCTTGTGGACTGGCTTTTTTATTTATTTATTTTTTTACTAATTTTTTGCTGCCATGCCCTATCTGCTCCCCAGTCACTGCCAGCCAAGCATCTCAAAATATTTAAGATTTTCTTACATTTATCAACAACATTTTGAATATGTATATTCCTTTTTAGTTTTTCATCAAACCATAGTCCTAAAAATTGTATACACTTTGCTTGCTCTAATTCTTGGTTATATAATTTTTACTTTATTTCCTTGTTTATCTTTTTATGATTAAATATCATTACTTTTGTTTTTTCAACTAAAAACTGAAATCCCCATTGCAACGTCCATTTCTCTATTTCAATAATAACCTCTTGTAATTTCTTTACAATAAAATCTACATTTTTCCCTCTTTTCCAAACAGCTCCATCATCTGCAAAAAGTGAACATCCCATTCCTTTTCCAATATCTTTAAATACATAATTTATCATATTTGAGAACAATAACAGACTTATAATACTCCCCTGCGGAGTTACATTTTCTACTATATATTTTCCTGATATAACTTCACCAATTCTAACTTGTATTTTCCTATTTGTTAAAAAGTCTTTAATCCATTTAACTATTTTCCCTTTAATACCCAACATACATGTATAATTTAATTAATAATCCCTCAACTCACATCATATCTGCAAAGCTTTTGGATAATCTCTTCAAGTTATTCGCATTTGAACCTACAATACTTCTCTTAAGTTTATCAAGATCCTCGTCTATAGGGATCCCATAAATAACTCTTATCTTTTTATTTTCTCCCATGATTTGTTTCTCCAACACAGTTTTTTTATAGATATTATCCACATTTAAAGCCTTATTCATTTGTTCCTCATTTTTACAAACTACCAATAGGTTGCCATCTCTCAAAATCTTTAACATTTCAACATCTCCAATTTTCTTTTTTTATTTCTCTTGACACCACTATGGGGCTGATGTTATCCTGTTCTTGCTCATTCTTAAGTTTTAATATTATTTTAAATTCCTCCCTCACAACTTTCGTCCTATTCTTTCTTCGTCTGAACTACTTCCTTCCAGTTCTCATTTACTGCCTTGAGTTCCCTTTCCTTCATCAGTTTTATTTCCACCACGTCCTCTCCCTCTTCCTCTCCCCAGTGGTATCCACCCTTCAAAATCCATACTTTCCTGATTTTCTACCTCCATTTCCACCCGAACCATTCACATACCAGTTTATGCCAAAATCCGCCTTTTCCAAATCCGATATATTTCTATGTAATAGTTTTTTCGCTTCCTGTTTTGTTTTTCCCGCGCCGCTCCAACCTACATCTTCTTCTTCTTCTTTTTGTCGATTCAACAATATTCTTCAGTGATTTATAAAAAACGGCAACACAAGCAGCTAGCCACAGCGAGGACTTCCGGCAAGATGGCGTACCGGGTGCAGCCAGAGCTGTAAGCTCCGTTTTCTTTGCCCCAATTTACATCACTTCTTTGCTTTCCAACCAATGCCAACTCAACACCCGAACTTCTTTAATCTTTAATCGCAAGACGGTAAGAAAAACTAACTGATAGAAGACTTATGGCGTCCAAAAAATCTCCCCTCTCCTCCTCTCGTGCTGAGGAGTTAGCTTTAGCTAACCACGACTATGCTGCTAAAGCTGATGCCACCGCCGGAACCTCTGAAAGGAAAGACCCATTTTCTCCCGCTAAAACCCCACCAGTTGTTAAGAAGAAAGACTCAAGAGCAGATGATTCAAATGACATGTGTGCTGTTCTTAACGCGATAAAGCAGCTGACTGATAAAATTGACACACTTGGCTCTCAACTTCAACAAAACTCCGGTATGCTGGCTAACATCGCTAAAGCTGTTGAATTCAACGCTGCTGAGATTAAAGATTGCCAAACGCGGCTCCTGTCCACGGAGAAAGAAGTGGCTGCTTTTAAAAAAGATAACACAGAGCTTTTGGAACGTGTCCTGGAGCTTGAGCGATACAAGCGTCGATGGAATTTAAAAATTATATAACCAAAAACTATGCCAACAGAGAAAATGAAAATATTTGGAAAGTAGTAGATAATTGCCAGTCTAAGCTCAACTTGTGGCTGCTGCGTGATATTAGTTTACTAGGTAGAGTCTTTTTGACTAAGATGGAAAGTATTTCAAGATGTATCTTTCCAGCATATTCTTTAGCGATCTCCAATAGAGCTATTAAAAGAATAAATCAAATTAATTTCAACTACATTTGGAGGAAAAAAACACATTATATTAAAAAGACTTTATTATCTAAGAAATATGAAGATGGAGGGTTAGAAGCCATTGATTTTGAGTTCATGAATGGAACTTTGAAAATTAACTGGTTAAAATCACTTTAAAACACAAATAACATCTGGTTTCATATCCCCAGGCAAATCTTTAAGATGCTGGGAGGCATTGATTTCTTACTTAAATGTGATTACTTAATTCAAAAATTGCCCATCAAATTATCTCTCTTCCACCAACAAGTCCTTTTATATTGGAAACTTCTATACAATCATAATTTTACTCCACACAATACCCCGATTTGGAATAATAGATATGTTACTATTAGAAACAAGTCTGTATTTTATAAGGATTGGTTAGATAATGGTATTTGGGCTCCAATTCACCTTGTAGACAATAGTGGCTATCTTTTAGCATTTAATGACTTCTGTACTAAATATGGTAATTTTACTAATCTAAAAACATTCAAGCTTATTACCAAAGCTATTCCACACTCTATTTTGATCTTGATTAGAAGTGTTTTATCAACATCCACTAACCTTATCCTTCCTCAACTTCCTCTAATCTTAATAGGTGATTGCGATTTCAGAGAGACTCCAATTCAAAATAAAACTATTCGTTACTTATTCACTCGTATCTTGTTTCCATTTCAATCTTACAAAAATTCTATCTTAGAATTCTTTCCTAAAGATATTGTGCCCTGTTTGAGAACACAGTTTTTGAAATTTCCTATTCCCCCCAAAGCGAAAGAAATTCATTATCGTACGTTCAATAATATATATCCCTCCAATGACTTTTTACATAAGCGTTTTGGATTTGAAACCAATTGTTGTTCCTTCTGCAATACTGATATTGAATCTACTGACCATGTATTTTTTCTCTGTAATTTCTCTGATGCTTTTTGGCAAAATGTTTTCATATAGTTACAACCTAGTTTTCCTCAGCTGGAGATTTTTTGTCAGAAAGACATTATTTTTGGTCTAATCTTGGACTGTAAAAAAACATCCCTTCTGATAAATACTATCATAATTCTTGGAAAGTCATACATACATAAGTCCAAATGTAAGAAAATGCCTCCTAAATGTTGTACTTTTTTCAATGAGTTTCTACTCTATGTAAAAGCCCTTAAAATAATGGTGACTCCTATTGCTAAAAAACTTCTCAACATTATTGTAGAACATAAGTTAGTAGTCTTGTAGTTCGTAACTGCCTTGTTTTCAATGGTTTCAATGTATTATTTTTTTTTTTTTTGTTTGTTTTTCTGTTGTCTGTCCTTTTGTGGCTGTTCTGCATCCATGCCTCTCATTTCTGTTTTGTATTGAAACACCTTCTGATTTGCTGCCTTGTGGTTTGTATAATTCTTTCAATAAAAAAAAAAAAAAAAAAAAAAAAAAAAAGCTAGCCACAGCGATAGCAGCAAAAGCGATGGAGGAGTTCACCTCTGACCCGGAATGCAAAGAGTGCTGCTAATTTGACCCGCGAAGATAAAATACGGCTTGATTATTTTGTGCAGGTTACACGATGCAGTGTTGCATCATGTTGTCTGCTCTGAATAAAACACAGCGCCCCCCCCCCCCCCGTGGACAATATAGGAACTGCATATTTTCAATTGAACGAAGTACAATTGAAAGTATGTTTTTCAACATACTTTCAATTTGTTTCAATAATCATTGTTGAATAATGATAATGCATTTAGTCACCGGGCCTGACTAAATCGTTCGGCAGGCCGTACGTTTGGCACCCCTGCATTACAGCATTATCAACTTACAGATGGAGTTTTGTTTTGAATTTTCTATTTTTTTCTTGTTAAAAAAAAGAATTGTATTTTCTAATCTAAACAAGTAAGATGAGTTTATCTTCACTCTCCATAGCCATTCACTCCATGTTTGTCCATTTAAAGCTCTCTGCTATAAATGGACAAACCGGCACATACATGCATACACCAAAGAACAATTTAACACTGAGTACAAAAGACGAACCTAGCTTGCTTTTAGGGAGGAAGCCGGAGTACCCGGAGAGAACCTCGAAAGCTCAGATTGACTGGTTAAATCAGAGATATGCTGGTGAAGATTCTCAGTCATCCAGGTCATGGTGATTCCAAAAAAGTAAAAAACAACTGGACTTGTTTTCCGTAGTTTGAAGATGTTTTGCTTCCTATCCAGGAAGCTTTCTTGATTCAAAAAGTCTGGAGTAATGTGGAGTATCAAGCTTTATACTACTGCCCAACAAAGGTCTTGTAATGGCTTAGATAACATGCAAATTCAACAGAAACTGGTATACCCCCATAGTAATGGGAAGTTGTTAAAGTCATTGTATGCCAGCAGATTGAACCGATACTCCACTCCTCTGTAACGGAGAGTCGTTAGGGTCGTTATTGGCCTGGCTTAAAGGAACAATGTTTTGATCACCCACATGAGGGTGAGGATTGATCTGATGATTGGCCGGAATTAACCCTATAGCTGTATTATAAATTTTTGAGAGTTGGAACCTAAGGACTCCTCCTCTGTTTAAGGTTGTTTTTTCTCTATTAACGTAGATGGGTTCCTTAACCCCCCCTTCAAACCATCTGTCTTCTTTGTCCAAAATGTGAACAAAAGTGTCCTTTGTCCTTAAGGTGTAGGTGGACAGCAGAGTCTTGTCCTGAGGAGGTAGCTCTCCTGTGTTGAGCCATGCGTCTGTGGAGAGGTTGTTGGAGAAACCAAACAACCTCTCCATAGCTCTTCACTCCATGTTTGTCCATTTAAAGCTCTCTGCTTTAAATAGACAAACCAGCATATACATGCATACACCAAAGAACAATTTAACACAGAGTACTAAAGACGAACCTAGCTTGCTTTTTGGGAGGGAGCCGGAGTACCCGGAGAGAACCCAGAGAGAACCCCGAAAGCTCAGACTGACTGGTTAAATCAGAGATATGCTGGTGAAGATTCTCAGTCATCCAGGTCATGGTCATTCCAAAAAAAGTAAAAAAACAAAACAAACAACCTCTCCACAGACGCATGGCTCAACATAGGAGAGCTACCTCCCCAGGACAAGACTCTGCTGTCCACCTACACCTTAAGGACAAAGGACACTCTTTTAAGGACCAAAATGTTCACATTTTGGACAAAGAAAAGGGCCAAACTGACTGTCCTCTGAACTGGTATCTGAAAATGCGTAAGTGCTAACAATCCCGCCTCTAATTTTCAAGCTGTTCAAAGAATCCTCTGCCGGGGAAGTCTCTCGTGGCCTTGCCTCAACAGAAGGCTCTTTGGATGCCGTCTCAAACCATTCTTCATTTTACAGAGAGGATGGTATCGTCATACAGAACATTTTGGCTAATATTTTACCAAAACTCTTCCTTCCTGCCTTAAATGAACTCATTTGCCTGTGCAACGAAGCCTTCTCTGGGGCGGTCTCTCGTGGCCTTGCCTCAACAGAAGGCCCTTTGGATGGCGTCTCAAACCATTCTTCATTTTCCAGAGAGGATGGTATCGTCATACAGAACATTTTGGCTAATATTTCACCAAAACTCTTCCTTCCTGCCTTAAATGAACTCATTTGCCTGTGCAACGAAGCCTTCTCGGGGGCGGTCTCTCGTGGCCTTGCCTCAACAGAAGGCCCTTTGGATGGCGTCTCAAACCATTCTTCATTTTCCAGAGAGGATGGTATCGTCATACAGAACATTTTGGCTAATATTTTACCAAAACTCTTCCTTCCTGCCTTAAATGAACTAATTTGCCTGTGCAACGAAGCCTTCTCGGGGGCGGTCTCTCGTGGCCTTGCCTCAACAGAAGGCCCTTTGGATGGCGTCTCAAACCATTCTTCATTTTCCAGAGAGGATGGTATCGTCATACAGAACATTTTGGCTAATATTTCACCAAAACTCTTCCTTCCTGCCTTAAATGAACTCATTTGCCTGTGCAACGAAGCCTTCTCGGGGGCGGTCTCTCGTGGCCTTGCCTCAACAGAAGGCCCTTTGGATGGCGTCTCAAACCATTCTTCATTTTCCAGAGAGGATGGTATCGTCATACAGAACATTTTGGCTAATATTTCACCAAAACTCTTCCTTCCTGCCTTAAATGAACTCATTTGCCTGTGCAACAAAGCCTTCTCGGGGGCGGTCTCTCGTGGCCTTGCCTCAACAGAAGGCCCTTTGGATGGCGTCTCAAACCATTCTTCATTTTCCAGAGAGGATGGTATCGTCATACAGAACATTTTGGCTAATATTTTACCAAAACTCATCCTTCCTGCCTTAAATGAACTCATTTGCCTGTGCAACGAAGCCTTCTCGGGGGCGGTCTCTCGTGGCCTTGCCTCAACAGAAGGCACTTTGGATGGCGTCTCAAACCATTCTTCATTTTCCAGAGAGGATGGTATCGTCATACAGAACATTTTGGCTAATATTTTACCAAAACTCTTCCTTCCTGCCTTAAATGAACTCATTTGCCTGTGCAACGAAGCCTTCTCGGGGGCGGTCTCTCGTGGCCTTGCCTCAACAGAAGGCCCTTTGGATGGCGTCTCAAACCATTCTTCATTTTCCAGAGAGGATGGTATCGTCATACAGAACATTTTGGCTAATATTTCACCAAAACTCTTCCTTCCTGCCTTAAATGAACTCATTTGCCTGTGCAACGAAGCCTTCTCGGGGGCGGTCTCTCGTGGCCTTGCCTCAACAGAAGGCCCTTTGGATGGCGTCTCAAACCATTCTTCATTTTCCAGAGAGGATGGTATCGTCATACAGAACATTTTGGCTAATATTTCACCAAAACTCTTCCTTCCTGCCTTAAATGAACTCATTTGCCTGTGCAACGAAGCCTTCTCGGGGGCGGTCTCTCGTGGCCTTGCCTCAACAGAAGGCCCTTTGGATGGCGTCTCAAACCATTCTTCATTTTCCAGAGAGGATGGTATCGTCATACAGAACATTTTGGCTAATATTTTACCAAAACTCATCCTTCCTGCCTTAAATGAACTCATTTGCCTGTGCAACGAAGCCTTCTCGGGGGCGGTCTCTCGTGGCCTTGCCTCAACAGAAGGCACTTTGGATGGCGTCTCAAACCATTCTTCATTTTCCAGAGAGGATGGTATCGTCATACAGAACATTTTGGCTAATATTTTACCAAAACTCTTCCTTCCTGCCTTAAATGAACTCATTTGCCTGTGCAACGAAGCCTTCTCGGGGGCGGTCTCTCGTGGCCTTGCCTCAACAGAAGGCCCTTTGGATGGCGTCTCAAACCATTCTTCATTTTCCAGAGAGGATGGTATCGTCATACAGAACATTTTGGCTAATATTTCACCAAAACTCTTCCTTCCTGCCTTAAATGAACTCATTTGCCTGTGCAACGAAGCCTTCTCAGGGGCGGTCTCTCGTGGCCTTGCCTCAACAGAAGGCCCTTTGGATGGCGTCTCAAACCATTCTTCATTTTCCAGAGAGGATGGTATCGTCATACAGAACATTTTGGCTAATATTTCACCAAAACTCTTCCTTCCTGCCTTAAATGAACTCATTTGCCTGTGCAACGAAGCCTTCTCGGGGGCGGTCTCTCGTGGCCTTGCCTCAACAGAAGGCCCTTTGGATGGCGTCTCAAACCATTCTTCATTTTCCAGAGAGGATGGTATCGTCATACAGAACATTTTGGCTAATATTTTACCAAAACTCTTCCTTCCTGCCTTAAATGAACTCATTTGCCTGTGCAACGAAACCTTCTCGGGGGCGGTCTCTCGTGGCCTTGCCTCAACAGAAGGCCCTTTGGATGGCGTCTCAAACCATTCTTCATTTTCCAGAGAGGATGGTATCGTCATACAGAACATTTTGGCTAATATTTTACCAAAACTCTTCCTTCCTGCCTTAAATGAACTCATTTGCCTGTGCAACGAAGCCTTCTCGGGGGCGGTCTCTCGTGGCCTTGCCTCAACAGAAGGCTCCGTGGATGGCTTCTCAGACCCTTCTTCCTTTCCTGGAGATGTTGATAACCTCATACCAAACTTTCTGAGGATTTTTTTACTAAACCTGTTCCTTCCTGCCTTCAATTTCTTATCTTCTGCTGTTTCGTTTTGAATTAGTGCTTGTACTTTCCCAGATTCTTGAGAAGAAATCACAGGAGAGCTGTAAGGGACAGGACTAATCGCATTCGTGGAAAAGCAAAAACTCGCCATTTTAAAGGATGCGCCCTGTTAAACTTTTGAGATTTCAACCCACCACTGTACCAGCTTTATGTGTGTGTTTTAAAACAAAGGACCAAAGCACTCCACAAATATTCTTCACCTGAACAGACCAAAGATGTGTTAAACTCTCAGCTCCTTCGTGAATGTCTTCTGTGAATGTCGCACAAACAACAGCTGTGGGCTGCTCACCGATCTCTTCACAACGCTGCTTGGTACGTCACAGATCTCTGACAGTGGATAGTCCCGCTCTGTGACGTCCGCGTCATGTTACGTCACATTCGGAATGCCCCGGCAGTCTCTAGCCACGTGACGGGCTTTCGTTCTGAAAATGAGCTTTACTTGCGCATGAGCAGACCGCGTCATCTCCTTACAGTCAGCTGACTGTCCGCGGGTTTTCCGGCAGTCTGGCTGCACGTCCCGATTCACACTCCATTCAGACAAATTTCAGACATTCATAATAATACTAGCTTCCTTACCGTGCCACACGGTTTCCAGAGATGAATCTGCTTAGCAGCGCAATGAACCTCAGCGTCTGTCGTTGTTTCCGGCGTCTGTAAATCCTTATTAGACGTTCGTTTGTCTCATCCACTTCCCAAAAAAGCAACTTTCTCAAGTAAATTCACCAATGGTTGCTTTCTTCCCCTGACTCTCCGCAAACACCGAAATATCACAATATTAAGCATAACTTCCTGAATGTTACGGGCGCCGCGCCGTGTTTGTTTTGCTGCTCCGCCTTCAATCCCAGAGAGCGGTAGTACCGCAGATCGCCACTAGGGGGCGAGGAGCAACCAAGGAACCGAGATAAGCTTTGTGTGTAAACGGGTCGGCTTGTCTTGGATAACTGAACCAAGCTCGGACTGGTCTCGGCATGGCTCGGTTTTTAGGTGTAGTGTAAACGGGGCTATAATGTCTTTATCCGGGAAGCCCACGTTCGCCAGGGGACCTCCCGTCCATTCATCACCTGAGTGCGCATTTCTGTACTCATCACTTCTATGAAAATGACTTGCTTTACTACAGGTTTTAAATGTATCCCTTTTTTTGCTTCCATGAACAATAATTTAATTTATTAAGACTTTTTATTATTTGTTTTTCAGGTTCTATCACCTGTATTATTCTGTTATTTCACAAACGAATTTGTGATTAATGACCAAAGCTGCAATTTAATCAGATATTCTGATAATACGGCTCTGGTTGCATTCCCAAAGAAACGCGAGAGTTCCAGAGTTCTACGAAATAAAAAAAGAGAAAAGTAAGGAAGGAAATTAAACATAAACACGGGTAGATGAAAATGTATCAACCCAAATACGTAAAATGTGAGAAAAGAGAGGCTGATAACTTTAACAGCTGTTTTGATTTTCTATAGAAAAGGGATATGTAAATCAATGTGGACCAAAGGTTAAAAAAAGTTTTTGCTCATTTGTTGTATTAAAAGATGGTCATCCAGTTTGCAATTATTTTGAATGATTTATTATTATTCGTTAATAATAAACGGAATAATTTTAGGTCCAACAATTTAAAGACATGATTTGGTGCAGTTCTTTGAAAACACTTGCTGTATTTAGACAGTTTTAATCAAATTAATTCAAATCAGATTTTAATGCACCAGTCTGCATTTTAGTAAAAGCCATGGCATAGATGTGCTGCTCCTATTTATGAAATTAAAGAGAATGTGTGGTTATTAAACATGACTATTTTGTTTTATCTGACATCTTCACTTGTACGATTTTAAATTGTCTGTAATAATTTTGCCCTAATTAAAATAACAATAAAGTTTCCTCCTGCATCAGCCACCAGTGCTGGTGGACCAAATCTTTCTTGAAATGAAATTGGGCTGACACCCAAAATCAAATGGGCTCCAGGCCACACTTTGGACAGGTCTGAATTAGATTTTTTTTTTTTGATGTGTCTGCTTCAAAACACCAGACTAATAATGTCTTGACTGGCAGAGCTCTGTGGAGCTCGACTCTATGCCGAAGGGGCAATTATGATTATGCTGGAACAGAAACACATTCTATAAACTGCAAGGACCAGAGTTTGAGACTGCTAATCCAAATATATATATATATATATATATATATATATATATATATATATATATATATATATATATATATATATATATATATATATTTAAAAGAACACATTTGCTGAAAGTTTGTCAGAAGCACGTCCAGGATGCAAATGTCCTTTTAAGCCACATCCCAAAGATTCTCTGTTGGATTCAGATGGCTGAGGAGGCCATTGGAATATAAAGGGAACTTATGTTCAAGACAAAAAGCTTGAGATGACTTCTGACAAAAAAAAAAAAGGTCTGGAAGCGGTCAGTGGCAATAATCGGATGGGCCTTAGCCTTTAAACAATGTCAGTATTTAATCATAGCGGATAAAGCCAAACATGCACAGCACAAAACACCTCAAAATACATTCAAATTGAGTAAAAGTCTAGAATTTAAAGAGACATTTCTCTTCATGATAGATGTATAAACAGAGAGAGGAATCAGGTGGAATAGATAGAATATTTGTTTGATGTCCAGCAAACCTTTTATGTTATTATATTCCACAAAGAAAGCAACAAGACGAATTTCCACAGGTTTCCGTGTGGTATATTATTTGGTGCTAATCACTGTTAGGAATGTAAAGTAGGGCTGGGCAAGTTAATGCGTTAATTTTGCGTTAATTCATTAGACTATTAACGGCGATATTTACTTTATCGCGCATTAACGCATGTTGCTCACATGCTTTCATTTTGTGAAGGTCTGTTGCTGCGGTGTAGGGGTTTCAATCAGAACAGTAGGTGGCGATAATGCGCCAATAACCTCGCTGTCAGCCCAGCCTCGGATTCAAACAGGAAGAAAGGTGCTGGCTGGAAAAAGGAAAACGCGGAAAAAAACAAAGCTGACATGCGGAAAAAAACAAAGCTGACATGGGGAAGGCAGTGTTTCCCGCAGGAATTTGCTTAGGCGAGGAGGTGAGTTGGCGGCCGAAACAAGTTTTCCGCGGATGACCAGCGGAGCGGGGGGGGGGGCACGCGAGAGAGCAACAACAAAAAAGCGCGTGTTAACGTCAAATAAACATGCAAGCATATCGAGTTAGCAAGCATTTCAGTTGAAAGTTCTTCCAGCAACGAATATGACAGAAACAAGTTAGTTGTAACCACTGCCAAGTTAAACTTTCTTATCACCGGAGCACCTTGAGCTTAACATATCACTTAAATGCCAAACATGCTGTAGACATCACCAAACAATTCAATGACTCAGAGAAGCTAACCAATGTAATGGCGAAGTGGATAGCTACTGTAGACCTTTTTTTGTGCTTCACACTTTGGTATTGAACATAAAATGGTAATGCTGCTCCCTGCTGTTACCTCAGAAATTGCCTGTTTTTGGTAGATTTTTTCCCCATAAAGAGAATTTCCTGTCAGTGGCAATAAGCTTTAATTTATTATTATTGCTATTTTTTGTTTTACATGTTGAAGTTGAGCTTTACACTAAATATGTGTTACTGATAAGTGCTACAAATGTTACAACACTTTTGTTCATATGGCAGCACAACATTAAAATAAAAGTGCTCTTTACACTACTTTTGAATTCATTCTTGGAGTTTGCGCATACAATGGGATTAATCATGATTAATCAGGCAAATTATGCGATTAAACGCGATTAAAGATTTTAATCGTTGCCCAGCCCTAATGTAAAGTTAATGAAATTTGAATGGTTAATATAATGAAAATAAGCCACTATTCACAGAAACAGACATGCCCAACAAAGCACAGAGCTACATTACCAGTGAAATAAAGCAATGCCTGTAACATTCTCTGATGAAAATACATTTAATTTAACTGTTATCTTATTTCTTTGTTTTATAATATTTCTATTCATTCAGTGCAGCATGATGACAAAAATGAAACACTTCTAATGAAAAATGTTCATCCTCATAGGGAGTTTTTTTTGTTTTTCAGGCTAGAACTTTAGCCGTTTCCTCATCAAAAATACATTAAATTAGCTCTAAACGTAGTTCTCAAGACATTCTTTTCATCAGGTGTCCACGCCTTGTACAGCTCCTGCAGCATCTTGCTGTCATCCTCTGAATTATGAGCGTTGTAGGACCTTCCTATAAAGTGGCAGACCAAAAACTGCTAAGAATAGCTGGCCAGGCCACGGTGCAGGTTCTTGCTTAGCAGGAAGGTATCCAGGAAGCCCAACACCACCTGCTGGAACTCCTGCAGCAGGGAATATTGCCGCAGCACTCTGGTGAGCACGGGCACATCGAAAAGCTTTGCATTGTGGGCCGCCAGCACTACGGGGAGATGAAACGAGCGCAGAAAGGCGAGGAAAGAGGTGAGAAGCTCAATAAGAGGGATGGTTATCACACAGTCGCCATGGCGCCATAGGCCGTCAGACTCTACTCTGAACCCTGTGACCTCGGTGGCACTCGAGGTCAGGGCACGGCGGGGGAGAGTGTGTTCATTGAAGACCCTCTCCTTGTAGACAGCGGCCAGTTGGATGATATCACACACTGCAGTATCTGAATAAAGAAAATAAATTAAACGTGACTTAAAGTTCTCCAAATGATAAGAACATTTTGAAAAAAAATTGTATTCCACCCACCAATGTTGAAAATAACTTCTAAAACTAGTTTTGCCAAACTCTGCAGCAACAACTGCCATCATCAACCGTTTGCAATAACTAGTAAATACTAGTGGCAACAATAGGTGGGCATAGACACCAGACTTATGTACACACAACATTAA
This sequence comes from Fundulus diaphanus, assembly GCA_037039145.1. Classification (NCBI taxonomy): domain Eukaryota; kingdom Metazoa; phylum Chordata; class Actinopteri; order Cyprinodontiformes; family Fundulidae; genus Fundulus; species Fundulus diaphanus. The sequence continues at coordinate 22,114,905 of CM073140.1, read as the reverse complement.
TTAATATGAAAAAAAGCTAAATTTAAAGTTAAACTGTACAGTAGAGGAGAAAGAAAAATAATGTGCAATTATTAATAGATAATCAGGAATATTCAGATAAGAGTGTTCAAGTTACAAATTGAAGAAAAAAGGCAGTTGATTTTAGTCAAACTTTTTTTGTTGCTCAAATTAACAACAACTGCAAAGCCATCCACAGAACAGGACCAGAACTAAACACTCCTCTAAATTGACAGCCCTAATATGTCTCTGTGGGTCTGTAGTAGAACCTGCTCTTCAAGTTATTTTCATTCTGCAGTTTGTTGTCCCCGACATCTTTAAACTAAAAAACAGATGCTTAACAGTTTTCTTTTCTGTTAAATTTAAAGCGGCCCACACCTTTAAAACCTTAGGTCTCTTTCTCTACACCGCTGTTTGCCCGTTGCTTTCTGTCTCCATAGCGGACAGCCATACTTGGCATCCATGTATTAGCAGGCTAGGCTATCATTAGCGTTAACTGGCTGGCTGGAACACAGTGCGCTGAATAAATAAACATTGTGACGAAGCTTCGAGGCAGACAGTTTTGCCCTTATGAATGTTATGGATCGCGGTCCTCGAATCATTTGATGAATCGTGACAGCCCTAGCATGGAGGAAGAAGTTCTGGTCAAATAAGACCAAAAAGGAACTTTTAAAACTGCATGCACAATGTTGTTAGCGGCGAAAACCTAACGTTGAGCATCAACCTGAACTGTGAAACATTGTGGTGGCAGTATCATGCTGTGGGATGCTTTTCTTCCACAGGGATTAAAGCTACAGTTGGTTACAATAGGTTAATTGTCTTTAGGTGTGTGTGAATGGTTGTTTGTCTCTGTGTTGCCCTGTGATAGAGTGGCGACCTGTCCAGAGTGTCCCCCGCCTCTCACCCATTGACAGCTGGAGATAGGCACCAGCACCCCTCGCGACCCCGATAGAGATAAACGTGTTGGAAAATGGATGGAACTCCTCACAGGATTTCCCTGTGCCCATTCATTTCTCTTTTCCTTTCTTTGGCCTCTCGATTGTCATCTCATGCATCTAGAAATGTAAAAACAGAAGGGGTGAGACAGAGAGGAGGTGGAGGGTGTAGTGGTCTTTAGAGTAGCCTCTGAAGCTAAGCCTTACTCCTGCTGTTCATGGTTAAGCCTCTGAAAAGTTGGTACCTTTTTTATGCTGCCTGATTTTGATAAATAGGCCTCCTATAGCATTTAGCATTAAATCAGTGGAGTAAATCTGGATTATTTACTGTATTGTGTTGAGAGAATATTTCAGTGTACAGGACTGTTAGGGGATTCCCAGTTAAGGACCCGCTTTCAAAATAAAACTAGGCCTCAGAGACATACTGTTTTCCCCATCTAACCAGATTTGAAAACCCTTCTTCCTGCTCTCGGTGAAGGCGGATGCTTTTCTTTTCCTCTCCCTCCTGTATCTGCCCTGCTCCTGTTCTCTGTCCTGTGTTGCTTTGTAAATCTGTCGGAGATTCTCTCTACATGACTTCCGAATTGCAAATTGCTATGGCTATATACACCCTACTCTGACGCACTGCCTAAGCTGGGCACCTGAGTGTTTTTACCGCCCAGGACAAGAACCCTAGGTTTAATGTGCACTGATGGGCTGTACTGAAATGCAATTTACGCCATGTTCTGGTTTTTCGATCATGAGAACAGGAACAGAACCATGCAGTTGACTGAAAGAAACAGCAAAGTGATCTTCATGCACAGCAAACACTGACCGCATACAGGACTTCATGCATTTACTTCTTCACGAGCATCAAAACACATTGACACATGGTCACGTTGGGTGTGGGGGCTTCACAATGATACTGAAACATTCCTAAAAATGTAATGCACTCACACATCCAGAGGTAGTACATCATTTTGCAGACTCTCTGGTACTCTACGGGAATTTCCCCTGAGAAGTCCTGATAGAAACACGGTTTGATGGGGAAGAACTTGGGAAGCGGCGGGCAGTTGTTTTCTTTACCTGTCGAGACAAAAGATAACGTCATCCTGCTAATCTTCCGTACAATCCATTTGGTCTGCAGAGCTACTCAACCAAAAAAAGCAGAGAGTAAAGACAGGAAGCATTAATGCAAAGCTGCAGGGACATTCTGCAGCGTTGGCTCATTACAAAGCGCTGCTCACGCTGCTGCCCTCTGACAGCTTTTTTACTGCCCATTTAAGACCCTCACATGTTTGTAAAATATTTCTTAAACATTAGAGGGCTCAAACGTTAAGAAATGCTAAATGCATGGCTGAAACAAAAAAAAAAAAAAAAAAGCTAGACACAGCCAATAAAACCTGTACAAAAAACTACAGCCATGCGGGCCAGTAAGTCAGCAAACAGGGAACAGTGAGGGTGAAAATGAAAAGGCTTTGGACCTGCAGCAGGTTTATTATTCTGTGCTGGTTTTCTGCTTGTAACTCTGCCATAAAGGCTAGAATTGTGGAGAGAACCTGGAATAGCCATCCTAGCAACAGATTCTCCCACCTGAGCTGTGGATTTCTGCAGCTCCTTCAGAATGAGCATGAGGACCTCAGACGAAAGCGTTTTGGTAAGTTTGCAGTTCAAGGACAGAACAGCTGCATTTATATTGCCATTCAATTACGCAAAAGTGGACTTCTTTTACCAATTAGATTACTTTGAAGCAGAGCTGACCGAAAGCAGGTTTAAATGACGTTTGGGTGGCTATCAAACATCGTCCAGTATCACGTGAAATGATCAGAGCCCCTCAGGCACAGCCACTAACAACAGGTTGAGTGACGCTTAAGATGAACATTTAAAGACAAAGGTCCAAGAGTTTATGTTTCAGCTTTAACAGTGTAAGCCTCAGACTGACCCAAAGACACTCCCGCACCAGCTCATTGGTATATGTTACACTATTCAGTAACTGTTCTCTCTGGGTGCCTCACCGTCTTCAGTGTTTGTTTTGGAGTGGATTAGTTTTTTGATAAAGCTGATGCTTCGCCAGCTGCACAAAACAATTAGAGCCTCGATAAAACGTAGATGACACATGAACAGGAACGGCACTGAGGGAAGAGAGTGACCTCGGGCTACCGATGCTGTGTTCCCACCTGTGGACTGGGTTCTGTAGAAGGCTGCAACACGGCCGGCTGGTAGACGGAGGTGGAGGCGGGGGCGGTGTGAGTGACTGCGAAATCCTGGCAGGAGATTTGAAAAAGCAAATGGTTGATGCGAAGAAGTCTAAACGTTTAAGAACAAAATAATAAAAATAAAAACATCTCAGAAAACAAATGCAAACATAGGCCCTGTCCACACGGAGACGAAATCATCACGAAAGGACGTAACGCCACTGAAAACGTTGTAGTAAGTATGCCGGGCCCATTGGCGGCGCTGTGACACTAACAGAAACATGAAAAAAAAAAAAACAGCTGGCATGCGCAGACAACTCGTGTTAAGTAAACAAAGCAACAGACTCGCTCTTCTCCGATGTGAATCTCACAGCATGAGGTTGATTTGGTTCACTGCAGCAAGCTGGAGCTCATGGATAACAATGTCCAGATTTGACGTAGCGTAAACGCAACACTGAACGCCACCATGTTTGTTGTTATTCTTGAGAGCGACACGCATGCGGATTATAGAGAGAAAAGCTACAACGTCATTGTTTCAGAGAAGGCGCCTTTAGCGTGTATACACAAAAATACTAAACCGGCATTTTTGAAATTTGCCCACTCTGGTTTCAAAAATGATCATTAAGGTGATGTGTCCCAAAAGGCCGAACTGGAAAAAAAATGCCTAAACGTCAAAATATCTACGGTAACACCTAATCTCATCTCCAAGTGGATGGGGCCATGGAGAGTTATACGATGTGTAAAAACACAGATAATTAAAAAAAAGCTCATTATACAAATATGGAGGAAAACATGAAGGCAAGAAAATTAAGACAACTAAGAAACAGAATCTTCAAATGACAAAGGCAGCTAAATATGAAACAGATTAATTGTCTCCATTCAGTCAAGGCTGGCATGATGTCTAAAAGGGAATTAAACGCATTAAATGTTGAACAAGATAGAGGTTGACCGATGCGTCGGTCAACCTCTATCTATCTTATGTAAAGTTAGATGCCTACAGCATCTAACTTTACATAAAATAATGTCCACGCTGCAGCGTTGCTCAGTGTTGTTTCTCCTCCACTCCACTGGCCTAAAGAAGCTCTTTTCTCGTCGTCACACGTTCATTATGTTGCTGTGTGCGTGTCACTCTCTCTGAGTGTCCGTCACTGACAGTTTCCTGTAGGCCTATTAGTGTATTGGCTTTGCGTAACAGGTAAAATTTTATTATTTATTTATTATCATTTTTTATGTAGAAACAAATTTAACTGTTTAATGTACCAATCAGATGTTCTCAGGAAGGTCATTTGCACTCCAAAAGTCTCATGCTGCGACTGAAAGCGCACACACATTTTAGAGTTAAGATTGTTTTTACTGTTATATATTTAAATGTTCTACATTGTGTGCCATCAATTGTCAATACGTTTTGTTAGTTTTGTTAATAAATGATTCGTTTTGGTTTAAATTGAGACTTGTGTAACACTTATCATTGTGTCACTTTTTTCATATAAATGAAAGAGAAAAAGCAATATAGACTTCAAGAAATGCCCGGATCGGTTAGACTGATCTCAAAATAATCGGTATCGGTAATAATCGGTATATCATGTAAAAATAATTTCATAAACCCCTTTTACACTTTAATTCCAGTTCTGGTCCCCATTTGGGCCGGTCCAATCTCATGATATTGAACAAATGTTGCCATATTAGGCAACATTTTTCTTAAAGAGAAGAAGCCAGGAATATTTCAAAAAGTCAAAAGTGTTATATGTCTTACGCTGGACTGGGGAAAAGGGTTGTAGTTTTCAACTGGTTCAATGTTCGAGTTGGTCACCTGAGTGACGGAGGGATCCTGAAAAAACAGCAAAAGAGGTGGTGGTCAATAAGAAACTACCAATAAAAGGTGAAGGCAGCAAACGGATCACTTTGGCTGTGAAATCAGTAAACAGCGCATAAACTTGAATGGAAATGACTTTTTTGGCACGAGGGTCAAACCAAACTGGTACTATGCAAAGAGAGAGAAAAACTAACTAATTATCCCTGTATAAAATTAGCCCCTCATCAGTGTAAATATTTTACATTTCGTTTTTTTTCCTTTACAAGACGACATGTCTCTGCTTAAAGACAGAAGAATAAGTTTGCTACTTCAGAAGGAGGTGTTCTCGGTCTGATTTGAGCTTTACATCACCCAACATCCATAGAATAGTAAGCTATTCTGTCTAATAATCAGTATTTGTTCTCCTGTAACATGAACAGGTGAGGTGGGGGAAGCCAGAAGATACAGATTGATTTCTATCTTTGACCAAGTCGGAAAGCAAATCCAACTTTTAGCTGACAAATTTTGTTTTAATTTAGTACAAACAACAGGTTAAACAGCAGGTTTTGAACTAAAAAAGATCCGACATCTGTTTTGGGGTTAGGTCCTCATACTGGGCTCTGGACAGACGGTAGTACCACTGGAAGTAACGCTCATCTAGACGCAGCTCCAGGTGGTGAGACTCGCCAAACCGGGTGCATCTCTGGAGGAACTGGTGGACCCTGGGGCGCCGACGCCGTTGTTCTGCTTTCAACATTAAATACAGCACCGTGACTCCCTCAGGTTAAATCCATCTCTGCCATGGTGAGCTGAACGTTCAAGAGGAACCAGCAAGCAGAGAGATCCTGCTCCTAGTTGGGAACTGGGAGAAACTGGCTGCACTGTCCGGTTTGGAAGAGAGAGGTGAAATGTCAAGTGAATGATTGTTTTCAATCTGCTTCCTCGTTGTTTCCGTCTGAGCCTTGTGAACAACACGAGCGAACCCAGTTTCTTTTCAAGCAGCAGGAAAAGCTTTCTGCCTTTACATATGGTTCTAGAAGAGCAACCATCTACTTTAACAGAGTTTGTTTACTTGATTACTGCACTTAGATACCAAATTTGATACAGTAAAAGGCTTTATTCTTGTCTCTAATTTCATTAATATTTTTATTTACTGCGTTTGGTTAGTGTGCATACTCCTTTACGCTAGGCAGATTTTACATAAGCTATGGTCCACAAACAGCAGGCTCACTCTGAAAACAGCAGCAACGGTGTTTTAATGTTGGATGATGCACTGACAGTTTCTACCAAACTCCGTTTCTGCGTGACGAGCCAAACGTCCAAATGGAAAGGGAGACGTAGGAACCGCTGTCTTTCCTGCTGGGAATGTTGACATATACACACACACATATACATATATATATATATACAGGGTTTCCCGCAGCGCTATCTTGGCGAGGCGGCCGCCTCGCCAAACTCACGCTACCGCCTCGCCAACATTCCCAAAAAAAAAAAAAAAAAGTGACGTTAACACGCGGTGTGTTGTTGTTGCTTTCGCGCGTGCGTGAATGGCAGGGAAAAAACACATGGAAACCCCCCGCTCCGCGGACAACGTGTCGTCGTCTCTCTCCCCCCCCCGCGATTCGGTCCGCGGGCAACGTGTCGTCCAACAACCCCCCCCCCCCCCCCCCCCAGTCGGTCCGCGGACAACGTGTCGTCGTCTCCCCCCCCCCCCCCCCCGCTCCGCGAGTCGGTCCGCGGACAACGTGTCGTGTTGGCACTTGTATGACTCTATTCCTGTATATCCATCAGTAGTTAAAGGACAAGAGTCAGCAAATGCAAATTCTGCCCTGTAAAACAATGACAGCACAATTGTTGCTGAATGATCTGAAGCCCCATTTGGAGCTTTTAAACAGGCTTTGAAAAACTTTGATAATTTGCTGCTGTAATATTATAGATTTTTTAGAATAAAAAGCTAGCAGATGTGCATAATCAAAAATAACAGAAATACAATTATTGAGCATTCAGTATTGTAAGAAAGCCCACACTGTTTCTGGATAAATACATTATTGTATGAGTTAAGTTCTGTTCCGTTTTCTGCCTTTTTCGTTGTAAAACTGAAATGTCCCATGCTCCTGAATGCACCATAGCTTTCCGACGCTCACGAACGCAACACTGAACGCTGAGCTTTGTACGCGCGTTTGATTTTCCGCTTAAGACAAAGTTTTGCAGTTTCACAACACACGTCGGCTCTCACGGTTTATTGTGGTGTGTGAATAACAAGAGGTGGCTGTCAACAAGCTTGAAGGCTGTCATTTTTGATGCGCTGCTTGAGCTGAAATAAAACCGTGAAACGTCCGCTCGCTTGCTGTTCTTTCAGAAGGCTCCACCAGCACAGGATGGATCATCAGAGTGATAGAGACAAGGAGCCGTAGCGGGAAACGGCGATACAGGGCGCGAAGCAATAAAACTATCATTACATATTTCGCAAAGGTTTTTCTTTATATTTTTAAAAAAATGTAACTAAATTTGTAATTCTTAATATTTTCGGAAGTTATTGTAAGTGAATTACATATTTTCTCATTGTAACTGTAACGAATTACAGTTACTCTTTTTTTGTAATTAAATTACGTAACGTCGTTACATGTAATCCGTTACTCCCCAACACTATATATATATATATATATATATATATATATATATATATATATATATATATATATATATATATATATATATTAGGGTTGTCAAAATAACGCGTTAATTTCGATTAATTAATTTAAAAAAAATTAACGGATTAAAAAAAATAACGCAGATTAATCGATGTCCTATAGGGGTTTTCAACATAGATATCCATAATAAAGGCTTTATTATGGATATCTATGGTTTTCAATAGGTGAGGCGCGCCTCCCCTGGGGGGCGCCAAAGAGTCACAGGGGAGGCGCATGAAGACAGAGAAGAAGACAGCGCTGCCGCTCAACAACATGTTCGCCCTTTTCTGATAAGTGAAAGCCCTTAAATGCAGGCAGTCCAAGCTGGCGGCTATGTTAAAGACAAACGCTGAGCTCGGTGGGAAAGAGGAGGAGGACGCTGGGCTGCTAAGCCTCCCAACACCGAGCTAGTTTGGGTACAAACGGGATGATCCGCTCCACAAATACTTGGTTAATCACCGGAAATGTGTTCAAGTCAACATTTAGCGCCTTCCGCCCTCTTCACAGACGAGGAATTCGTCTTTCCACCAACTTCCAGGTTAATAAACTACCGGCTTTACCTGCTAACATCAGTTTAGCTTGCTAGTTAGCTTTTAAAGTTCCTGGCTTCAACAAGTTCCCTACCAGGAGTAAAGATGGGTCCGGAAACTCGGTTCAATTTAAAACAGACCTGCAGATTAATTTAAGACTTTGAACTGCTTCCACGGTTCACACTTTTATTTTGACAGTCCTCGGCGGAACCTCTGCTTCTACTGGAGTTAACTGGAAGACTTGAAGTTCTCTAAGCAAACAGCTAAGTGAAAGTTAGCCAGTAAACGTTAGCCACGGAGCCGTGCGCCAGACACCTCACATCTGGAAGCAATCTGGGTTTTTATCAGTTTATTCGACAGAGAACTTGTTCACGCTAACTCTCCGTGCCTCCATCCTGTCCCTTTACGGTCAGCCTTTGTTCGCTTACCTTCTTCGCCTTCTTGATTTTTATTGGCGGTTGGTAAAAAACGTTTAGGTGAGCATTACCGCCACCAACTGGTATGGAGTGTGGACTGCATGACAAAAAAAACTAGAAACGTTCAACTTCTGAAGAAGTTGAAGAAGGCGCCCGCCTGGTGGTGGGCATGACCGTCAAAGGCAAAGCTTCAGAGTTCCTTGGTCGTAGGCACTCATCGCTTTGGGATTTTAAATCATACCTTCCGAGTGAAAAGGATTTGTCTTCATCAAAACCTGCCGACCGGGAAAACTCTGTGTCTGCAGAGCTGCAAACTGCGTATTTTGATCTGAGACGCAGCTAATGAGCTAAATGGCGACAGCCGACGGTCAACGTTTCCCATTCATTTGCTACGGTAGTCCTAAACCACTACTGACATAATACACTTTTTGGCCACAAGCGTCATTTTGGGGGCGTTGTTTCCACCTCTTCTCTTAGAGCCGTTTTTAATAGAAAGAAGAAAAGGCAAAAACGGTCCAAACAAAAGGTTGTAACATTTACATTTGTAACCTCTGCCTTACATAAACACTAGAATTAAATCTTAATAAATAAAAGTATAGACAATTATTTCAGTAACTCAATTCAGTAAGTGAAATACAATATATACAGGGGTTGGACAATGAAACTGAAACACCTCTCATTTTAGTGTGGGAGGTTTCATGGCTAAATTGGACCAGCCTGGTGGCCAATCTTCATTAATTGCACATTGAACCAATAAGAGCAGAGTGTGAAGGTCCAATTAGCAGGGTAAGAGCACAGTTTTGCTCAAAATATTGCAATGCACACAACATTATGGGTGACATGGGTGAGTTCAAAGGAGGACAAATTGTTGGTGCACATCTTGCTGGATGTGTCAAAACTTTCTTCAATTGAATAAAAACAAAACTGAAGTAATAATATTTGGACCAATAGAGGAGAGATCAAAAGTTAGCACACAGCTTCAGTCGCTTCAGCTAGAAACCACTGATCAGGCCCGAAATCTGGTTGTAGTGATGGACTCAGACCTGAACCTCCAAAAGCATTCACAGACAGTGACAAGGTCGGCTTTCTATCACCTGAAGAATATTTCCCGGATTAAAGGACTGATGTCTCAGCAGGATCTGGAAAAACTAATCCATGCGTTTATATTTAGTAGAATTGATTACTGCAACGGTGTTTTCACAGGTTTGTCTAAAAAGTGGATCAGACAGCTGCAGCTGATCCAGAACGCTGCTGCCCGCGTCCTCACTAAGACTAAGAAAGTAGAGCACATCACCCCAGTTCTAAAGTCCTTACACTGGCTCCCTGTATCTCAGAGAATAGACTTTAAAATACTTCTGTTAGTTTATAAATCCCTAAATGGCTTAGCACCTAAATACATTACAGACTTGTTATCAGTGTATCAACTTTCCAGACCACTAAGGTCTTCTGGCTCCAGCCTTCTCTGCAAACCTAGAACCAGAACTAAACAAGGAGAAGCAGCATTTAGTTCCTATGCTCCGCTTATCTGGAACAAACTTCCAGAAAACTGTAAAAGTGCTGAAAGCCTGAGTTCTTTTAAATCAAGATTAAAAACACATTTGTTTAAAATTGCCTTTGACTGTTCTAGTTAAACTGTTTTACTGTTTTTAATGTTCTTCTTTGTTTCTACATTCTATCTCTACTTGCTTTTATTCTATTTTATATCTACATTTTATTCCTACTTGCCTTTATTTTGCTATATTTTAATCATGTAAAGCACTTTGTATTGTCTCTGTACTGAATTCTGCTATATAAATAAATTTCCCTTGCCTTGCATCTGTGACCAAGACAGCAAGTGTTTGTGATGTATCAAGAGCCACGGTGTCCAGGGTAATGTGGACGAACCACATACAACAGGATTAACTGTGGACGCACGAGGAAGCTGTCTGAAAGGGATGTTCGGGTGCTAACCCGGATTGTATCCAAAAAACATAAAACCACATAACTCTACTTATAACTAACTTTCTGAAATATAAACTAAAGGTCACCAATCAGTTCTAAAACATCTTTAGATGAACTCTTGTTGAGCCCTGGAGTATGGAGGACCAAGTCTTCCATATTTAAAAATAAATACAGAAATAAATAAATGCTCAATAAATAAATATGCATACAATTATGTGCCACCAAAACTACAATGCACAAATAAATGTAGATAGAAAATGAATTATACAGTGAGACAAAATGTATATATTTCCTTTAATTAGCCACTTTATTTATTAATTACTTATTTTTTAAGTATTTATTTATGTGCATGTTATAATATTTGTCTGTTTTATTCTTTCTTTGTATTTTTTTGCCCTATTTATTTCTCCGATGCTATTTATTTCTGTCGGTCCTTTTTACATTTCTGTTTCTCGTTTTTACATTTCTATCTGTCCTTTTTACATTTCTGTTTGCCGTTTTTACATTTCCGTCTCTCCTTTTTATATTTCTGTCTCTCCTTTTTACATTTCTGTATGCATTTCTGCCTCATTATGAAAATGAGGAGGGCTGTGTCTTAAGGGCTCAACTTCTTCCCATTGGTTGGTTAGCATTTTACTGCGTCGGTCAAATCTACATGGCTTTTCCCCGACATGAAGCATTGTTTAATAATAACTCAGCAGGCAGACGTTCAGTGTCCGACCTCTTACGGGAAGCTGCTAATAGACTGGAAGAATTAGAACGCTGTACATTTGGGATCTGAAATGTTTTTCGGTGGTTTCAGATTCGGCTTTCCAGATCAATAACTCATCGGCGGATGATTTATTCTACAAAACAGACACCTCTCCACAACCACCGCAAGTCAGACACTGAGCTACAACCGTAGTTTCCTCAAAACGGGTCCGTGGGCCAGAATCTGTGGGACGTCTCCTTAAGAAGTTTCGTATGAACTGTCAGACGGCAACTTTCTTGCACTTAGATAGGTTGCTACACATAGCAGTGATCTCAAAACACCAATAATGCTGTATTGTCAGCTGAGTGCGTTCAACGTGTAAGGTGTTGTAAACATTTGTTTCCAGACGAAGAAAGCCCAATAGTAGCATTTTCTGGCGCCAGTTGGCAAAGATCTTGATGGCAAGGAAAAAGAAATAGCGCAGACCATCCATCATCCATTTTCTAACACGTTTATCCCTGCTGGATTCGGACCGGTGCCGATCTCCAGCTGTAAATGGGCAAGAGGCGGGGTAGACCCTGGACAGGTCGGCAGTCCATCACAGGGCAGAAATAGTCCAGACTTTTGCTCATTTTACTGTGATATCACCAAGACCTGCTGCGCTAGGATAGCACAGCCAAACGACTTATCCCCGGCAGAATTTGTATCCCCTGCATCGGGAGAGTGTTTGAAATCAATAAAACTTTTAACCTCCAGCTTTGTGAAGTCTAAATATTTTTAAACATCACATTCTAATAAAATGAAATTGATTTTTTTAAACTCCTAATACATTGTTCTGTTTTTAAAATCGACATATCTCGTTGTTGATAAACAAAGAGCAAAAGGCTGGGGTGTTAAATATGTTGAGCATATATGTATCCCCTTCCAAAATGGATTAGCAGTATCCCACATTCTAGATTTTTGGCATATAAACACCTCTTATAACAACAAGCACCTGCTGAAAATTTGAAGCTGTTAGCTCTTTTAATGAAGAAGTTACAAGGGGATACAAAAAATATCGGGGTCAGCCTGCCAGAATATGTATCCCCTTCCAAAATGGACTAACAGTAGCCCACATTCTTGAGTCTTGGCACATAAACACCTCTTATAATCACAAACAACTGTAGAAAAGTTGAAGCTGTTAGCTCTTTTAATGTAAGAGTTACAGGGGGATACAAAAAATATCGGGTCCAGCCTGCCAGAATATGTTAATTCTAAAATATTTAGGCTAAAGTATTTAGAATAAAATATTAGAGTTACTAAGTGAGCTGTGAAAAATATTTTTGTCTCTTTTCTTTCCAGCTTCTGGGAGGTGATGCAAAAGTTTATTCTGATCATAATCATCATGAATGTCATTATTATTTAAAGAGCACTTTAACACGAGGTAAAACAAAGTGCCAAACATCAGAAATACATCAGATAAGAGATGACAACTGATAAAATGCTTGTTTGTTAAAATAGCACTAGGTCTAAATTATGTGTAATTAGCCTAAAAAGTAGATTGGAATATGGAATATGTTGACGTCTGTTAAATTCATGTTATCTTTTTTATTATCATTTCAGTTGATGTTTCCTGTTGACATGAGTTCAGTTTGACATTGGCATCTGTTTAGTTCAGTTTGTCTGCTGTTGAAAACAGCACTTCAATGTATCTAATGCTGATTATTCATTGAAACATTTGAATTTAAATGAATGTTTAAATGCAAAAATTATATGCGATTAATTTAGATTAATTAATTACAGAGTATGTAATTATTTAGATTAATTTTTTTAATCGATTGACAGCCCTAATATATATATGAGAGGCCTTAGTCCTCGACTTAGCCTGAGGTCCTTTACCGCATGTCTTGCTCCCTCTCATAACCCCTTTCCTGTCAGCCTACTTTGAAAAAATTAGCCAATAGAACCTCAAAATCCCAGTAAAAATGCAAGGATCAATTCTCACAACCTAAGGATAGCAGTTTAACTTATGAATATGAAGCTTCATGCATGCTCAGTATGAGGGATTGCTGCAAAGTCATCAACAATGCAGACGACTGTCCACTGTGGCTCTACGCTCTTTCAGGAGGAGTGAATGCTGCTTGGAGAGACTTGATGCAACCTGCTGGGTTTCCTTAGAGAGGAAAACTTTCAGACCAACCTGTCTGGTCAGCACATATAACAATTGGCTGCAGTGTTTGAAATCAATAAAACTTTTAATGTGAAGTCCAAATATTTTTTAAACATCCTATTCTAATAAAATTGTAATATATATATATATTGAAACTCCTCATATACTGTTCTTTTTTTTTTTAAGCGACACATCTTATTTTCTTAATATGGTTCTTGGCTGAATTAAAATTTCATTAGATCTGATCATTTTGGCAGTAACTTTATTCTGTGTTCATTTGATCACACTTGGAATCAGCTTTATATAATCCATTCATGCGGGTCTATCCACACAAAAAACGAACAAGTAGACAGCTGTGATGGACTCAGGAAGGTGGGTTTTTAGTTTCAGCAGACAGACATGCAACAATCTAATGACATAAAGCTAATACTTTCGTGACACATCTGGAGATGACCACAGAGCCGTTTACTTTATCAGAACGTGTTATACTAAGTGATCAGTCTAGTTTTAACCGACATAGCAATCCCTTACGATCGTACTAACAAGTGTTAGGTTTTCAATTTTAACCCATTAACTGAACTATAATGTAACGGCACTATTCCTATATTTCGCTAAGAGAAATAAAACATCTTGATTTTCACGCCGAATTGGCTGGAAATGAGGCGGAGTTTACTGCGTTCAGCAAGCTGAATGCGCGCTCCCGACGCAGGGGATACAAATCCTGGCGGGGATACCTAGTTTGGCACGACACCGACAGCTTACCTCAAGTTCTTTCTGTAAAACTGACAGACCGTAGTAGTCATGTTTCCTCAGCCATGTCTTTCTCCAAATACGTCGTCGCCTTTTCTTTTTAGGGCTTTCTGCACACAAAATTGCACATATTGCCAAAGCAGCGCGTTTCTCTCCGGTAATGTTTACAGTAGCCATCGACACTTCCGTCTTCTCCTTCTCCTTCTCCTTCTCCTTCTCCTTCTTCTTCTTCTTCTTCTTGTTCTACAGTATGAGCACTCCGGTCACGTCCGAGCGTTGCGCCGTACACAGATCGTGAGCGGTGAACTTTTAAACCCGCGGTTCCGTCGCACAGTTTGAGATGTATATAAGCACCACGACTGAAAAACTCGTACAGTGTATGCCCGGCTTAACACACTTACCATAACAGCTCCGCATCACCGTTTATGACAACGAACTTCCAATTCTTCTTCTTCTTCTGTTGTAAAAGCGGTGCGCCCTTCTTCTTCTTCGTGTTTTAATGGGTGCTGACCACATCCAAAAGGATCATTACCGCCCCTCTAGTGGTGCGCTTTGTTCCTCATCTTTATATTATCAGCAGCGCAACCAGCTACCGTAACACCTGTTAAATGTATCACTGTTATAGCTCCGAATGTGTGCTATAACACAGCAACGCGGTGCAGTTTTGAAAGAAAAGATAGCCAGTGTGGTGTTAGCTTTACCCTAGCACGCACCCCCCTCCGCGGTTCACAGGCTTTGTTTATGTTCCGGTCGCCGACTGAGTTGCACTTCCGCCCCGCTGGGAGAAGTCGGCAGGATCCAGTGTTCTGGAGATCTATAGGATGACGGGAATATCGGCGATAAATGTCCATAAATTCATGTGTGCTATTGCGCAGCAACGCGGTGCAGTTTTGGAAGAAAAAGTGCGGTGAAAAATAGATTAAAAAAAACTTCAGGAAAACTGTTGTTTTTTATGGAAGCCCATTTCCGCTCTGTTAAAAAAATAAATAAAAATTATCTCATTATAATGAGATAGTATCTCAAAATAATGAGATAGTATCTCAAAATAATGAGATAGTATCTCATTATAATGAGATAGTATCTCAAAATAATGAGATAGTATCTCATTATAATGAGATACTATCTCAAAATAATGAGATAGTATCTCATTATAATGAGATACTATCTCAAAATAATGAGATAGCCTACACAGGCTCAGGACGTTTGGAGACTGTGGAGGTTGAACCCCCCTTTCGAATTGGTTCAGTCCACCAGTACCGGTTTGA
>CM073140.1:21469575-21497075 GCA_037039145.1 Fundulus diaphanus | reverse complement strand
TACAAATTCCTTCAAATTCCTTCAAATTCTTTAAAAACTGATACTGATACTACTACTGATATTACTACTAATACTACTGATACTACTACTATTACTACTAATAATACAACTACTAGTACTACTGATACTACTACTACTACTACTACAAATTCCTTCAAATTCTTCAAATACCTTCAAATTCCTTCAAATTCTTTAAAAACTACTACTACTACTACTGATACTACTACTATTACTACTAATAATACAACTACTGATACTACTGATACTACTGATACTACTACTACTACTACTGATACTACTACTACTACTACTGCTACTACTACTACAAATTACTTCAAATTGTTCAAATTCTTCAAATTTTTCAAATTCTTTAATATTTTTCAGCTATTTTTTCTCTTCTGCATGGATCTTCTGCATCTTCTCAAATCATTCTGCAGATTAGCATTCTCACTCGCTGTTGCGTAGGAACAGCTTTTTCTAGTTATTATCAGTGAGAATGCTATACAGCATTCTCACTTATTGTTTTCCTGTTTTTCTTTATTATTATCAGTGAGAATGCTATACAGCATTCTCACTTATTGTTTTCCTGTTTTTCTTTATTATTATTATTATTATTATTATTATTATTATTATTATTATTCCGTCGGCATGTAACTACTCCCACATACTTCAACCGATTTCAACAATTTTGGTGTCAAAACGTTCAGCTCCTTCCCGACATTCCTGCTATATCTCATCATTATTCTAACTTTAATACTTTTTAAAATATTTGTACTTTTGTGCGTACTTTTTTCCCATTGAAATGAATGCAAATTCCTTCAAATTCTTCAAATTTTTGATATTCCTTCAAATTCCTTCAAATTCTTTTAATCATTCTTATTGTTCAAATTGTTCAAATGGTTCAAATGGTTCAAATCTTTCAGATTTTTCAAATTTTTTCATATTTTTCAAATTTTTTCAAATTTTTCAAATACTTCAAATTCTTCAAATTTGTCAAATTCTTCAAATTTTTCAAATTCCTTCTAATTCTCCTGATACAACTGATATTAATACTACAACTACAACAGATACTACTCCTACTACTACTGCTACTACAACTGATACTACTACAACTGATACTACTACTACTACTACTGATAGTACTACCACTACTACTACTACTAATGATACTACTGCTGCTACTGCTACTACTACTGATGCTACTGCTGGTACTACAACTACTACTGATACTACTACTATTACTACTACTACTACTAGTACTACTGATACTACTACTATTACTACTACTACTACTAGTACTACTGATACTACTACTACTACTACTACTACAAATTCCTTTAAATTCTGCAAATTCCTTCAAATTCTTTAAAAACTGATACTACTACTACTACTGATACTACTCCTACTACTACTGATACTTCTACTACTACTACTGATACTACTACTACTACTACTACTACTGATACTACTACTACTACTGATACTACTACTACTACTGATACTACTGCTGCTACTACTACTACTGATACTACTACTACTACTATTACTACTACTAATACAACTACTACTACTACTAGTACTACTGATACTACTACTACTACTACTACTACAAATTCCTTCAAATTCTTTAAAAACTGATACTGCTACTACTACTGATATTACTACTAATACTACTGATACTACTACTATTACTACTAATAATACAACTACTACTACTAGTAGTACTACTGATACTACTACTACTACTACTACAAATTCCTTCAAATTCTTCAAATACCTTCAAATTCCTTCAAATTCTTTAAAAACTACTACTACTACTACTGATACTACTACTACTACTGCTACTACTACTACTACTACTGATACTACTACTACTACTACTGCTACTACTGATACTACTGATACTACTACTACTACTACTACTGATACTACTACTACTACTACTACAAATTACTTCAAATTGTTCAAATTCTTCAAATTTTTCAAATTCTTTAATATTTTTCAGCTGTTTTTTCTCTTCTGCATGGATCTTCTGCATCTTCTCAAATCATTCTGCAGATTAGCATTCTCACTCGCTGTTGCGTAGGAACAGCTTTTTCTAGTCAGTGAGAATGCTATACAGCATTCTCACTTATTGTTTTCCTGTTTTTCTTTATTATTATTATTATTATCAGTGAGAATGCTATACAGCATTCTCACTTATTGTTTTCCTGTTTTTCTTTATTATTATCAGTGAGAATGCTATACAGCATTCTCACTTATTGTTTTCCTGTTTTTCTTTATTATTATTATTATTATTATTATTATTATTATTATTATTATTCCGTCGGCGTGTAACTACTCCCACATACTTCAACCGATTTCAACAATTTTGGTGTCAAAATGTTCAGCTCCTTCCCGACATTCCTGCTATATCTCATCATTATTCTAACTTTAATACTTTTTAAAATATTTGTACTTTTTGTGCGTACTTTTTTCCCATTGAAATGAATGCAAATTCCTTCAAATTCTTCAAATTTTTGATATTCCTTCAAATTCCTTCAAATTCTTTTAATCATTCTTATTGTTCAAATTGTTCAAATGGTTCAAATGGTTCAAATCTTTCAGATTTTTCAAATTTTTTCATATTTTTCAAATTTTTTCAAATTTTTCAAATACTTCAAATACTTCAAATTCTTCAAATTTGTCAAATTCTTCAAATTTTTCAAATTCCTTCTAATTCTCCTGATACAACTGATATTAATACTACAACTACAACAGATACTACTCCTACTACTACTACTACTACAACTGATACTACTACAACTGATACTACTACAACTGATACTACTACTACTGATACTACTACTACTACTACTGATACTACTACCACTACTACTACTACTAATGATACTACTGCTGCTACTGCTACTACTAGTGATGCTACTGCTGGTACTACAACTACTACTGATACTACTACTATTACTACTACTACTAGTACTACTGATACTACTACTACTACTACTACTACAAATTCCTTCAAATTCCTTCAAATTCTTTAAAAACTGATACTGCTACTACTACTGATATTACTACTAATACTACTGATACTACTACTATTACTACGAATAATACAACTACTACTACTACTAGTACTACTGATACTACTACTACTACTACTACTACAAATTCCTTCAAATTCTTCAAATACCTTCAAATTCCTTCAAATTCTTTAAAAACTACTACTGCTACTACTGATACTACTACTACTACTGCTACTACTGATACTACTGATACTACTACTACTACTACTGATACTACTACTACTACTGCTACTACTGATACTACTACTACTACTACTGATACTACTACTACTACTACTACAAATTACTTCAAATTGTTCAAATTCTTCAAATTTTTCAAATTCTTTAATATTTTTCAGCTATTTTTTCTCTTCTGCATGGATCTTCTGCATCTTCTCAAATCATTCTGCAGATTAGCATTCTCACTCGCTGTTGCGTAGGAACAGCTTTTTCTAGTTATTATTATTATTATCAGTGAGAATGCTATACAGCATTCTCACTTATTGTTTTCCTGTTTTTCTTTATTATTATCAGTGAGAATGCTATACAGCATTCTCACTTATTGTTTTCCTGTTTTTCTTTATTATTATTATTATTATCAGTGAGAATGCTATACAGCATTCTCACTTATTGTTTTCCTGTTTTTCTTTATTATTATTATTATTATTATTATTATTATTATTATTATTCCGTCGGCGTGTAACTACTCCCACATACTTCAACCGATTTCAACAATTTTGGTGTCAAAACGTTCAGCTCCTTCCCGACATTCCTGCTATATCTCATCATTATTCTAACTTTAATACTTTTTAAAATATTTGTACTTTTTGTGCGTACTTTTTTCCCATTGAAATGAATGCAAATCCCTTCAAATTCTTCAAATTTTTCATATTCCTTCAAATTCCTTCAAATTCTTTTAATCATTCTTATTGTTCAAATTGTTCAAATGGTTCAAATCTTTCAGATTTTTCAAATTTTTTCATATTTTTCAAATTTTTTCAAATTTTTCAAATACTTCAAATACTTCAAATTCTTCAAATTTTTCAAATTCTTCAAATTTTTCAAATTCCTTCTAATTCTTCTGATACAACTGATATTAATACTACAACTACAACAGATACTACTCTTACTACTACTACTACTACTACAACTGATACTACTACTACTGATACTACTACTACTACTACTGATACTACTACCACTACTACTACTACTAATGATACTACTGCTGCTACTGCTACTACTACTGATGCTACTGCTGATGCTACAACTACTACTGATACTACTACTATTACTACTACTACTACTAGTACTACTGATACTACTACTACTACCACTACTACTACTACTACTACTACTACTACAAATTCCTTTAAATTCTGCAAATTCCTTCAAATTCTTTAAAAACTGATACTACTACTACTACTACTGATACTTCTACTACTACTACTGATACTACTACTACTACTACTACTACTACTACTGATACTACTACTACTACTGATACTACTACTACTAATGATACTACTGCTGCTACTGCTACTACTACTGATACTACTATTACTACTACTGATACTACTACTATTACTACTACTAATACAACTACTACTACTACTAGTACTACTGATACTACTACTACTACTACTACTACAAATTCCTTCAAATTCCTTCAAATTCTTTAAAAACTGATACTGCTACTACTACTGATATTACTACTAATACTACTGATACTACTACTATTACTACTAATAATACAACTACTACTACTACTAGTACTACTGATACTACTACTACTACTACTACAAATTCCTTCAAATTCTTCAAATACCTTCAAATTCCTTCAAATTCTTTAAAAACTACTACTACTACTACTGATACTACTACTACTGCTACTATTGATACTACTGATACTACTACTACTACTACTGATACTACTACTACTACTACTACTACAAATTACTTCAAATTGTTCAAATTCTTCAAATTTTTCAAATTCTTTAATATTTTTCAGCTATTTTTTCTCTTCTGCATGGATCTTCTGCATCTTTTCCTCAAATCATTCTGCAGATTAGCATTCTCACTCGCTGTTGCGTAGGAACAGCTTTTTCTAGTTATTATTATTATTATTATTATTATTCCGTCGGCGTGTAACTACTCCCACATACTTCAACCGATTTCAACAATTTTGGTGTCAAAACGTTCAGCTCCTTCCCGACATTCCTGCTATATCTCATCATTATTCTAACTTTAATACTTTTTAAAATATTTGTACTTTTTGTGCGTACTTTTTTCCCATTGAAATGAATGCAAATTCCTTCAAATTCTTCAAATTTTTGATATTCCTTCAAATTCCTTCAAATTATTTTAATCATTCTTATTGTTCAAATTGTTCAAATGGTTCAAATGGTTCAAATCTTTCAGATTTTTCAAATTTTTTCATATTTTTCAAATTTTTTCAAATTTTTCAAATACTTCAAATTCTTCAAATTTGTCAAATTCTTCAAATTTTTCAAATTCCTTCTAATTCTCCTGATACAACTGATATTAATACTACAACTACAACAGATACTACTCCTACTACTACTACTACTACAACTGATACTACTACTACTGATACTACTACTACTACTACTGATACTACTACCACTACTACTACTACTAATGATACTACTGCTGCTACTGCTACTACTACTGATGCTACTGCTGGTACTACAACTACTACTGATACTACTACTATTACTACTACTACTACTACTACTACTACTAGTACTACTGATACTACTACTACTACTACTACTACTACTACTACAAATTCCTTTAAATTCTGCAAATTCCTTCAAATTCTTTAAAAACTGATACTACTACTACTACTGATACTACTCCTACTACTACTGATACTTCTACTACTACTACTGATACTACTACTACTACTACTACTACTACTGATACTACTACTACTACTGATACTACTACTACTAATGATACTACTGCTGCTACTACTACTACTGATACTACTACTACTACTATTACTACTACTAATACAACTACTACTACTACTAGTACTACTGATACTACTACTACTACTACTACTACAAATTCCTTCAAATTCCTTCAAATTCTTTAAAAACTGATACTGCTACTACTACTGATATTACTATTACTACTACTAATACAACTACTACTACTACTAGTACTACTGATACTACTACTACTACTACTACAAATTCCTTCAAATTCTTCAAATACCTTCAAATTCCTTCAAATTCTTTAAAAACTACTACTGCTACTACTGATACTACTACTACTGATGCTACTGCTGGTACTACAACTATTACTGATACTACTACTACTGATGCTACTGCTGGTACTACAACTACTACTACTACTACTACTAGTACTACTGATACTACTACTACTACTACTACTACAAATTCCTTTAAATTCTGCAAATTCCTTCAAATTCTTTAAAAACTGATACTACTACTACTACTGATACTACTCCTACTACTACTGATACTTCTACTACTACTGATACTTCTACTACTACTACTGATACTACTACTACTACTACTGATACTACTACTACTACTACTAATGATACTACTGCTGCTACTACTACTACTAATGATACTACTGCTGCTACTACTACTACTGATACTACTACTACTACTATTACTACTACTAATACAACTACTACTACTACTAGTACTACTGATACTACTACTACTACTACTACTACAAATTCCTTCAAATTCCTTCAAATTCTTTAAAAACTGATACTGCTACTACTACTGATATTACTACTAATACTACTGATACTACTACTATTACTACGAATAATACAACTACTACTACTACTAGTACTACTGATACTACTACTACTACTACTACTACAAATTCCTTCAAATTCTTTAAAAACTACTACTGCTACTACTGATACTACTACTACTACTGCTACTACTGATACTACTGATACTACTACTACTACTACTGATACTACTACTACTACTGCTACTACTGATACTACTACTACTACTACTGATACTACTACTACTACAAATTACTTCAAATTGTTCAAATTCTTCAAATTTTTCAAATTCTTTAATATTTTTCAGCTATTTTTTCTCTTCTGCATGGATCTTCTGCATCTTCTCAAATCATTCTGCAGATTAGCATTCTCACTCGCTGTTGCGTAGGAACAGCTTTTTCTAGTTATTATCAGTGAGAATGCTATACAGCATTCTCACTTATTGTTTTCCTGTTTTTCTTTATTATTATTATTATTATTATTATTATTATTATTATTATTATTATTCCGTCGGCGTGTAACTACTCCCACATACTTCAACCGATTTCAACAATTTTGGTGTCAAAACGTTCAGCTCCTTCCCGACATTCCTGCTATATCTCATCATTATTCTAACTTTAATACTTTTTAAAATATTTGTACTTTTTGTGCGTACTTTTTTCCCATTGAAATGAATGCAAATTCCTTCAAATTCTTCAAATTTTTCATATTCCTTCAAATTCCTTCAAATTCTTTTAATCATTCTTATTGTTCAAATTGTTCAAGAGGTTCAAATGGTTCAAATCTTTCAAATTTTTCACATTTTTTCGACTTTTCCAATTTTTTTCAAATTTTTCAAATACTTCAAGTACTTCAAATTCTTAAAATTTTTCAAATTCTTAACATTTTTCAAATTCCTTCTAATTCTTCTGATACAACTGATATTAATACAACTACAACAGATACTACTCCTACTACTACTACTCCTACTACTACTACTACAACTGATACTACTACTTCTGATACTACTACTACTGATACTACTACCACTACTACTACTACTAATGATACTACTGCTGCTACTGCTACTACTACTGATGCTACTGCTGATACTACAACAACTACTACTGATACTACTACTATTACTACTACTACTACTACTAGTACTACTGATACTACTACTACTACTACTACTACTACAAATTCCTTCAAATTCCTTCAAATTCTTTAAAAACTGATACTACTACTACTACTGATACTTCTACTACTCCTACTGACACTTCTACTACTCCTACTGATACTACTACTACTACTACTACTACTACAACTACTACTACTACTACTACTACTGATACTACTACTACTACTACTACTACTACTACTACTACTACTACTAATGATACTATTGCTGCTACTGCTACCACTACTGCTACTACAACTACTACTGCTACTACTACTATTATTACTACTAATACAACTACTACTACTACTACTACTAGTACTACTGATACTACTACTAATACTACTACTACTACAAATTCCTTCAAATTCTTTAAAAACTGATACTACTACTACTACTGATACTACTACTACTACTACTACTGATACTACTACTATTACTACTACTAATACAACTACTACTACTACTAGTACTACTGATACTACTACTACTACTACAAATTCCTTCAAATCCTTCAAATTCCTTCAAATTCTTTAAAAACTAATACTACTACTACTGATACTACTACTACTACTACTGCTACTACTGATACTACTGATACTACTACTACTGATACTACTACTACTACTACTACTACTACTACTACTACAAATGACTTCAAATTGTTCAAATTCTTCAAATTTTTCAAATTCTTCAATGTTTTTCAGCTATTTTTTCTCTTCTGCATGGATCTTCTGCACCTTCTCTTCAAATCATTCTGCAGATTAGCATTCTCACTCGCTGTTGCGTAGGAACAGCTTTTTCTAGTTATTATTATTATTATTATTATTATTATTCCGTCGGCATGTAACTACTCCCACATACTTCAACCGATTTCAACAATTTTGGTGTCAAAACGTTCAGCTCCTTCCCGACATTCCTGCTATATCTCATCATTATTCTAACTTTAATACTTTTTAAAATATTTGTACTTTTGTGCGTACTTTTTTCCCATTGAAATGAATGCAAATTCCTTCAAATTCTTCAAATTTTTGATATTCCTTCAAATTCCTTCAAATTCTTTTAATCATTCTTATTGTTCAAATTGTTCAAATGGTTCAAATGGTTCAAATCTTTCAGATTTTTCAAATTTTTTCATATTTTTCAAATTTTTTCAAATTTTTCAAATACTTCAAATTCTTCAAATTTGTCAAATTCTTCAAATTTTTCAAATTCCTTCTAATTCTCCTGATACAACTGATATTAATACTACAACTACAACAGATACTACTCCTACTACTACTGCTACTACAACTGATACTACTACAACTGATACTACTACTACTACTACTGATAGTACTACCACTACTACTACTACTAATGATACTACTGCTGCTACTGCTACTACTACTGATGCTACTGCTGGTACTACAACTACTACTGATACTACTACTATTACTACTACTACTACTAGTACTACTGATACTACTACTATTACTACTACTACTACTAGTACTACTGATACTACTACTACTACTACTACTACAAATTCCTTTAAATTCTGCAAATTCCTTCAAATTCTTTAAAAACTGATACTACTACTACTACTGATACTACTCCTACTACTACTGATACTTCTACTACTACTACTGATACTACTACTACTACTACTACTACTGATACTACTACTACTACTGATACTACTACTACTACTGATACTACTGCTGCTACTACTACTACTGATACTACTACTACTACTATTACTACTACTAATACAACTACTACTACTACTAGTACTACTGATACTACTACTACTACTACTACTACAAATTCCTTCAAATTCTTTAAAAACTGATACTGCTACTACTACTGATATTACTACTAATACTACTGATACTACTACTATTACTACTAATAATACAACTACTACTACTAGTAGTACTACTGATACTACTACTACTACTACTACAAATTCCTTCAAATTCTTCAAATACCTTCAAATTCCTTCAAATTCTTTAAAAACTACTACTACTACTACTGATACTACTACTACTACTGCTACTACTGCTACTACTACTACTACTACTGATACTACTACTACTACTACTGCTACTACTGATACTACTGATACTACTACTACTACTACTACTGATACTACTACTACTACTACTACAAATTACATCAAATTGTTCAAATTCTTCAAATTTTTCAAATTCTTTAATATTTTTCAGCTATTTTTTCTCTTCTGCATGGATCTTCTGCATCTTCTCAAATCATTCTGCAGATTAGCATTCTCACTCGCTGTTGCGTAGGAACAGCTTTTTCTAGTTATTATTATTATTATTATTATTATTCCGTCGGCGTGTAACTACTCTCACATACTTCAACCGATTTCAACAATTTTGGTGTCAAAACGTTCAGCTCCTTCCCGACATTCCTGCTATATCTCATCATTATTCTAACTTTAATACTTTTTAAAATATTTGTACTTTTTGTGCGTACTTTTTTCCCATTGAAATGAATGCAAATTCCTTCAAATTCTTCAAATTTTTGATATTCCTTCAAATTCCTTCAAATTCTTTTAATCATTCTTATTGTTCAAATTGTTCAAATGGTTCAAATGGTTCAAATCTTTCAGATTTTTCAAATTTTTTCATATTTTTCAAATTTTTTCAAATTTTTCAAATACTTCAAATACTTCAAATTCTTCAAATTTTTCAAATTCTTCAAATTTTTCAAATTCCTTCTAATTCTTCTGATACAACTGATATTAATACTACAACAGATACTACTCCTACTACTACTACTACTACTACTACAACTGATACTACTACAACTGATACTACTACTACTGATACTACTACTACTACTGATCCTACTACCACTACTACTACTACTAATGATACTACTGCTGCTACTGCTACTACTACTGATGCTACTGCTGGTACTACAACTACTACTGATACTACTACTATTACTACTACTACTACTACTACTAGTACTACTGATACTACTACTACTACTACTACTACTACTACAAATTCCTTCAAATTCTTTAAAAACTGATACTACTACTACTACTGATACTACTCCTACTACTACTGATACTTCTACTACTACTACTGATACTACTACTACTACTACTACTACTACTGATACTACTACTACTACTGATACTACTACTACTAATGATACTACTGCTGCTACTACTACTACTGATACTACTACTACTACTATTACTACTACTAATAGAACTACTACTACTACTAGTACTACTGATAATACTACTACTACTACTACTACAAATTCCTTCAAATTCCTTCAAATTCTTTAAAAACTGATACTGATACTACTACTGATATTACTACTAATACTACTGATACTACTACTATTACTACTAATAATACAACTACTAGTACTACTGATACTACTACTACTACTACTACAAATTCCTTCAAATTCTTCAAATACCTTCAAATTCCTTCAAATTCTTTAAAAACTACTACTACTACTACTGATACTACTACTATTACTACTAATAATACAACTACTGATACTACTGATACTACTGATACTACTACTACTACTACTGATACTACTACTACTACTACTGCTACTACTACTACAAATTACTTCAAATTGTTCAAATTCTTCAAATTTTTCAAATTCTTTAATATTTTTCAGCTATTTTTTCTCTTCTGCATGGATCTTCTGCATCTTCTCAAATCATTCTGCAGATTAGCATTCTCACTCGCTGTTGCGTAGGAACAGCTTTTTCTAGTTATCAGTGAGAATGCTATACAGCATTCTCACTTATTGTTTTCCTGTTTTTCTTTATTATTATTATTATTATCAGTGAGAATGCTATACAGCATTCTCACTTATTGTTTTCCTGTTTTTCTTTATTATTATTATTATTATTATTATTATTATTATTATTATTATTCCGTCGGCGTGTAACTACTCCCACATACTTCAACCGATTTCAACAATTTTGGTGTCAAAACGTTCAGCTCCTTCCCGACATTCCTGCTATATCTCATCATTATTCTAACTTTAATACTTTTTAAAATATTTGTACTTTTTGTGCGTACTTTTTTCCCATTGAAATGAATGCAAATTCCTTCAAATTCTTCAAATTTTTCATATTCCTTCAAATTCCTTCAAATTCTTTTAATCATTCTTATTGTTCAAATTGTTCAAATGGTTCAAATCTTTCAGATTTTTCAAATTTTTTCATATTTTTCAAATTTTTTCAAATTTTTCATATACTTCAAATACTTCAAATTCTTCAAATTTTTCAAATTCTTCAAATTTTTCAAATTCCTTCTAATTCTTCTGATACAACTGATATTAATACTACAACTACAACAGATACTACTCTTACTACTACTACTACTACTACTACAACTGATACTACTACTACTGATACTACTACTACTACTACTGATACTACTACCACTACTACTACTACTAATGATACTACTGCTGCTACTGCTACTACTACTGATGCTACTGCTGATGCTACAACTACTACTGATACTACTACTATTACTACTACTACTACTAGTACTAATGATACTACTACTACTACCACTACTACTACTACTACTACTACTACAAATTCCTTTAAATTCTGCAAATTCCTTCAAATTCTTTAAAAACTGATACTACTACTACTACTGATACTACTCCTACTACTACTGATACTTCTACTACTACTACTGATACTACTACTACTACTACTACTACTACTGATACTACTACTACTACTGATACTACTACTACTAATGATACTACTGCCGCTACTGCTACTACTACTGATACTACTATTACTACTACTGATACTACTACTATTACTACTACTAATACAACTACTACTACTACTAGTACTACTGATACTACTACTACTACTACTACAAATTCCTTCAAATTCCTTCAAATTCTTTAAAAACTGATACTGCTACTACTACTGATATTACTACTAATACT
This sequence comes from Fundulus diaphanus, assembly GCA_037039145.1. Taxonomy (NCBI): domain Eukaryota; kingdom Metazoa; phylum Chordata; class Actinopteri; order Cyprinodontiformes; family Fundulidae; genus Fundulus; species Fundulus diaphanus. The sequence goes on along the minus strand of CM073140.1, from coordinate 21,484,075 downwards.
ACTGATACTACTACTATTACTACTAATAATACAACTACTACTACTACTAGTAGTACTGATACTACTACTACTACTACTACAAATTCCTTCAAATTCTTCAAATACCTTCAAATTCCTTCAAATTCTTTAAAAACTACTACTACTACTACTGATACTACTACTACTGCTACTATTGATACTACTGATACTACTACTACTGATACTACTACTACTACTACTACAAATTACTTCAAATTGTTCAAATTCTTCAAATTTTTCAAATTCTTTAATATTTTTCAGCTATTTTTTCTCTTCTGCATGGATCTTCTGCATCTTTTCCTCAAATCATTCTGCAGATTAGCATTCTCACTCGCTGTTGCGTAGGAACAGCTTTTTCTAGTCAGTGAGAATGCTATACAGCATTCTCACTTATTGTTTTCCTGTTTTTCTTTATTATTATTATTATTATTATTATTATTATTATTATTATTATTATTCCGTCGGCGTGTAACTACTCCCACATACTTCAACCGATTTCAACAATTTTGGTGTCAAAACGTTCAGCTCCTTCCCGACATTCCTGCTATATCTCATCATTATTCTAACTTTAATACTTTTTAAAATATTTGTACTTTTTGTGCGTACTTTTTTCCCATTGAAATGAATGCAAATCCCTTCAAATTCTTCAAATTTTTCATATTCCTTCAAATTCCTTCAAATTCTTTTAATCATTCTTATTGTTCAAATTGTTCAAATGGTTCAAATCTTTCAGATTTTTCAAATTTTTTCATATTTTTCAAATTTTTTCAAATTTTTCAAATACTTCAAATACTTCAAATTCTTCAAATTTTTCAAATTCTTCAAATTTTTCAAATTCCTTCTAATTCTTCTGATACAACTGATATTAATACTACAACTACAACAGATACTACTCTTACTACTACTACTACTACTACAACTGATACTACTACTACTGATACTACTACTACTACTACTGATACTACTACCACTACTACTACTACTAATGATACTACTGCTGCTACTGCTACTACTACTGATGCTACTGCTGATGCTACAACTACTACTGATACTACTACTATTACTACTACTACTACTACTAGTACTACTGATACTACTACTACTACCACTACTACTACTACTACTACTACTACTACAAATTCCTTTAAATTCTGCAAATTCCTTCAAATTCTTTAAAAACTGATACTACTACTACTACTGATACTACTCCTACTACTACTGATACTTCTACTACTACTACTGATACTACTACTACTACTACTACTACTACTACTGATACTACTACTACTACTGATACTACTACTACTAATGATACTACTGCTGCTACTGCTACTACTACTGATACTACTATTACTACTACTGATACTACTACTATTACTACTACTAATACAACTACTACTACTACTAGTACTACTGATACTACTACTACTACTACTACTACAAATTCCTTCAAATTCCTTCAAATTCTTTAAAAACTGATACTGCTACTACTACTGATATTACTACTAATACTACTGATACTACTACTATTACTACTAATAATACAACTACTACTACTACTAGTACTACTGATACTACTACTACTACTACTACAAATTCCTTCAAATTCTTCAAATACCTTCAAATTCCTTCAAATTCTTTAAAAACTACTACTACTACTACTGATACTACTACTACTGCTACTATTGATACTACTGATACTACTACTACTACTACTGATACTACTACTACTACTACTACTACAAATTACTTCAAATTGTTCAAATTCTTCAAATTTTTCAAATTCTTTAATATTTTTCAGCTATTTTTTCTCTTCTGCATGGATCTTCTGCATCTTTTCCTCAAATCATTCTGCAGATTAGCATTCTCACTCGCTGTTGCGTAGGAACAGCTTTTTCTAGTCAGTGAGAATGCTATACAGCATTCTCACTTATTGTTTTCCTGTTTTTCTTTATTATTATTATTATTATTCCGTCGGCGTCTAACTACTCCCGCATACTTCAACCAATTTCAACAATTTTGGTGTCAAAACGTTCGGCTCGTTCCCGGCATGCCTGCTATATCTCATGGTTATGCTAACTTTTATACTTTTTAAAATATTTCACTTTTTGTGCGTTTTTGGTTGCTCCCATTGAAATCAATGCAAAATCCTTCAAATTCTTCAAATTTTTCATATTCCTTCAAATTCCTTCAAATTCTTGTAATCATTCTTATTATTCAAATTGTTCAAATGGTTCAAATGGTTGAAATCTTTCAGATTTTTCAAATTTTTTCAAATTTTTCAATTTTTTTCAAATTTTTCAAATATTTCAAATACTTCAAATTCTTCAAATTTTTCAAATTCTTCAAATTTTTCAAATTCCTTCTAATTCTTCTGATACAACTGATATTAATACTACTACTACAACAGATACTACTCTTACTACTACTACTACTACTACTACTACTAATACTACTACTACTACTACTACTACTACTACTACTAGTACTACTGATACTACTACTACTACAAATTCCTTCAAATTCTTCAAATTCTTTAAAAACTGATACTACTACTACTACTGATACTACTCCTACTACTACTGATACTTCTACTACTACTACTGATACTACTGATAATACTACTACTACTGATACTACTACTACTACTACTGATACTACTACTACTACTAATGATACTACTAATGATACTACTGCTGCTACTGCTACTACAACAACTACTACTGCTACTACTACTATTACTACTACTAATACAACTACTACCACTACTAGTACTACTGATACTACTACTACTACTACTACTACTACAAATTCCTTTAAATTCTGTAAATTCCTTCAAATTCTTTAAAAACTGATACTACTAATACTACTGATACTACTCCTACTACTACTGATACTTCTACTACTACTACTGATACTACTACTACTACTACTGATACTACTACTACTGATACTACTACTACTCTTACTACTACTGATACGTCTACTACTACTACTGATACTACTACTACTACTACTACTGATACTACTACTACTACTACTACTACTACTGATACTACTACTACTACTAGTACTACTACTGATACTACTACTACTACTAGTACTACTGATACTACTACTACTACTACTGATACTACTACCACCACTACTGATACTACTACCACTACTACTAATGATACTACTGCTGCTACTGCTACTACTACTGATGCTACTGCTGATACTACAACTACTACTGATACTACTACTATTACTAGTACTACTACTAGTACTACTGATACTACTACTACTACTACTACTACTACTACTACTACTACAAATTCCTTTAAATTCTGCAAATTCCTTCAAATTCTTTAAAAACTGATACTACTACTACTACTGATACTACTCCTACTACTACTGATACTTCTACTGCTACTACTGATACTACTACTACTACTACTGATACTACTACTACTACTGCTACTACTGATACTACTGATACTACTACTACTACTACTGATACTACTACTACTACTACTACTACAAATTACTTCAAATTGTTCAAATTCTTCAAATTTTTCAAATTCTTTAATATTTTTCAGCTATTTTTTCTCTTCTGCATGGATCTTCTGCATCTTCTCAAATCATTCTGCAGATTAGCATTCTCACTCGCTGTTGCGTAGGAACAGCTTTTTCTAGTTATTATTATTATTCCGTCGGCGTCTAACTACTCCCGCATACTTCAACCAATTTCAACAATTTTGGTGTCAAAACGTTCGGCTCGTTCCCGGCATGCCTGCTATATCTCATAGTTATGCTAACTTTTATACTTTTTAAAATATTTCACTTTTTGTGCGTTTTTGGTTGCTCCCATTGAAATCAATGCAAAATCCTTCAAATTCTTCAAATTTTTCATATTCCTTCAAATTCCTTCAAATTCTTGTAATCATTCTTATTATTCAAATTGTTCAAATGGTTCAAATCTTTCAGATTTTTCAAATTTTTTCAAATTTTTCAATTTTTTTCAAATATTTCAAATACTTCAAATTCTTCAAATTTTTCAAATTCTTCAAATTTTCTAATTCCTTCTAATTCTTCTGATACAACTGATATTAATACTACTACTACAACAGATACTACTCTTACTACTACTACTACTACTACTACTACTACTGATACTACTACTACTGATACTACTACTACTACTACTACTGATACTACTACCACTACTACTACTACTAATGCCACTACTGCTTCTACTACTGATGCTACTGATGATACTACAACAACTACTACTGATACTACTACTATTACTACTACTACTACTAGTACTACTGATACTACTACTACTACTACTACTACTACTACAAATTCCTTCAAATTCTTCAAATTCCTTCAAATTCTTTAAAAACTGATACTACTACTACTACTGATACTACTCCTACTACTACTGATACTTCTACTACTACTACTGATACTACTGATAATACTACTACTACTGATACTACTACTACTACTACTGATACTACTACTACTACTAATGATACTACTAATGATACTACTGCTGCTACTGCTACTACAACAACTACTACTGCTACTACTACTATTACTACTACTAATACAACTACTACTACTAGTACTACTGATACTACTACTACTACTACTACAAATTCCTTCAAATTCTTTAAAAACTGATACTACTACTACTACTGATACTACTACTACTACTACTGATACTACTACTATTACTACTACTATTACAACTACTACTACTACTAGTACTACTGATACTACTACTACTACTACTACTACTACAAGTTCCTTCAAATTCCTTCAAATTCTTTAAAAACTGATACTACTACTACTACTAGTGATATTACTACTACTACTACTGATACTACTACTATTACTACTAATAATACAACTACTACTACTACTACTACTACTACTGATACTACTACTACTACAAATTCCTTCAAATTCTTCAAATACCTTCAAATTCCTTCAAATTCTTTAAAAACTACTACTACTACTACTGATACTACTACTATTACTACTACTAATACAACTACTACTACTAGTACTACTGATACTACTACTACTACTACTACTACTACAAATTCTTTCAAATTCTTTAAAAACTGATACTACTACTACTACTGATACTACTACTACTACTACTGATACTACTACTATTACTACTACTATTACAACTACTACTACTACTACTAGTACTACTGATACTACTACTACTACTACTACTACTACTACTACTACAAGTTCCTTCAAATTCCTTCAAATTCTTTAAAAACTGATACTACTACTACTACTAGTGATATTACTACTACTACTACTGATACTACTACTATTACTACTAATAATACAACAACTACTACTACTACTACTACTGATACTACTACTACTACTACTACAAATTCCTTCAAATTCTTCAAATACCTTCAAATTCCTTCAAATTCTTTAAAAACTAATACTACTACTACTGATACTACTGATACTACTACTACTACTACTACTACTACTGATACTACTACTACTAGTACTACTGATACTACTACTACTACTACAAATACCTTCAAATTCCTTCAAATTCTTTAAAAACTAATACTACTACTACTGATACAACTACTACTACAAATTACTTCAAATTGTTCAAATTTTTCAATTTTTTTAAATTCTTCAATGTTTTTCAGCTATTTGTTTTCTTCGGCATGGATCTTCTGCATCTTCTCCTCAAATCATTTTGCAGATTAGCATTCTCACTCGCTGTTGCGTAGGAACAGCTTTTTCTAGTTATTATTATTATTATTATTATTATTCCGTCGGCGTGTAACTACTCCCACATACTTCAACCGATTTCAACAATTTTGGTGTCAAAACGTTCAGCTCCTTCCCGACATTCCTGCTATATCTCATCATTATTCTAACTTTAATACTTTTTAAAATATTTGTACTTTTTGTGCGTACTTTTTTCCCATTGAAATGAATGCAAATTCCTTCAAATTCTTCAAATTTTTGATATTCCTTCAAATTCCTTCAAATTATTTTAATCATTCTTATTGTTCAAATTGTTCAAATGGTTCAAATGGTTCAAATCTTTCAGATTTTTCAAATTTTTTCATATTTTTCAAATTTTTTCAAATTTTTCAAATACTTCAAATTCTTCAAATTTGTCAAATTCTTCAAATTTTTCAAATTCCTTCTAATTCTCCTGATACAACTGATATTAATACTACAACTACAACAGATACTACTCCTACTACTACTACTACTACAACTGATACTACTACTACTGATACTACTACTACTACTACTGATACTACTACCACTACTACTACTACTAATGATACTACTGCTGCTACTGCTACTACTACTGATGCTACTGCTGGTACTACAACTACTACTGATACTACTACTATTACTACTACTACTACTACTACTACTAGTACTACTGATACTACTACTACTACTACTACTACTACTACTACAAATTCCTTTAAATTCTGCAAATTCCTTCAAATTCTTTAAAAACTGATACTACTACTACTACTGATACTACTCCTACTACTACTGATACTTCTACTACTACTACTGATACTACTACTACTACTACTACTACTACTGATACTACTACTACTACTGATACTACTACTACTAATGATACTACTGCTGCTACTACTACTACTGATACTACTACTACTACTATTACTACTACTAATACAACTACTACTACTACTAGTACTACTGATACTACTACTACTACTACTACTACAAATTCCTTCAAATTCCTTCAAATTCTTTAAAAACTGATACTGCTACTACTACTGATATTACTATTACTACTACTAATACAACTACTACTACTACTAGTACTACTGATACTACTACTACTACTACTACAAATTCCTTCAAATTCTTCAAATACCTTCAAATTCCTTCAAATTCTTTAAAAACTACTACTGCTACTACTGATACTACTACTACTGATGCTACTGCTGGTACTACAACTATTACTGATACTACTACTACTGATGCTACTGCTGGTACTACAACTACTACTACTACTACTACTAGTACTACTGATACTACTACTACTACTACTACTACAAATTCCTTTAAATTCTGCAAATTCCTTCAAATTCTTTAAAAACTGATACTACTACTACTACTGATACTACTCCTACTACTACTGATACTTCTACTACTACTGATACTTCTACTACTACTACTGATACTACTACTACTACTACTGATACTACTACTACTACTACTAATGATACTACTGCTGCTACTACTACTACTAATGATACTACTGCTGCTACTACTACTACTGATACTACTACTACTACTATTACTACTACTAATACAACTACTACTACTACTAGTACTACTGATACTACTACTACTACTACTACTACAAATTCCTTCAAATTCCTTCAAATTCTTTAAAAACTGATACTGCTACTACTACTGATATTACTACTAATACTACTGATACTACTACTATTACTACGAATAATACAACTACTACTACTACTAGTACTACTGATACTACTACTACTACTACTACTACAAATTCCTTCAAATTCTTTAAAAACTACTACTGCTACTACTGATACTACTACTACTACTGCTACTACTGATACTACTGATACTACTACTACTACTACTGATACTACTACTACTACTGCTACTACTGATACTACTACTACTACTACTGATACTACTACTACTACAAATTACTTCAAATTGTTCAAATTCTTCAAATTTTTCAAATTCTTTAATATTTTTCAGCTATTTTTTCTCTTCTGCATGGATCTTCTGCATCTTCTCAAATCATTCTGCAGATTAGCATTCTCACTCGCTGTTGCGTAGGAACAGCTTTTTCTAGTTATTATTATTATTATTATTATTATTATTATTCCGTCGGCATGTAACTACTCCCACATACTTCAACCGATTTCAACAATTTTGGTGTCAAAACGTTCAGCTCCTTCCCGACATTCCTGCTATATCTCATCATTATTCTAACTTTAATACTTTTTAAAATATTTGTACTTTTGTGCGTACTTTTTTCCCATTGAAATGAATGCAAATTCCTTCAAATTCTTCAAATTTTTGATATTCCTTCAAATTCCTTCAAATTCTTTTAATCATTCTTATTGTTCAAATTGTTCAAATGGTTCAAATGGTTCAAATCTTTCAGATTTTTCAAATTTTTTCATATTTTTCAAAATTTTTCAAATTTTTCAAATACTTCAAATTCTTCAAATTTGTCAAATTCTTCAAATTTTTCAAATTCCTTCTAATTCTCCTGATACAACTGATATTAATACTACAACTACAACAGATACTACTCCTACTACTACTGCTACTACAACTGATACTACTACAACTGATACTACTACTACTACTACTGATAGTACTACCACTACTACTACTACTAATGATACTACTGCTGCTACTGCTACTACTACTGATGCTACTGCTGGTACTACAACTACTACTGATACTACTACTATTACTACTACTACTACTAGTACTACTGATACTACTACTATTACTACTACTACTACTAGTACTACTGATACTACTACTACTACTACTACTACAAATTCCTTTAAATTCTGCAAATTCCTTCAAATTCTTTAAAAACTGATACTACTACTACTACTGATACTACTCCTACTACTACTGATACTTCTACTACTACTACTGATACTACTACTACTACTACTACTACTGATACTACTACTACTACTGATACTACTACTACTACTGATACTACTGCTGCTACTACTACTACTGATACTACTACTACTACTATTACTACTACTAATACAACTACTACTACTACTAGTACTACTGATACTACTACTACTACTACTACTACAAATTCCTTCAAATTCTTTAAAAACTGATACTGCTACTACTACTGATATTACTACTAATACTACTGATACTACTACTATTACTACTAATAATACAACTACTACTACTAGTAGTACTACTGATACTACTACTACTACTACTACAAATTCCTTCAAATTCTTCAAATACCTTCAAATTCCTTCAAATTCTTTAAAAACTACTACTACTACTACTGATACTACTACTACTACTGCTACTACTGCTACTACTACTACTACTACTGATACTACTACTACTACTACTGCTACTACTGATACTACTGATACTACTACTACTACTACTACTGATACTACTACTACTACTACTACAAATTACTTCAAATTGTTCAAATTCTTCAAATTTTTCAAATTCTTTAATATTTTTCAGCTATTTTTTCTCTTCTGCATGGATCTTCTGCATCTTCTCAAATCATTCTGCAGATTAGCATTCTCACTCGCTGTTGCGTAGGAACAGCTTTTTCTAGTTATCAGTGAGAATGCTATACAGCATTCTCACTTATTGTTTTCCTGTTTTTCTTTATTATCAGTGAGAATGCTATACAGCATTCTCACTTATTGTTTTCCTGTTTTTCTTTATTATTATCAGTGAGAATGCTATACAGCATTCTCACTTATTGTTTTCCTGTTTTTCTTTATTATTATTATTATTATTCCGTCGGCGTCTAACTACTCCCGCATACTTCAACCAATTTCAACAATTTTGGTGTCAAAACGTTTGGCTCGTTCCCGGCATGCCTGCTATATCTCATGGTTATGCTAACTTTTATACTTTTTAAAATATTTAACTTTTTGTGCGTTTTTGGTTGCTCCCATTGAAATCAATGCAAAATCCTTCAAATTCTTCAAATTTTTCATATTCCTTCAAATTCTTTCAAATTCTTCTTATTGTTGAAATTGTTCAAATGGTTCAAATGGTTCAAATCTTTCAGATTTTTCAAATCTTTCAGATTTTTCTATTTTTTTCAAATTTTTCAAATTTTTTCAAATTTTTCAAATACTTCAAATTCTTCAAATTTTTCAAATTCTTCAAATTTTTCAAATTCCTTCATTCTTCTGATAAAACTGATAAAACTGACATTAATACTACTACTACAACAGATACTACTCCTACTACTACTACTACTACTACTACTACTACAACTGATACTACTACTACTGATACTACTACTATTACTACTGATACTACTACCACTACTACTACTAATGATACTACTGCTGCTACTGCTACTACTACTGATGCTACTGCTGATACTACAACAACTACTACTGATACTACTACTATTACTACTACTACTACTACTACTAGTACTACTGATACTACTACTACTACTACTACAACAAATTCCTTCAAATTCTTCAAATTCCTTCAAATTCTTTAAAAACTGATACTACTCCTACTACTACTGGTACTTCTACTACTACTACTGATACTACTACTACTACCACTACTGATACTACTACTACTACTGATAATACTACTACTACTACTACTACTACTACTAATGATACTACTGCTGCTACTGCTACTACTACTGCTACTACAACAACTACTACTGCTACTACTACTATTACTACTAGTAATACAACAACTACTACTACTAGTACTACTGATACTACTACTAATACTACTACTACTACTAAAAATTCCTTCAAATTCTTTAAAAACTGATACTACTACTACTACTACTGATACTACTACTATTACTACTACTAATACAACTACTACTACTAGTAGTACTACTGATACTACTACTACTACTACAAATTCCTTCAAATTCCTTCAAATTCTTTAAAAACTGATACTACTACTACTACTGATACTACTACTACTGATACTACTACTATTACTACTAATAATACAACTACTACTAGTAGTAGTACTACTGATACTACTACTACTACTACTACTACAAATTCCTTCAAATTCTTCAAATTCCTTCAAATTCTTTACAAACTAATAATACTACTACTGATACTACTACTACTACTGCTACTACTGATACTACTACTACTACTACTACTACTGGTACTAGTACTAGTACTACTACTACTACTACAAGTTACTTCAAATTGTTCAAATTCTTCAAATTTTTCAAATTCTTCAATGTTTTTCAGCTAATTTTTCTTTTCTGCATGGATCTGCATCTTCTCCTCAAATCATTCTGCAGATTAGCATTCTCACTCGCTGTTGCGTAGGAACAGCTTTTTCTAGTTATTATTATTATTATTATTATTATTATTATTATTATTCCGTCGGCGTGTAACTACTCCCACATACTTCAACCGATTTCAACAATTTTGGTGTCAAAACGTTCAGCTCCTTCCCGACATTCCTGCTATATCTCATCATTATTCTAACTTTAATACTTTTTAAAATATTTGTACTTTTTGTGCGTACTTTTTTCCCATTGAAATGAATGCAAATTCCTTCAAATTCTTCAAATTTTTTATATTCCTTCAAATTCTTGTAATCATTCTTATTGTTGAAATTGTTCAAATGGTTCAAATGGTTCAAATCTTTCAGATTTTTCAAATTTTTTCAAATTTTTCAAATTGTTTCAAATTTTTCAAATACTTCAAATACTTCAAATTCTTCAAATTTTTCAAATTCTTCAAATTTTTCAAATTCTTTCTAATTCTTCTGATACAACTGATATTAATACTACTACTACAACAGATACTACTCCTACTACTACTACTACTACAACTGATACTACTACTACTGATACTACTACTACTACTACTACTGATACTACTACCACTACTACTAATGATACTACTGCTGCTACTGCTACTACTACTGATGCTACTGCTGATACTACAACAACTACTACTGATACTACTACTATTACTACTACTACTACTACTACTACTAGTACTACTGATACTACTACTACTACTACTGATACTTCTACTACTACTACTGATACTACTACTACTACTACTACTACTGATACTACTACTACTACTGATAATAATACTACTACTACTACTAATGATACTACTGCTGCTACTGCTACTACTACTGATGCTACTGCTGATACTACAACAACTACTACTGATACTACTACTATTACTACTACTACTACTAGTACTACTGATACTACTACTACTACTACTACTACTACTACAAATTCCTTCAAATTCTTCAAATTCCTCCAAATTTTTTAAAAACTGATACTACTACTACTACTGATACTACTCCTACTACTACTGATACTTCTACTACTACTACTGATGATACTACTACTACTACTACTACTACAGATACTACTACTACTACTACTACTACTACTACTAATGATACTATTGCTGCTACTGCTACCACTACTGCTACTACAACTACTACTGCTACTACTACTATTACTACTACTAATACAACTACTACTACTAGTAGTACTACTGATACTACTACTAATACTACTACTACTACAATTTCCTTCAAATTATTTAAAAACTGATACTACTACTACTACTGATACTACTACTACTACTACTGATACTACTACTATTACTACTACTAATACAACAACTACTACTACTACTAGTACTACTGATACTACTAATACTACTACTACTACTACAAATTCCTTCAAATTCCTTCAATTTTTTTAAAAACTGATACTACTACTACTACTGATACTACTACTACTACTACTGATACTACTACTATTACTACTACTAATACAACAACTACTACTACTAGTACTACTGATACTACTACTACTACTACTACTACTACTACAAATTCCTTCAAATTCCTTCAATTTTTTTAAAAACTGATACTACTACTACTACTGATACTACTACTACTGATACTACTACTATTACTACTAATAATACAACTACTACTACTACTAGTACTACTGATACTACTACTACTACTACAAATTCCTTCAAATCCTTTAAAAACTGATACTACTACTACTGATACTACTACTACTGCTACTACTGATACTACTGATACTACTACTACTACTACTGATACTACTACTACTACTACTAATAGTACTTCTAGTACTACTACAACTACTACTACTACTACAAATTACTTCAAATTCTTCAAATTCTTCAAATTTTTCAAATTCTTCAATGTTTTTTAGCTATTTTTTTCTCTTCTGCATTGATCTTCTGCATCTTCTCCTCAAATCATTCTGCAGATTAGCATTCTCACTCGCTGTTGCGTAGGAACAGCTTTTTCTAGTTATTATTATTATTATTATTATTATTATTATTATTCCGTCGGCGTGTAACTACTCCCACATACTTCAACCGATTTCAACAATTTTGGTGTCAAAACGTTCAGCTCCTTCCCGACATTCCTGCTATATCTCATCATTATTCTAACTTTAATACTTTTTAAAATATTTGTACTTTTTGTGCGTACTTTTCTCCCATTGAAATGAATGCAAATTCCTTCAAATTCTTCAAATTTTTCATAATTCTTCAAATTCCTTCAAATTCTTGTAATCATTCTTATTGTTCAAATTGTTCAAATGGTTCAAATGGTTCAAATCTATCAGATTTTTCAAATTTTTTCAAATTTTTCAAATTTTTTCAACTTTTTCAAATACTTCAAATTCTTCAAATTTTTCAAATTCTTCAAATTTTTCAAATTCCTTCCAATTCTTCTGATACAACTGATATTAATACTACTACTACTACAACAGATACTACTCCTCCTCCTCCTACTACTACTACAACTGATACTACTACTACTCCTACTACTACTACTACTACTACAACTGATACTACTACTACTGATACTACTACTACTACTACTGATACTACTACCACTACTACTACTACTAATGATACTACTGCTGCTACTGCTACTACTACTGATGCTACTGCTGATACTACTACTATTACTACTACTACTACTCCTACTAGTACTACTGATACTACTACTAGTACTACTACTACTACTACTACTACAAATTCCTTCAAATTCTTCAAATTCCTTCAAATTCTTTAAAAACTGATACTACTACTACTACTGATACTACTCCTACTACTACTGATACTTCTACTACTACTACTGATACTACTACTACTACTACTACTGATACTACTACTACTACTACTACTACTACTACTAATGATACTACTGCTGCTACTGCTACTACTACTGATGCTACTGCTGATACTACAACAACTACTACTGATACTACTACTATTACTACTACTACTACTCATACTACTAGTACTACTGATATTACTACTACTACTACTACTACAAATTCCTTCAAATTCTTCAAATTCTTTAAAAACTGATACTACTACTACTACTGATACTACTCCTACTACTACTGATACTACTCCTACTACTACTGATACTACTACTACTACTACTACTACTGATACTACTACTACTACTACTACTACTACTACTACTACTACTACTACTACTAATGATACTATTGCTGCTACTGCTACCACTACTGCTACTACAACTACTACTGCTACTACCACTATTACTACTACTAATACAACTACTACTACTACTAGTACTACTGATACTACTACTAATACTACTACTACTACAAATTCCT